>WEIV01029102.1:1091-13106 GCA_013390005.1 Calyptomena viridis | reverse complement strand
CACGGCCTTAGGGCAAATCATTGTCCTCAGTGAGGAGAATCCCCACTGTTAGTTACCCTAGATTTTACCATGCCAGGTCTCAAAATCTTGCATGAAGTTAGTTCACATTTTGCTGCTTAATTCATAAGAACACATGCAAAAACCATCACCAATTGTGAGATTATAGGACTTATTAAGCAACTTGTGATAGCCAAGATCAAACCATTCCCATGCAAATCACAACTAGTTCTTGCTTTCCCATTTTACCTTCTCATGGATCTGACCAGCATCCCTTCTCCTGCTCTAGACATTGATGAGTGCTCCACTGGCAAAGCTCTCTGCTCTTACAACCGCAGATGTGTCAACACATTTGGAAGTTACTACTGCAAGTGCCAGCTTGGTTATGAACTGAAATACCTCAGTGGCCGCTATGACTGTGTAGGTAAGAGTTAGCCCATGAACTTTCCTTCTTCATTCTTTTTTATTCCCACAGTCTGCATCCTCCCTGTCATTTCCCAAAGCACGTTGGCCTAGCCTGGGGATACCACCTCAGAAATGGATAGAAGATGTCATGTTGAGAATATTCTTGATGGCACTTCAGATTTTTCAATGGGTTTTCTCTGTAGCCTTACGAAAAACCTGATCACTGGCACTTGCAATTTAAATTGTTTCATTGTACCAAGTCAAAATGTGCAAGAGTTTGTAGTAGGTTAGCAACAGTTGACTAAAAGAAATGTTACTTCCAGTACAGGTTTAGTTAAAGAGCCATAGGTTTAGTTAAAGAACCATTTTGTGTTCTCTTGGCTTTCAAATTGTGATGAGCAAGCAGTACAATCTTCTTTTTTTTTTTTTTTTGTTGTCATTTTTGGGGAATGCAAATCAAATGCCTTCATGACTTTAAAAACAGTTGTTTTGATGGATAGTAAAGAGTTTGGGGGGAAAAAAAAGTGTGAAAGCAGTAGGTTTCAATTACTTTTCAGGTCTCTGTTGCATGCCAAAGTTTCTCCCTAACAAAAATAAATACAGGTAAAAAGTTATCTTGACATGCTTAAATGTTAAAACAAATGTCAAAACACCTTTATTCCTGTTTCAATCCATTAGTTGAGTGATGGAAGAACAACAAAGTATAAGTTACTGTAGCAGCTGCTGCAGGAGTATTGTTCAAGCTGTTGACTGCACAAAGGCCTGGAAGGGTTGTAAACTACTACAAGTGCATTATGTTTATATTTGATTGATATTGAGTGAGGGATGGAAGGGAGATCATAAGTCAGGTTTGGAGACTTAAATTTGCATTTTCTGTATCTGCAAACCCTAAGAGTCTTAAAGTGGAAAAAATACTTTCTCATACAGTATGTGTGCATGGGGGAAAAACTGGAGAGGACTCAGTAGTCAGGATCTTATCTTCAAACCTAAATTTCACTCTCAGACATACCAGATTTTTGAGTCAGTCTTCCTGCTATTTGTCTGTTTGCTGACTTACATTATGAGAGGACCTGTGAGATGCTAAAAACGATGCAATCTGGATAAAATGCCAGTGGTCCAAATATTCGTACATCAACTTCCTCATGGGAAAAATCAGGAACATCTTTGTGATGGGAAAAAATAATGAAAAATGCGAACAAGATCAAAATACTCGTGGTGCCTGTACATTTTGCTGTGAGCTGAATGTAGTATTTTCTACTGAATTTTTCTGATTATGCTTTTTTCATACAACATATGTATGCTGGAATGTTAAAGGTAGATTAAAGATCTTAGCATCTTGGTATGCTCAGGGTTACTTGCCATTGCATTCCTTCTACAGTGAAGGAAAGATTGAGAAAATTTTGGTCAGCTGTTTTAACCGAAGTCACACATTCTCTTGGTGCCTTTCCCATTTTTTTAATAGAAAAGTGTGTTCACCCTACAGTCTGAATCCTATTCTCAGTCAGAAAATCTCTACATTTACTTTGTCTTTGCTAGGATGCTCTACATTTTCCATGGATGCATATGTCAGTAGCTGTGCTTTTGGAGCTGACACTAAGTATTCTTTCCAGGTGTGAATTCTTCTGCCTCTGATGGTCACTGAACTGTCTTAGTCTAATGGTAGTGCTTACAATACCTGGAAACAGATGGCTGGCACAAACAGGCTGTCATGAACCTTGGGTTTGCACTGAAGCTTTTATGTCTCTCCCTAGATGTGAATGAATGTGTGACAAATACACACAGGTGTAACCTCCATGCAGAGTGCCTCAACACTGAAGGATCCTTCAAGTGCAAATGTAAACAGGGCTACCAAGGAACAGGATTCAATTGTGCTGGTGAGTACCACTGAATGTCAGGAATACTGCTGTACTGGTTTTCTCCAATAAGAAATCATTACAGGCATTTTCTTGGAAATGTCATGCTGAACAGTGTTGTAATATCAACCAAGCAAGACCTCACCACAAAATAAAATATTATTTGTATGAGTTGTAGCATAGTTAATAGAAGTATTAGTTGTTCAAATTTTGCCTATGAGTCTCCGAGTCCCATAGTATTTCTAGGAATCGCAGATAGAACAGAAAAAAAGAATTTGTCATGAAGAAAGCTATTTGTCATAGCTTTAAAAACATACTGTGAATTTTCTGTGAACTCCCCAGGCTAGCCCCTTGGAGGGCTGTGCACTTCCTGCCAGAAGAGTTTCAGGCTAACTTAGAAAAAGATGAGAAAAGGGAGGATAGAAGTGACTTCTCTATTAAACTATTTTCACTTAAAATTTTGCCTTTTTCTATTGAATATTGAAGAATACTTGTAAAGATATCATTGCCCAGCTCTAACTGAATATGACCCTCCAAGAAGGAAGAAAGAAAGGCTGTTCTTGTCTTACTATTTAAAATTAACCTTTTTCTTTATACCTTTATTAAACCTGGTAGAGGTTTCTCCTGTAATATCATGAGAGATGTTTTCCTTGGGAGGACATCTGAGTCCTGGTCAAACTTTTTAAAAGTTACAACATATGTCAGATGAACTCTACATAATATATAAACATTTTTTCCTGGGTCTTTTTCAAGCAATCCTTGATCAGATATTATGATTGTATCTCATGGTCACTGATGTTCTGTGAGTGCTCCTATCATTCATGTCCCTACTCCCATTATCACAGTAATTGAAACACCCCAAACACATTGATAAGTTAATATTTTCACTGAATCACAGAAGTTTCTGAGTTGGAAAGCACCCACTAGGATCATCAAAGTCCAACTCCTGGCCCTGCACAGGACAGCCCCAAGAACCATACTATTTTGTTAAGTTTCTACTTCCAGTAAAAAATGTTAATTTTTAACCAGCAAAAATAAACACACAAAAACCTGACCAGTACTGAAAGGTTTGATTTGGACACAGATTGCCATAGCAGAGCTGTTTAGAAAGTTTTCCTGCTCAAGTTCAATGTTATAAGCTAGTTTCCTTGCTATACCACACCCCTTGTGATATGTTACTGCAGTTTACTGCAATGGAAAGATGCAGAGACAATTGTGGGAAAGCTTTGGCTTTACTGAAGCCAAAAGTTTTGGTATTGGATTTAATAGGATGAAAACACCATCTGGGGAATTTAGAGGCTTAGGGCTTTTTTAGGGAATTCACACTTCTTTGGGTGACAGCAGCTACAGCTCCTGCATCCTATCCCAGCTCCCAACAGATGGGCCTGGGTTTGTGCTGCAGTTAAACAAAAGGCTTCTTAAACATGTCCTCAATTCACATAATTATTCCCACAGGATTGGAATCCTGTTTTCATAGGAAAGCACTAATTCTTTATAGCAATTGCCTCTAGTATATAACAAACTGGTTGCCATAGCAGCAGTATTTGCTTTTTTATAACAAATGAAAAAAATTTAATATATAGCTTACTTTTTGGAGTATGAAATAAGTAAGTGCATTGTTTATACTGAAATGCCTATGGCTACATCTCCTCATGCCACCAAATAACCTAATAAGTGAGGTAATATATAAATCACTTTTGCATAGAAGGTGGGGTAAATTCTTTCATTCAATTTGTATGTCAATACAACTTAGGAGAAAGCTGCTGGAATACCAGCTGCTGGTATACATATGACCTGTGATTGTTCAGGCACCCTTTTGCCATTTAACATTCCTATATGCATGAAACATTGGAGGCTGTTTCTGAACTGTCTCTAGCCCACATTTTGTCTGAGAATCCATAGAGATGTAACCTTTTGAATTATCCCTGAAAGGGTCCTAGCCATTTCCACATCTGGCCTCTATCTTCCTGCAATCTGTTGCTCTCCTCAGGTTCATGTGTTTCCTGATTTCCTGTTGTGCATTGAAAAACCACATTTCCCCTGCCTCATACTTCTTTGTGTATTTCAGCTTTTATTTAAGAATAGAGTCTCACAAGGTTCCATAAGCAATTAAGATTCCTGGGGAAAAAATGAACCTATTTTTGATTCACTTTTTTGGTACTACAAAATAACAGGAGAAAGGATTACTAACTTAAAGTCTACTACCTTCAAGCATCACTATAAGGAGCTCAACAATCACACTCCTGTTATTGCTCAGCTGGAGGCAGGGGTTACTATTCGTCATTATGCTTTGCTGGATATCTAAATGTCAATACAA
The DNA here is from genome assembly GCA_013390005.1 of Calyptomena viridis. NCBI lineage: Eukaryota > Metazoa > Chordata > Aves > Passeriformes > Eurylaimidae > Calyptomena > Calyptomena viridis. The sequence continues at coordinate 8,534 of WEIV01029102.1, read as the reverse complement.
ATTCATGACAACTCTCTCTGTGCCTCTTGTATTACTTGTTCATTTTTTGCTGATAGGGTAACCCATAAACCCCATATATGATTTTGCTTTATTAACTTGCCAGTGCTGAGAAACATTGGATTTGACATAATAAAGTTTCAAAGCTTAAAAGGTGATTGTGGTCATATCACCAGTGATCTTCCTACAATTCAATTCAGTATGAAGTCAAATACTGCTGTCATCCTTCAATGAAAAACACTTAGGCTTTTGTCATCACACATTTCCTACTGGAAGCATTGCTGGCTGGTGTAGTCATGTACTAAGCACAGTTCACCATGATGAACTTCCCCTGACTTCTCAAAAAATCCTTCCCTAAATAAGACACTAAAAACTTTAGAAATTAAGCAGGGTAGGAATATATATTGGTAGATGATGTTCCATGGTGCTTAGAAGAGAATAATAGTCCAGAATTTGTGTTTAAACCTATCTACAAAGCTTTCAGACTCTCTCAAGACTATCTAAAAGAGATTGAGAACTTTTAGAATGATTTCTGAAACTGTGTTGTGCTATCCAATCTTTATTCACGTCTACAGACTCCAGCTAAACGTGGTAAATGGTTGTCTGTATCCCTCAACACCTCTCCAACTCTTCTACGGAGAAGCTGCAAAGGGAGTGTCACAAGAAGGGGAACAGAAATAAAGAATTTCTGTCCTGTGGGTATTAACATATATATCCTTAAGGCTATTCAGTGTCCCACCCGCCAAAAGATGTCTAAACCAGTCCATTAGAGGTTTATTTAACTCAAACCTTTCAGTAGCAGATTTGCTGGATTTAGATGGAAAGTTTTCAGGGACTTCACAAAATAGCAGCTATTCAGTGTCTCACCCCCGCCAGGTGGTTATGTCTAAAACAGTCCACTAGACGTTCCCTTAATCACGATTTTTCACTAACAGATTCACTGAATTTTAGATGGGAAGTTTGTCCGAGACCTCACAAAATAGCAGGAGGGAGAGAGGTAGACCCATCACAGAACCCCCGTTGAGAACTACCAGCACCGCAATATCACGGACTAACTCTGATTAGTTCACCAAAATAACAAGTGTATTAATACCAGAGCGTGACAATTTAAGAGGATTTGATAAGTCTTTGATAACGTTTTAACTGCAAAAATATACTGTGGCCATATACAAGCAACCTACTAGCAAGCTACCCAGAACAGGCACTAAACAATTTAATAACAAAATCTTCTATGTTAAAGCAGGGTAATTAAAAGTATTTTATTAGCAGAAAATATCTACACTTAAGCAAAACACCCAAAACCTTAGGACTGGACAGGAAAGCACAACAAACCTAATAGTAATACAAACTAGACAGCGAGACTCACTTAACCGTAACACGAAACTTAAACGCGGTACATACAAAACTTAACAGTGATACACGTACCTGGAGTGAACCAAAGTGTTAAGTATAAAAAAAAGGGAAAGTGACATTAGTTAAAAGTCACTCGCCCAGAGATATTCCATGTGGGGTGGAGGGAGGAGAGGTTGTGCTTCAGTTACCTCCGCGAAATACGGTTGGAACTTTTTTCCCCAGTTTTCTCTAGGTTCAAACCTCTTTTTATATGTTTTTTTTCTCTTAAGACAGTTTGAGTGACAGGTCAGGCAAATATACAAACCTTTTGTGCGTGTTTTAGAAAAGAGAGAGAGGCTCAAAGACCATGTCTGTCTTCCTGTCTTCGGGAGTATTAGAAGAAAGGCTGGGCAATACCTCCGTATCACCCTATTCTTCAGTTAATCCTGCTTTCACACCAGGCTTATTAGTGTATGGGAATGTGTCCCCAGGTGCTCAGGCCCTCCTGGGTCTCATCAGAGCTTATCTGTCCTTTTGTGTTTTATCTGTCACCCCACAGGGATCTACAAAAGGATTTGTAAGCTTAGGCTTGTTTCTCACCAGCTTTTTAAATATATTGCTAGGTGTGAAGGTGGAAGCAGTGGGGAGCCTGCTGGAGTGCAGAGCAAGCTGTCTCCTACTGCATCCTCTGTGCCTTCGGAGCCCTGGCCAGCACGGCTGTGGTCACAGGGTGCGTGGAAGGAAACCTGTCTGTCCCTCTCCTGTATCATCGCCTGAGTATTTCCCTCTACACAATGCAGCACAGAGACAAGGGGTTTGCATGTGCTCTCTATGTATTTTTTTTCAACTCAGTTTCAGAACTTGGCCATTAAACATCCTACACCAATCATCATTTGTGGTTTTATAATCTTGTACAGCAACTGATGACAGAAATGATTTACTTTTAGCCCTCAGCCACCCCTCACCTTTGTTTTTCTACCTCTTGCTTTAATTCTCTCTAATTCAAAGAAATAAAATACCTTTTAAAACTGAAATATTTTCATATCAGGGCAATAAACACAAACTGTAGGAGCAGGAGGCATTCATCTGCATGCTTCCTGATGGATGCTGGGATGAAATGCACTGCATTTCTTTTCATTTTCCAAATTCTCTCTGTAGACAGAAAAAGCCTTAAATCCACACCTCCAGATACTCTACAGCTGACTGCAGACTGGAAGGAGACTAGTGCTATATCCTAAAATGTGCTCGTTGTCTTGTCCCTCTCTGTCCTCACAAGCATGCATGGAGCCTGCAAGCACCTGGGAATTTAGACATTTTCATTCCCCTATTTTTGTCATTCCCATCATTTGATTTTCTGCACTTCTTAATTTTGATCATACAAGGAGATTGGTTTTCTGACAGCACAGAGATTATTATGTTGAGCTGTTAGAATTTGTTAATGAAATGAATACTTCAAAGCAGAAACCAAAAGCAGATGTTCAGGTTTGCTGAGCAGTCAGTCCTGCCTTGAAAATCTCCCTAGCCTCTTTATTAACAGCATGAAGTGTCTTGTTACTGACTGTCAAGAGGAAATTTGTTTTGAATTAAGCTTTCCTGTTAATTTTTATTGCTGCATTCTGAGTTTAGACTTGGAATACCTTACATCCTTCATGACATCATCCTCTAGAGGACACTAAGTGGAGTAGTAGTAAAGAGTCTACTTGCATATATTTGACAAGCAAGGCTACAAGTTTTATCCAAAGGAAAATAAAAACAAAATCCTCATTTTTTACTTTTATTTTATTGGTATCCATTTACTCCAAATGCAACCTCAAAAAACCCTGAATGCTCCAATGAGCATACCAAGAGAGTCTGATTCTGTTCCTGAGATACTAAATAGCATGTAGTTGCATTTGCCATAAATAAAATATGACAAATTCACAATGATAGGATTTTATTTTCCAGCAGAGAACATAAATTCAGGGAACTTTCCCCTTTTCCTACTAGACCACAGTTATGTTTTATTAACTCATGGGTATTTTTTCTGCTATGTCTCTATGAAAAGAAACACACTGGAAAAATACTACCCAAGGTTACAAGTCCAGTACATCTGTCCCAAAATACTACTATAAAGTTTTCATTATTACAAAGTAAGGGGCAAAATAGGAACATATTCTTGCTCTGGTAACACAACCAGTAGACAGCAAAAGCAGAGGGAAATAAAACCAGCTGTCTTCCCCCACCATTTTCAATCCAAAAATACTGTACTGCAAGGATCAATCATGATCAAGAATTAGACAGAAAGCACTACGTAAGACTATTCTGACCCAGTGATAGAAATAGTCTCTCTATGGAAAAATTTTTGTACAGCACATTGGAACTGCTCAGATCTCATTGTTTTCCAGGTACTTTGCATAAAGGACTCAACTGCAGAAGGCTGTCAGTAGGTTATGAAATGTTTCTGCTTTCCTGCTTACCAGTTCTTCTTTCATAGCCACACAGATTCAGGCTGTGCCAAGCACTAGAGGACTGAGTATATAATTGCATACTGGCTGGTCATGTCATAGCAGTTTTGAAATCCTGAGTTGCTTCAAAAGCATTACTTTTTCAAGCCCCAAAGTCCATTGCCATGGACGTTAAACCCCAAGGACAGCTCCTCTTCAGTAACTCTGGTACTATGACAGAATAAGAACTAGGATTAGCTCTAGTGGAATCCTTACAGTGGGATGGGATCATCTCATAAATTAGAACTCCTCATATTAATGTCTTCCTTAAAACTTGCATATTTGTCACACAAAGTCTTCCAGACCTTGTTTTGCCACAGTGGTGTTCTTGACAAATTCTGAGCAGCAACTGAGCAGCAATTACATTGCTGATAAAAGGCAATACCTGCAGTATTGCCAGAATTTCTCCTTTGAATTTGCTTTGTATTGTACACATACCTTGAACAAACTGATCCATAGTAGTCCTGGCTTTAACCCTCAGTTATGACTTGGCCATCAGCACAAAGAGCCATCAGTCTTCGTTAGATGAGAGAAGAGTACATCTGGAAAAGACTAAAAAAGATGAGTTAGGCTGTTCTTTTTCTCTGATGTAGATAATATTCAGCATATTAATGACAGATGGTAGCTAAACAATTTTTTAAAACTTCCAGTGATACAGTTCAAATAACGTAAGTGACTTGCTCCTGTGTTTCACTATCCTATAGCAAGGGTAGTAAGCAAGATTTTCATAATATATAACTAAGATATCTTGTTTCATGTAAACTGATAATCTTCCCATCTTAAGAGAACATGGAGAACAGCTGCCCGACATACTGTCTCAAAGGGGCCCTTTGTTCTGCTACTGGGTCCTATCACTGGTGGAAAATCAATCCTGCCTCCCCGCATCCCTAGAAATTCAACTTCAAATGCATTCCTATGGAAAACCTCCCTCATTCAGGCATCCAAACACAGTTTAATGATTGTAGAGAGAAAAAAATTCAATTCTAAAACAAATAAAAGACTTGTGTATTGAAACTCAATACATTGACTAGGAAAGCATGATTAGAAAATCAGGGCTGCCGTGTCAATATAAAAATGTCCTCTTATCAAATAATGTTTTGAAGTTTGTGCCTGCATTTAGACTATGTTGTAGTTCATAATAGGTAAAGCTCCAAATTCAGATTTTTTTTTCTTCTATTTGCAGATTTGAAGAATATTAACTGACTTTTATCCCACTCTTTAGTTTTTCACTTCTGGCAGCCCTTCTGTTTCTCAGCAGGATCCAAAGTTACAAGATATTACAAGAATGGTTATTCAAAAACATAACCACTATTATCCAAAAGGATAATAACAGGATAATGAGAAGGGTAATACCAGGTTATCCAAAGGGATAACCTGGTGTTTCATGGCCATGAGGAATCATAAAATACTAAAAATCTAAAGAAATTTTACATTTATCTTCTAGTCCATCTTGAAATTGCAAGATGATAATAATTTGGCATTCTTGGATGCCTCTCTGAATTTCAGGGTTTACCCTTAACCAAATACCCCTTAGAGCTAAATGAAATACAATGGAGCAGCTTGATGTATGTCTTCTCATAGTATGCTCTATTTCAGTGACTTTCAGCCTGTCATAGAAGAAATATTAGGCCAAAAGATTTCATGAAAGACACTGAAGAAAAATGCTGTTTACTAGTAGGCTGAATTGTGTCCTCTGTGGACAATTTTTAATAGTCCACAAATTGAAGCAGGGGTTTTTTTTAATTATTATTATTTTTTACCCAAGCTCCAGTGTAAAAATAATTAATGTAAGGATCTCTATTGCCTGTGTTACACAGGAGTCCAAAGCTCTCATGACAGAGGGTCACTTTGGTCTTTTCACTGTAACTCAGAGAGCTGTCTATACAGAGGGCTGAACACGTGTGTTTGGTTCTGTGCAGAGCTGAACTTATATCTCATAGTAGAGAATTTAGCTATATGGGTGTCTGGACATTGTAAAGGACACCATGGTCCTATTTAAAAATGCTGTTATTGCTGAATGATTCTTTAGATGAATATTTACTATTTTTTTTTTCGGTTCTAGTTATCCCTGAGAAGTCAGTGAAGGAAATTGCAAGAATCCCTGGAACAGCTAAGGACACAATTAAGAAACTTCTTGCACATAAAAATAGTGTGAAAAAGCATGAAACAATCAAGAATGTGATCCCAGAAGCAGCTGTGACACCGCCTTCTAAGACTCACTTGCAGCTATTGGACTATGAAGGTGGTATTGATCTTGGTGGGAGCTACAGTGAGGAAGAGAAAGAAACTGCAGCTACTGCAGAAGAGGAGGCAGAAGAGTCAGATGAAGAGGAGAAGGAAGATTTTCAGAATCAAACTGACAATGAGCGAAGCCTTAGAGGAGATGTCTTTTGTGAGTTCCTTTGCTTTTAAAAAAATCAGCTTCAGTGTAAAAATATATATAAACACTAACAAAATCATCACAAAATATTATAGATGCTTTACCAGAATTTACTTGTAGAAAATGAATCATAGAATGGTTAGGTTTGGAAAAGACCTTAAAGATCATCTAGTTAAAATCGACCTGCCAAGGGCAGGGACACCTCCTAAACTGTGTTGTTCAAAGCCTCATCCAACCTGGCCTTCAACACTCCCAGGAATGGGCCATCCAGAACTTCTCTAGGCAACCTGTTCCAGTGCCTCACCACCCTCAAAGTTATGAGTTTCTCCCTAATATCTACTCTAAACCTACCCTCTTTCAGTTTAAAGCCATTGCCCCTTGTTCTATCACTACATGCGCTTGTACAAAAAGAAATCTAACATACCTACTGGTTAGACTGGAGTATCAAATCTCCCTTGTAGGGGAATCTGCCTGCAGCCAACATGAGCAGAGGGGGACTGCACCATCCTGACTGGTGCTCTGCAGCCTGTGCTTTCTGAGAAGTTACACGTAGCATGTAGCTTCTCATTTTCTTCACTGTAGCTGCAGCAAAACAAGATCATGTGCTGCTTGATTATGAGTAAGATAATAATTAGCTTCGATTTGTGATAGACATGTACATTGTTCAGAGGAAAAACACAGACCTTGGTATCCTTGTTTCAAGTAATATAAACCATATAATAGGAACCACTGTCGTTCATGACATTCCCAACAGAAAAGTACATGAATCACAGAGGGTTTTTTAATTCTATTTGATTAAATGTGAGAATTTATCTGAATGGACCCTCACAAATTCAAAGTATTTGATGGTATTTGAGCAGGAGTCTTGCTTGATTTCTGACATTAGTAATTTATCAGGAAGATTGACATAAGTTTCCTCAGTCTGCTTTCCGGTGTTTCCAACTATTATTTGTATGCTTAAGCAATTTCATGCTGTTTTCAAATCTATTTTCAAATGCATTAACTAGATGATCTCTAAGGCCCCTTCCAACCCAAGCAATTTTATTTATTTTATTATCAGTCAAGCACTCTTCAAGGTGGTACCAAAAATATGTAACATGAAAAATATACACTGTCAGTAATTTATTCATGATACTTTCTCTTTCCCAAAGTATAGAAAATAATAAATACTATCCCACAGTAATTAAAATTATAATAATAACTTTAAGTTAACATTTGAATTATTGCTATTTAATTTGAAAAGACAGATAA
>WEIV01029100.1:12858-69477 GCA_013390005.1 Calyptomena viridis | reverse complement strand
TTTGAAAACTCACATAGAATTATGTAGAATTATGTATTATCACATAGAATTATTATTGAGGAGAAAAGACAATGCAGAAAGAACCACACCTCGTCAATGCCACCCAAAGAGACTTTTAGCTGCGCCTTTTGTTCCCGGACTTGTCTATCCTGCATTGACCTTTTTAGCCACCAGCACACTTGTAGCATGTGTGGGTAGAGCCCTTCCCATATCTTCATTCACAAAGCTTAGCCATGATGTTGCAGTGGCTCACTCTGAATTTCCCTTCCCAGATTTCCTTTACTTTGTCAAGTTCTAAAACTGATCTACTTTTGTTGCTGTATTCATTTCTCCTTCTATATAAAACCACAAGACATGCAATTCCCAGAAATTGTTCAGGCTAACCTCTCTTGTTTTTCTGAGCACATTATCTCCTTGTGTTCTGAACGTGGATCACAAAAATCTTAAGTGAAAAACTTTGCCCTGCACTCACCAGCGAAGCTTATTTATCTGAGCCTAATGTGGACAGAGAGTACTGAACTTCAGCACTGACTCCCACCATGATCTACCTGTTCTAACAGTAAAGGTTGCCTCTTATCAGTCTCAACTCTGCCTCATAGGCCATCTCAGATGGTGAAAGTTGCCTTTCAGTGCAGTTAGTATCAGAGTATTGATTTGCAGGATATCTTTTCTACCATAGAGCTGAAAAGGTTTGGGGAAGCTTTTCTAGTTTGAGACTTCAAATCTTTTTGAAGCTTGCAGACCTCTGTCACATAATGGTCTTTTCATTAATCCCAACAGTGACATTGCTCTTGTGACACAGAAACCACTAAGTGACCTTACAAAAAGGATTTCTCCTGCATTAGGAGATCTGCTAGCTGTACCTGCACCGATGGAAGTTGACAGTGTGACTTAAAATTGATAAATGCCTATTTATCCTAGAAAAAGTTGCAGTGTCCAAGCCTTGCACCTTATCACTAGCCGTCTCTTTTTATTTACAGATGTTTCTTAAATCATGTATGCTCTCATTTTATGAATTACTTGCCTGAATGCTGTCCATCATCTGTACTTCTCACCAACTGACGAGCAAAACCAGCAGCAAAATAGCCTTAATTTATCTATCAGCCCTGTCAGTAATGAGCAATGAGCACAGGATTAAATAAATGTCTCTCAGCTGTGGCAGTTTTTGTAAAGGTTCAGTTCAAAGGAAAATATAGAAATTCCTGAAGTGTGCTCTCTCCTTTAAAGTCTGTTTTACTGTGGTGAGAGTTCAAAGGAATTGTCAAATACATAGAACCCTTGCTCTTCCGCTTTTTGTTCTGCACTTTCGTCACCACTTTTGGACTTTGTCTTGAACTATTCCTGGTGTATTGCAACTTTGTGACACTTTCATGGCTTTTAACTTTTCTGTCTGTATTCCCCAAAACCACTAAGAACCAGGTATTAGGCAAAGAGTACGTGACTAGGATAAATGCTGGTGTGTTTCTTCAAATTAGTGAAGATTACAGCAAATGAAACAATACGTAACAAGAGGAATACAGTGCACCCAGTTATTGAGATCATTTAACTAAATTCTCTTTTTCTTAACTAACACAATATATTTTTGTGGTTAGATTTAAAGCTAAGTAAGAACAAGTATAGCTAAGCAGTGGTGTAAACATATTAAATAAACTTAGCTAAGGTAATCTGGTGTGACTTTCTTGTGTAGTTATGTCAGTAGAACTTTCTACGGTAACTTTAGTTTCAAAGAATCAATTTTAAATTCTTAAAGCCCTGGGACACTTTTCTATGCAGATTCACATATATGTAGGCACATGAGGGATACTATTTTTACCCAAAGTGTCATGCGATACCATCTCTACAAATGAAGCTTTGAGAATGAGAGGTGTCGTCTAATCAGAGGCAGATGAAGATCAGACTGGGATTTGAGGATAGGAGGGCAAGGTTCAGTTGTCAAATTCCATGCTCCCTCCTAACACCTTTCAACACAGCTCATTGGAGCTGCTAGACAGTGCAGCACAGCTAAACAAAGGAGCTTGCCCCTTTGGAAGCCTTGCTCAAGGTGCAAAATAGAAGAAGCATATACCAGGGTGGAATGCACGCCTGTAGTATTACAGGCATCACACAGTGAAGGAAAATGGGACAGCACACAAAAAGTATTGGAAATGTTAAGAATCAACAACTTTAAGGTATTTTTTTTAGTTTGAGCACAAGCCATGCTTTTAAGCTGTCAAAAATAGGTAGTTGTATGATATGGTGTAACACTCCAATTTTGAAGCCTCACATTTAAGTGGGAATATTACTTATATTTAAGACTTTTAAGTTTGCCCATCAAAATTTTGAAAAGCCTTTAGTTCACTTTTACTTTTGAATTCATACCCAGAAAAAATGGTGCCACACTTTCTCTAAGAAAATTTCTTTTAATTTAGGGAGAAAATAGGTGTTTTGGCAAAAGGTTTTACAGAAATAACATACAACCAGGATAAAGCATTACACTAGAGCACTAGCAAACATCTACCCCATAAAATTTAGTGAAACCGTTCATCAGTTTAAGTCACCCATAAGAGAAAGTAAAAAAAAAAAAAAGGAAGAAAAGACATTAAAAGAGTGAAGAAAGAAGAAAAGAGAGGTAGAGAGGAGAGAAAAATAGTTATTAAGAGTCACATGCTACCAGGTCTCAAGACAGAAGGCTGAAGAAAATGGAGACCCTGACCACTCAGTGCCCTCCTAGCCCAAGTGAGGGGTGCCATAGCCAATCAGAAGCTCCAGGAGGTATGGTGCGAGTGGGCTATTTGGAGGCAGACATTCTTTGATTGGCAGCCAGCCAGATGGCTCCCAGGCCATGTGCCCTCCATGGACTCAGCCATGTTGGCTGCAGACCATGTGCCTTTCCACTCTGCTGTGTGCTTTCTGTGAGACCATGTGCCTTTCCACTCTGCTGTGTGCTTTCTGTGGGCAGCCCTTCCACCCCACACAAACACTCACAGTGAGGTGGCTCTGACCCATATAAATTTGGTGAGATAAAATCCAGTATCTCACATCTAATGAGTCAGAAGGGACTAATCACGAGATTTTCTCTAATAATCTGACTGCCACCAGCTGAAAATGACTAAGCAAAAAAATCACTATATTTTCTTGATTCTGAGCCATAGATAAAATACAGATGCAGTTATATATTTTATTAGACAAATATTTCTCAGAAAGGTAGAAACATTTAGGGAAAAACAGCTCTAAGCACCCTCCGCCCCAAAAAAAACCAACCCAAAACCAAAGACCAAAAGAAAAAAACCCAACCAACCAACCAACTGAAAAAGCCCACAAACAAACCCCCCCACAACTTTTGTGATCTTATGGTTATTTTTAGCAAGCAGAAAAAATGCAAAGAAATTTATGTAATAATGTGTGACCAAGGGAGTGCATTTTATCAGGAGAGATTATGAGAGCTCAGAGACATAAGGATTTAGCCCAGTAAAACAGACTGAGAGGATATATAATTGTTTTCTATAAATACATTAGTATATGCAACTTGCAAAGAGGGAGAAAATCTATTCAAGATGAGAACAATGCTGGTAGAAGAGCAGATGGATATTCAGCATCCATGAACACGCTTGGGTTAAACTATCAGAGAAATGAGAGTTTGGAACTTTGGGGGTCAAAATGAAGCACATTTTATATGAAGCTTGCAAATTTTATGAAAAATATTTTGACATAAAGACCTTCAAATGTGGAAGATTGGGCTAGATGATCCCTGAAATTCTTTCAGTCTTTATTCCTATGTACATTAAACATAGTAATAGTCTGGAGTTATAAAAAAATAAAAATAGTGTGACATTTTGGCAGCTTACTGTAGACAATTGATTTTGAGCAAAGAGAATAAGCTAAAGAAAAAGCTTTTTTTGTCAAAGTGAATTAATCAAAATGAAAAGCCTGGACTGCATAAACTTTTAATGGTAATTTCTTAAAATGTGTTATTTTGTAAAACATGTCCTATCTCTGTAGCAAATTTGCATAAAAAAATTGAATCCTCACTTACCTTGTGATTTTTACTTGATAATTTTGAGGGGCATTCACCCAAGACCCATGTCATGAAAATAAGTAGAACATTAACACAAAATACAGAAAACTGAGAAATATAGGTGTTCTTAAACATAAGAAGAAATTGCATATTCCAATTCTGATTCTGTATTTGTGATTAAGGTGCGGTACATCTGAGTTGTGGGCAGGATGACATTTAGAGCTCTAGACCCTGGCAGCCTTAATTCATATAATAAGGGTCAGGTTAAAATTATTATCTTTTCTGTCACACATAAACAGTTCACAGTAAATTCCTCCACAGGCTATCAGAGAGTAAGCTGTTATGTTTCTATCACCACACAAAAGCCAAGCTGTGCTTCACAAAGTGTGAATCTTTCTTATACACATATTCTATGCAAAATAAGACCTATAGACCCAGTTTATTGTTACCTGAAATGTCATTGAACACCAGATGAACCACTGAAACTGTGTGCATTCTCTTAGATGCTCTAGCAACAGTGAGACTATTTAAATCATGTTTTAATCCCTGCATCACATGCTCACTTGTACCATGGGCTGGTATATAGTGTTAAAGAAGCTCATGACTCTATTAATTTGTTTGACATGGCAGTCGTGACAGCTTTTGTAAGCTGAAGGGTCTAGGCAGAGCCATTGTTGTAGTGAAGGTGCTGGACACAACCAAATACTGGGGAAAGAAACATGCATGCCATATCAGGTAACACCGAAAGAAGGAGACTATATAGCTCAGTTAGAGCTTCTTACTTGATTGTCTGAATCTTATTAGCTATTTTTTTAAATATATGTATATATAAAAAGAGAAAGGCAATAAAAAACAAGGAGCACAGCCTTTTCTCAAGGGCAGTAGATCTCTTCCTCACTTCAAATGAAATCTTTATTTTTGTCTTTGTAATAGCTGCATCTGACATCAGTCATGTCAAAAACAGAGATCAGCCATTTCGTCTCCCAAGAGAACCATCATCCTTACCTGAAACAAATCTTCTGCACATGGCACCAACCTGAACACAGCTAAAGAAGTCACACCACGCTCTTAAATAACACTTTAATGTAAGGTCACACAAAGAAACTCTTAACATAGCCGGGAACTTAGAAATATTTTAACTAAATTCTCTGCTGTGTCTTTTTATTAGAATGTGAATTAAATTAATTTCAGGCGAAATGAGATTAAAGCTTACAACAATTTCAATTTGTTTGAAGAGCTGAGGCATTACTCAAAATTTCTTTGACATGTGCATATCAACATTGCGGATGGAACATTACAGCCATAATAATTGGTATACAAAAATAAATCCCGGCATAGCAGAAACATTTCTGGTGTAAGCTTATTCTATATTACCCATGTTAAAAAAGAAATAGAGAAACGACAGCATTTGAAACTTTGCATGACCAGTTTAAAAGAAATCCTAAACTGAAAATATTTTTGAAGAGTAGAGTGGAAACACAAATATTCTGCAATGACATGAAGAAATCTAGAGTTCTTTTCCTTTCTGCTGTTTTCCATAATTCAGATAATATTCAGAATGTTTCTGTGATTTTTATTAGATCTCATGGAACTTTGGAAGAATATAACACTATTTTGAAAAGGCTAACAGTCTCCCCTCTGTTATGAGTGCCTCTTTCTCTTTTGCCACCACTGGTGAAATACCAGGAATGAAGACATGAAAGTATCATAGACTTATAGAACTGTTTAGGTTGCAAAAGACCTTTGAGTCCAGCCTTTAAACTAGAACTGTCATATTTGTCACTAAGCCACAAGTGCCACATCTACACATTTTTTAAGACATTGTTATCCGTTTAGTCTCGTGTATAGGTTTGATTTTTTCCTTCCCATGCTCACTGCGGTGAGTTCGGGGACTGGCAGGAGGTGCACGCCCGCCCCTGCCAGGCAGGCACAGTGGGATGTGGACCTCAGCAGCCGCTGAGCCCAGCGGGTCGGTCCCACTCCGCCCCCCAGGGCCGCGGCAGAGGAGTGGCGGCGGGACCTTGGGCAGTGCCACCCTGGGGCTTCACTGCCTGCATTTCACACAGCGCAGGAACCAGCAACCCTGGGCCCCGGTGCCGCCCACTGTGCCCTAACCCGTGTGGAACCCCAGCTGGTGCGGGTGCGGCACAGCGCCCACAGTGCAGCCAGTGCGGCCGCGGATGTCCCCTGGGGTTACTGTATTGGTTTGGGGAGCGGAGCTGTGGCGGGGCTGATGCTGTCAGCGGTGGGGACTCGCTTGCTCGCAATGGGGGAGCGCAGTGGTGGCCATGTGATGAGGGAGTGGAGCAGCGCACCCCGGCGGGCAGTGTGTGTCCGCCATGGCAATGGCACGCAGCTAATGATGTTTTCTCCACTCCCCGGGCTCTCCCCCACTCTCTCAGCTCTGAGTGGGAAGGCAGTGTGGTCTCACTCCTTGGCGTCTCTACAGCAGTTCTGCTGCAGTTTGCCTGAGTCCAGTTCAACCCCCTTGGAAGAAAGACTTCACACACACAGGATTTTTCTTCCCGTTTTCCCACCTGGGAAGCTGGTGAGGACACACCTGCCCACGACCCAACCCAAACTATACTGTCAGATCTGTGGCTGCCATCTTCTCTGTGGCTGCCACCTTCTTGTGACCGCAAGACTGAGCAGAAACTTAAAATTAACCCAGAGCAGGAAAAAAGCATTTCTTTCCACTTTTACTATGAGTTTTCAGTTGTTTCATGAGTTATTGTTGGGTGTTCTGTGTTTTATCTCTCACACACACACACACACACACATATATATACACACACATATATAATATATACATTTAAGAGCTGTTATTTGCTGTTCTATATTTTCTGGTCTCGTGTTTTCAAATTTACTTCATATAGTTGTCTTAAAACCAAGACATACATCCAGGTATGGTGATTCCAATTTTTTTCTTCCATTTATGAACATTGAAATAACTAAAGCAAGGTATCTCAATATTACATTAATTTGGTTTTGGCAGTTCATGCACAATCTTATTGCTGTTTCATGATCACCTCCTGTTTTTACTCTGTTTTTCAGTTATTTGAGGTGACAAGCCAATTTTTCAAGTTTTGTTAAAAATCAAAAGAAAAGATTACTCTCTTCCAATGTCTCTTGTGCAGTCTTGAAAAAATTATTAACTGGTCTTTTAATTTCCCTGGTACTTTAGTCATAATAACAGTAAGTTGATGAAGAAATTAACTTGGTGCAAACACTCCATTCAGCTGAAAGATGCTCATTTGAGTGTTAAAACCTTTAACATCAATGTTACTTTGAACACCCTACACAGAGAAGTGTTAAATTACAATTTAGTCTTTTTGTGTGTGTGTTTCTCTTTGTGCAGAACAAATTGATGACAATTTGAAGATATTTGCATTTCTGTCAGGAAGGGATATGCTACCATGCATTTCTGACAGAGCTGGATTGTGCACAAGGCAGTTAGCACAGAGCAGATGTCCCATGGAAAATTTACAATGTTTATATGATGGCAATAATTCATACTGTATTTATGTGAACTTTTAATAGATTTCACAATGAGAACAATTCTTCTATATTTTTTTCACCATAGGAGTAGAAAATCTAGAAATAGTCATCTAAAAATAAGCTTCAACAGAGCAATTGATAAAATTGTTAATATTGTCTTTCTATACACAGAATTGAACTAAATTGTTAGATTGACTTTAATTTAAAAAATAAAACTAATATCCATCCATCTTTACTGTATCTGGGGTTGCAAAACAGAAAGATTTTTATACTTAAAATATTTAATTAAGTGTCCTGGAAAAGCATTTTTTCAGTAAATATGGAAGCAGAGCTGTAATTCAAACAAACTCCAAACCCAAACAAAAACCCCAAACCTTCTCTCTTCCAAAATATCTAATTGGAAATGTAAATAGACATAGCAAAGAAAAAAATGTAACAACCTATTGACATAGAAGCTTTGATTTGATGGGGTGCCAATTGTATTTGATGAGTGGATGACCTAAAGAAACTTCAAAGCTTGCAAGCTGTAAAATTTAAAAAAATTTATTCCCACAGGGAAACAGAAAGGATTTTCACCCCTTCCGTTCCTTGTCACCCCCCGCCACATAATGCAAAGCACACTTAAATGGACACAGATTATACATATGCATAACTACTCTATGAATAAACATCTACATCACATCATTAACTAGTTAGCATAGTCAACACCCATCTCTGCCCAGATCCCCATCCCACGTGGGGTCTTCTGATGATATTTTTAGGGTCTTATCATCACCTTAGACCTAAGAACACTCTGTTATAAACACTGCCAACCACAAACTTGTTTGATTTAATGAGATGCCAGCACATCTAGGGTGCCACTTGCTATCTCCCTCTCCCTGTTCCACTGTCTCTTGTGTTGTGACTATGCTTTTATTCCAACCTTATCATTACCTGGGCAAGAGGAGAGAAGTAAAGAGAAAAAAAACTACATGAAGCTCTAACTTAGCTTAAAACCTTAAAACCCATATTAAAATTAAAACTTAAACCCTCTATTTCCAAATCAGCTTTAAGAGTTTTTTGCCATGATGTCTTCTCAGATTGAGTCTTAGAAATTTTCGTTACAGGTTGTGTTGGAGAGAGATGGTTACTACTGTAGGACACAATACAGGGGTAAGTGTCTTCTGTATTTAGTTTCAACATCTGAACACAGAATGTGACTGCTTGCCTTGTGGAAGGAAAAGAATAATCTTTATGACAGTAATCCTCAACATGATTTTGAAAATCTTATTTACTAATCCAGATTAGTTTAGTTTTCTGATTGACAGCTATTTAAAAAGATTAAACGAAATGTATCTGATCATAACTTGTTATGGTAAAACATATGGGTTATAAGACATCATGCAATTATTTACTAAAGTACACTGGCACTGAGGAGATACAACATCTGAGCTTCATGTTGCTCTTTTCTTAATCCCTGCACTGATTTGCCTGATCAATAGCCAATTCTTTCAAAGCTGGCTTCAAAGCTCACTGCTCCTAAGTGCTTATTAATGCTAGCTGACATGACTGCTGTCTTCACCACCTCCCCTCATCCTAGTCTACGTGAATAATACACTATAGTTTCCCACAGCCTGTAGAGTACCCTTATCCTTTTGGGGAGGCAAAGTGTGTTGGAGGCTTCTAAGAGTTACTGCAGTAAAGTGATAAAGCTATATTACAAGGTTATTTAAAAAAAGGTCAGGAACCCAATTTGGAGGCTTTTTGGGAACATATTTATGGATAAGTGAAGAGGGTAGATGTGCATCAGTTATGCACAGCCTCCTGATCAGGCTGTAACTCCAGTCCAGAAGCTTCCTAGTGCAAACAGGGAGCAGCTTCACCAAGATGAATGAAGAAACCCATTGTCTATGGATGCTGAAAAACCTAGCGCTATTTTTTTTTTGTTTTTTTCCATGTTGCGCAATTCTAAGCTGATGAACATCTATTGGCATCAATGATAAAACTCACATCAGCTAGATTCTCACTTTATATCTTCTGGGTATTCAATAAAGAGTAATAGAAATAAGCCATGCTGTTCAGGAAAGGGCAACAGACTCATCAAGTGTCTAGAAAACGAATTATGAGGAACAGCTGAAGAAGCTGGGTTCGTTTAGTCTAGACAAGAGGACACTCAGGAGTCAACTCATCACTCTCTACAAATACCTGAAAGGATGGTGTACTGAGGTGAGGCCAGTCTCTTCTGTCATGCTTATGGTGAGAAGATAAGAGGAAACAGCCTTAAGCTGAGACGGGAATTTCAGATTAGATATTAGAAAAAAAAATTTCACTGTTAGGGTGGTTAGGCATTAGAATAGGTTGTCTTATTCTAATAGAATAGATGGGAGAGTCACCATCCCTGGAGGTGTTCAAGAGGCATCTGGATCTGGTGCTGAGTAATATGGTTTAGTGGTTTAGGAGTTAAAATGGTAGTGCTGGGTGAGTGGTTGGACTAGATGATCTTGTAGGTCTTTTCTGACCTTGATGATTATATGATTCTAAAGGTAGTTGTAAATAACTGCCACAACAAAAGTGAGTACAATTTTTTGTATACAGAGGAACCAATTTACAATATCAAATATTTGTCATAAATACTTACAGCTTCTGCTCCCAAAGCATTAAATAAACCTCATGTTGTTAGCCTCAATTAACAACAGCAGCAACAAACTCACTAACTAGGTTGGGAATATGAGCTCCTATTTTGAAAGAACTGACTCTCTCCTTCTTGTTCTCATTGTGGTCTGCATTTTCATTCCACATCACTCTAAGCTGTAGCTCTGTGTCAGCATTAAAAACGGATTTCAGCAGCAGCAAGGCCAACCTTGATGCTTTTAAAACTAAAAGCACATAAATTATTTTCCCTAAAAACAGAAAAAGGATGCTTGCTACCTGCAACCTTGTGAACCAGCTTGTCTATTTCTGAAATTTTATAGCTGAGTTTTAAAACTTCACAGAGTTTGTAATGGAAAGGATAGTAGGTTCTTAAACTTACTTATAATGAAAGGTGTTATATGGCAATGAACCCTGGTAACAGGAATACTTAGCAAGCTTGCTGAAAGCTGAGAATACCAGATTTAATTTATTGCTTAAAACTATTACATATCTGAGACTACCGAGCTTTCATTATATGCATTTCTTATGATGGATTTCCACCATCATTCTCAAATTCTCTCTTTTGCAGACTGGATTATCATTCTCAAATGAAGTGATAAAAATATAAAAAAAACCTCCTGGGACATAAGTAGGCATGCTCCTAAAGGGTAGGACTAGAACTAAAGTAGCCTATTTCTTCTTTTATCCGTGAAAAATAAACCCTTGGATTTTGATCCATATATACATGGTAGGAAAACATTTGGAATAGTGCCATTTTAATGATCAGACAGTACTCAATCTGTAACATGATGATAGTATAATTTGTAGGTGATCTACTTATAGGATAGTGAGTTGTTTTTCAACTGAAATAAGAAAGCAGCAAAGCTTGGACAGAACACAACTTCATTTATTCTTCATCTGTATCATGACAGAATTAAAATTCCTGCTCCTAAAACACAAAACATCTGGGGAATATAGATCCTTTTAATTCAGACATAGTGTTTTCCCACCAAATATGGAAGACATCATGGTGGAAGGAAGCTGTAGAGGTGCCTGTTTCTATAATCACTTGCTAATGAGTGAACATAATTTTTAGTGTTCTCCAGGTTATGTGAATCATTTGCATTTTCCATTGGCTTGTCACAGTGGGTACAGAAATTTGCAGTAATTTAGTAGATTTTGTAGTATGAACATATTTTTAAGTTCTCAGGTGTTTTTCAGTTTAGGAAGACGAATCAGAACCTGTGGCCGCACATTACTCTTGGGGCAGGCCCTCTGGAAGACACCATAACCTTTCTATATTCTTTCTCATAATTCTGATTGCATTATGAGAGTTAGTTCACCAAAAAACCTTAGTCAATGGGACTGCCTTAAAAAAACTCCCATAAAACAGATGTTGGGCATAGTGTGAAAATAAAGGAGTGTTCAATGTTTTCAAATATTATCTCCTGAAAATAAACATTTTCTTTAAAAATGTTAGAGTTGAAAATTTCACAAATCCTATTTTAAACTTTCTACTGAAAAATACCTGTGTTTAAAATTACCTTCAAAAATTATTTAAATTGTATTAGAATTACTAAGAAATAGATACAAAACTAAGTGAAGCAGTGCTGAACTTGCAACCAAGATAAAGTATGAGGATTTCACCTGTGTTCTTATTCTTGAGAAAAAAAAACCTGTAAGCCTGAATAAGAAAAATTAGGAGCTGCAATCAGCAAAACATGTACTTCATCATCAGGCACATGGACTAAAATCTTATTTATTAAATAAATGTTATTGCTAATTATTTGTTAAGTCAGTGCAAATGTAAAACAGTTTGACACAATCTTTGGTTGTCTATTTGTGACTTGTTCTGTACTTACAAACATATTAGTCATAAAAATTATCTAATATCTACAAAAGCATGGTCATTATTATTCCAAGCTTCAGTGTTTATCTAAACAGCAAAATGCTCAGAACCATATAGAAAATGACTTTTTCCACCTCTAATAAAGAAGATTACAACTTTAGACATGTCAAAATATGCCACTGACATTTGCCTCTCCTCCCTACATTCGTCATATTGGCAAAATATGAAGAAAGATTTCTTTCAAAGTATTTCTTGCACTTCACAGTACAAGGGCAACCCAATTGTGGACACAATAATGAGGATCTCAGCTTTGTCTGGAAACACTGAGAGAAATAGATAGATTGAGCCTTAAACAAAGGAGAGACACAATAAGCCAAAATTCAGGGATATTTCCATTTTTCTAGTGTGTATTTCTGTTGCGGCTCCCTCCGCAAGCCCCACTCCTTCTTCAGCCCGGGCTTGATCTCTGGAGCACGCGTTAGGAGGAGGCACTCTGAGACGAGAAGCCTCTGTGTTGCAGGAGGTCCAGCCCAGGAGTGCTTGAGGGCAGCAAAGTGTGTTTTGCTAGCCCTCAAGGGTTTGCCAGCAAACGGAGGATGAAGAAGGTATAGGCGACTCCTCTTGGTTAGAATTTTTACGTTTATTTCACCCTGGGAGCAATGTGCCTCCTAGGGGGTCCTAAGCTTAGAGGAGCCAACCAAGAAGAGCTCAGACTACTTCCTGTTTCAGGTTCTTATAGCGGAATTGGACCAATGAGAAGGGAGGGGACAAACCATCTGGAGAAGGGCAGGGGATAACAGAACATTCCAACTGTCATGGTTTGACTCTGGCTAAAAGCCAAGAGCCCACACATAGATCTAAAATTTCTCAGAGAAGGGAAAGAAAAACCCCGACTTTTGCGATAAGGATTACAAGCAACTGTTTATTAACTACTTCACACAAGCAAAACAGGCTCTAACTTAGAATGTTAAGAATTTACTACTACTACAACTACAACTACTACTAAAATCAGAGCTTAAGAGTTTAAGGGTGAGCAGTTTGATAGTTGTTACAGACACCTTTCTCCCCCCCACCCCTCCCTTTTAAGATCCTTCACCTTCCCCCAACAGCTCGGGAAGGCAGGTGTGTGTGTGGGGGGGTTACAATCCGAGGTTTTCTTTGCTGCTGTTCAGAAGAGTGAGAGAGTCCCACCCCAGCTTTCCTCGTGGGGTCTTCTCCACGGAAACAGTCTGTTGCAAACTGCTTCTTAGTGGATTTGTTACTAACAACAGTTTTCCTGGTACTGTCGTCACGTAAATCACTTTACCATAGGTGCAGTCATTTCAGGTGCCGGCTGCTCAGCTGCCTCAGTGCTTCAGTGCTTCTCACGGGCCACCAGTCGTCCCAAGAAATGCTGCTCTGCTGCTCCAGCATCTCTTCTTCTCACGGCCCACGGGGTTCCACCAGGCCCCTCTGCTCCAAACACAGGATCACAGCCTCTCTTTTCCGGCATGTCTCTGTTCCAGTGTGGAAAAATCTCCCAGTCTTTCCACGGGTTCACAGGCTGAAGAATCTTCGCCCCTATGATTCCTCACAGATTGCTGGGGCCCTATTCCAGTGGTTAAGGCATCTTCTCTTTCTCCTCTCTCTGACCTTGGTGCTAATCAAACTCCTCACCCTCCTGTCTCTTAAGCGGCCATGATGTTCTGCGCAGACTTTTTTTCTCTACTCCTTCTTAAATATGTTATCACAGAGGCGTTGTTGCCTGACCTTGGCTAGCTTAGAGCAGAGAAAAACTCTAGCAGCTTCTTAAGGAAGCCTCTCTCCTAGCCCCCCCCAACTAATAAAAAACTCTGGCTACTTAAAACCACAACACCAACTTTAAGGGGTAACAGAACTGTATAATACAGAAATACATAATATAGAAATACATATTATTCACACACTGCAACATATTTCAATATTTTTTTATATTTTCAGCCAACACAGGCTGTTACCATTTAGGATGTGGAGGCAGGGCTAGTGGCCTGGTGCTGATTTGAATCATCTAATCAGAGTGGCAAGGTACCATTTGCAATGGCTTGAAGAAGGAAGCTCTGATACTCTCTGTACTTCACAGAAGAAGATGATTGTGAATGTCTGTCTCAAAAACAAAGATAAAAGTACTTGATATCAGGAGCAGATGCTGCAGGACAATTACCAAAGCTTTTAGGGAAGGGAAAAGTTATTGAAATACCAAAAGGTTGCAAACTCCCATTTTATAGCTAGGCCTTACAGTAGTAATGAGAGCACAATAGGGTAGGACAGGACACTTTGAATTCCTGCATGGAAAATGGTCACAGCTTTGCCTCCACACAAAGGCAAGTGTACGCAATGAATGGAAGCTAGAAATTATCCAGCATAGGGATAAAATTTAAAAAAAAATCCTTTAAGTTTTGCTTCTGAGCCTGTGCTGCTTCTGTGTACCTATTATTAAGTTGAATGCAAGTCTGACTGCTGAGATTCAGCAACCAGTTCCCACGGGAAGGAACCATCAAGGTTTGAAATTAATATTCAGTGTTGACACCACAATGATGTGAGGGCTAGAACTTAATTTGGAAGTCACAGACTTTCTTTCAGCTGCTCTAGTTAGCAGACACATCTACAGCCTAATGTCTCCAGGTGTTATTTGTTTATTGGAAAATATTTTCAAAATCACACGTTGGAGTTCAGCACTTTAGGTCAAGGGCCATTATGCAAAATTTCCCAATACATGTATGCTGTGTCTGAGGTGAGAACCCAGAGCACATCGGTGACACTTTACAGCCCCAGGACATGCAGTTATGACATACCGATGTTTCACAGCTACCACAGAGGTCACACCAGGGCTCCTACTGTATATGGTGCTCCTCAAAAGGATGCCAACAACGTACGAGTGCTTCAAGCCCAAGTAACTTTTCCCTCTGAGCTTTAAGGCAGAAGCAGTTTACTGAACACTGATTGCTTAGGGCTCCACAGGAAATTATATGTTTGATGAATAACTCTTCTTTGCCACAGGGTTCGTATTGATATCAATACAGGAAAAAAAATGAAGGAAAAAAAAGAAAGGAAAAAAAATTAATTATGCTTGTTTTCAAGCATTTCAAGAGTTTTTTTCTTCTATAGAAAAAATTCCTAGCAAATCAAGAGGTACCTTATATAAATTATCCAAAATCTTTGTGAGAACCATTCCAATGTAGGAAATGCTTAGTGTTATAAAGGTATGTACATATATCTCTGTGTATGTTCATATAAGTGTGAATCAGTGGTGCATGTTGAAATTACTTGTTTCATCATTTCTCTCTTGTTATTGTAATATTAGCAGTGCCTTTGTGAAAGTCATATTTTTCCTAGACTGCAATAGCTTCCAGTTGTTGATTGAAACAGTCAAATTGTAGAGCCATCTATGACATTACAATTTTGTGCTAGGTTGTATTGACTATTATGACTGAAAACACAGAGCATGAAAACCCTCAGCTGTCAGTGAGCAGTGGCAGTAAGGAACTTGTTCCAGAGAATAAACTTATACATATCAAAATCTTTTTAATAATAGTTGAATAAGAAAACATTTGATGCAAAACCAAACAACAGTGGCTATCTCAGCCCGATTTTCTTTTGCATACTAGATCAACAGCTGACTGCAGTAAGCAGCAGACAAGCTGAATTAATCACATATTCCTTTCTGAGCTGGAGAACACTTCTGCAGATAAACTGAGCTGATTATCAAGCACAAGAGCACATTTGGGTGCTTCAAAGTCTGCTGAATTACTTATTATGGTTTTCTTTTCTGTGAGAGTAGAATATAGATAAATTTGGTTGCCTCTCAGGACATCTCTGTTCTTCAACTTAGAAAGAAATATATAGAGAGAGTAATTTAAAGCATTTTTTTCCTGACAACAGTTACTTAAGAGACAGATACGTAAGATAAGCAGGTATTTTGGAATTAAAATATGTACACATAGAAGAGGTTATATTTTCATTATTCCCTTTCCTTCCCTGTGCACTACTTCAGAAGGAAGCTACCACTTCAGAAGGAAGAAAGTGAAATTATGGAGTCAAAAGCCAGGAGGTGCATGTGGAAAATGTAGGTGAAACCCTGATCCAAGAGCAGCAGCAAGGAAGTCCACCTCACTTGCTGTGGGCCAGTGACAGGATGCGCACCTGTGCACTTTGGGCAAACACTGTCCTCTTATAGGAGCCTTTTAAAAATCTATTCTGAGGAAGCACAGTAGTAAGGAAGAACTGTAAATGAGAATATTTCTGCAGAAGGCAGTGGCAATTATAAGACTGAATGGTGCAAAAAGACCCAGGCTATTAGACTCAAGACTTGGAGTCCTTCCATCATTACCAGAAAAACAAATTTTTTGTTTTACCTTTTGTTTTTTGAAAATGATTTCAGCCTTTTTAGCAGTAGGAGAGAATATACACCAAATGATGGACATTAAAACAACAACCTCTATTAAAAACCCAATGTGTTTTTGTTTTGATGTTGTTACCAGAGCTAGCATGAACTGAATATACTTACTCCTTTTATTTCCAGAACATGAAAGGTAAATTGCTTTTAATGCTTATCAGGCTCACGTTTGACCCATGTTTGGCAATATTGTCTGATTTTTCATTATTTTTTCCGTAACTACTGTATGATGCATTCCATGTATATCATATGCCATATATACTAATTTGGTTTTATGTACTCCAGTTGCTAGACAATAAAAAGAATTTTATATTCCCATTGAAAAAAAAAAAAAGTGCCTCTGGTCTAATAAGAGCATATCTTAAAATCAGTGTTCCCAATTCTTTACTGCAGCTTGTATGACAGTTTTATCTACTTATTAATAGGATACCTACCTGAGAAATTAATCTCAACCTGGAACATTTCATAGTGTATTTTCACCTTAGGAAAATGGTTTTGAGCTGCAGAAAGGAGTCACTAAAGCCCAGGGGAAACATACTTAATGCAATTTTGCTGCAAAAGATATGTATTTGAATTTTAACCCAGACTTTAGAAAGATCATATTGCCACCTGTTCATCCACTGCCCTTTTTACCCACACCTCATCGACATAAAATGTTTTACATTCAGACAATTGCAGAATTGTGGAGCTAACTACTATGGTTTCTCAAATTAGGGAAGTGAATTCCCCATCTCTAAACCTCCAGATTATGAGTCTGTTCTTTCTCAAACTACGCGGAATCAAACTAGGGTTTGACTTAGCTGCTGGCTCACAGTAAACCCAGGAGCTGTACTGCTTTTTGTAATTCACAAAGGGAGATTTTTACTAAAAGAACAACAAAACAAAACCAAACCCCAGTAGTGAATAAGTAACCTGAACAGACCAAACCCACAAAGATTTGCTCGAGGTGCCATTTTTTGGGAAGGGAATAAAAATGTGGTTCCAGGGGGACAGTTAGATGTTTGTTTGGGGTTTTTTTTGTTTTGTTTTTTAAATTATTATTTATTTTCCATTTCTAGTTGAGAGTGATTCAGTTTATGTTATTAAACCCAAAATATCAAAAATTACTTCCAGCCATGAAACTTTAAACAATGCAGAGCATAGAATAGGACTTTTAATAGCAAATTTTGACAAAAGTAATATTCTGAAACACTGACATCTCGTGGCATGCTGTAGAAATAGCAAAATTCTCCAGACAGGGTCTTTTTTAAATTAAGGTCAAGGAGAGCAGATGATGCAAAAGACTCAAAATATACAAACAATTTCACTTAAAAAACAAAAGTGATAGATCTAATTCCTAGCTATATCATTAACACAACCAATATAGAATTAGCTTTACAAAATACGTGGGTAAATGCTACATTAAGAAGTGCTAAGATAAAATAATTAAGAGCATTTTTCAATTACTTAGGAATCTTTTTTCCATTACCACTATTAACAAATTAGACAGACTTTTAGGTAACCACAATGGGATGTGTAATGTCAATAAAGCACTTCAGTAACAGGTCACATAATTAAAGAGCAAATAATCATCCTGGAAACCACAATGATGATTTTGAAGTGGTTTCATTACTGGGGTACATCACAAGGTGATTGCCATTAAGCTATGACACTAGTGTATTATTGAACTAGAGGAAAATAATTGCCATACTTCTTAGAGCAAATGAGCTGGTGTTCTCTTCCTATCTCTTTGGCCCTAGAGAAAAGTCCACCATGTCTGGCTAGTCCAGAGAGTCAAGCAAATTACCTCTTCTAACAATAATAGCAAAGTCTCTTTTTTTTTTTTTTTGTAATCAGTACCACTGGAATACCTCTTAAAATTGTGTGATCTGAATTCTCAAAATATATTAGAGTTGACAATGACCAAAAAACCCCCAACAAAATACTTACAATCAGCTTTTATTTGATTTAACAACCTGATTACCTGCACTCCCATTTGCTACACTTAATTATATCTCTGCTGGTGGCCTTTAGAAAGTGCTGTTAAAAGATCATAAAGTCTTCATTCTTAGACATTTAAGTCATCCTAACACTATTTAATTTTAATGTTGTTCATATAAGTTTCCTCTCTCTTTTCTGTTTCACCAATCTTGTCTTTGCTAACACTTACCTAGGACAGCAGTTCCCAGTTGGCCAAGTTCATTATAACTGTGATGCAACCTTGTCAACTACAAGATATTAGTTTAATTTAATAATCTAAACTTGGTGTTCGTGGAAGAACATAAAGACAGGCTGTAGGACAGAACCAGAAGAACAGAGAGTTTCCATTAGCATGATCAATTCTAAACTTGGTATTGTAACATTAGTTACTTTTTTTTCTCTATTCTGAAATATTCTCTGCCACTTGATGAAGAAATGAAAGCTCGTCAGTAGTAATTACATGAGTAATGGGAGCAAGCATCTAAAGGCAAAAAGTTTGAAGTAAAACTAGCTAGGATCCTTTAAATTCTGATGATGAGAAGAAGGGAATGCTTGAAGTGGAACCAGTGCTACCAACACCAAAGAAACATAATTTTCTCCAGCACATCACATTTTAAACTGAAAGACCCCCAGATTTGTCATTGTCACCAGAAAATACAGATGTTACCAATGTCACTTTATTTTATGTCTGTTGTTCCTAGCAAGTTTGGAAATTCTGCTACCATAGAAGAACTTCCTCTCTATGATTCTTACCTTCAGGATATCTAAGATGTGCCTCAGAATACACAGAAGATACAGATATTAAAAACTACGTCAACCATGCCAAACAATTATCTTTTCAGATATCACAAAATAGAAACATATCATGCATAGATACAACTGAGAAATATATTAATTTTTCTGCAGCTAAAAAAAGGCAGCTGAAAATCAGCAGAAGTATACAGAAATATGCTAGAATTTTGGAAAGTAATAACAATACTTTAAAAAAAGTACAATTACAATGAATGAGAACAAAAATGGGAGAAAATTGCAAACTGGACCGTGTGAAGAATGAAAAAGATTGGGAAAAACAATGCTTTTCTTCAAGTACTTCCACAGTAAGGGTATTGAAAGAGGGAATACATTTGTTGCTTTGTTGGAAATTCTTAGTATCTGCAAATTTTATCTCTGTGTCCTGCAAATCTTCCAGATTTGTTAACTGGCAAAGTACATGTGTTTAGGGTACTTTTTCATTTGGATTTCTATAATGCAGAATATGCTTCTGCTTTGGTCACTCATAGTAGATCAACTGTTCAAGCTGGGAAAAAGAGCAGTGGTCAACGAAAAACTGAAAATTAATTCACTTATCTCAGTTTTTTGCCTCTACTTCTTTTCTGTGTATGTATACTCGGAGAAAGAATATGTACATAATGTTGAGAAAGAGGCATATTGATATGTGCCAGTAATATTTCTCAGATATGCTGAGATCATTGCTGGAATAAACATACAAAGGGAAGACAAATACATTTGCTCTTCACATTAGCGGTACTACAATTTTCCTCTTTTCACAAAGTGGTTTTCAGTTTAACTATATATTTTCCTCCCGTGAAACCAGAAAATAGGAGGTGCATGTTGTTGTTTGGAAGAAAAATAATAATTAAAGAAAGCAATAAAAATTAATGTCAAACAAAACACAGGTATGAGAGGCCTATCTTTACTCTGAGAAAAGAATGAGAAAAATCCCATAAATCTAAGTGAAGGTATTTAGTTCTTTCTATAGTTGCTCCTTCCCAAAAATCTTAACCACTAAAGCAAGTTAAGCAGCAACCTACAAGGAAAATCTCTTAATTATTTCCAGGTGAACTCAGAATGTGATATGCCTAACAGTTTTTTTATGTGAATTTTCACATGAAGTATGCTAGAAGGGCCCAACTTTTCATCATAGGAGCCCAACATGATTGGCTTAGTTAGACATACGCATCCACATCATAGCCTATTTAAAGTTAAGTTCCCAACCGTACTGATATCAGTAGAAACTAATATGCATAAATGCTGCTGTGATACAGCCCTCATAAGCTTCAAAGATTCAGAAAGAGAGTCTGATTGTACAAGTTGCTGACACTCAGGTCCTCAGGGTATATAGGCACTTATCTTCTGCTGAAGGAAATTAAACAGAAGGCATCAGAGGGTGATGCTGAAACACTTGCAGGCTTCATTAACGTAAATGCTTAGGTTCATGTCAAGTTAGTGTTAGCTTTCGTCTTCAGCAAGTCCTTTTCTCAGAACTTTAACTTCTAAATGAATTTTAAAACTCATTTGACGGGGTCGGTGGGAGAAATGCAGCAATCGATATGACTGATCAGCAGGTCTCAACTTTATTATGCAAACAGCTATATTTATAACACACATAATAAGGCTCATACATATTGCAAAAGCAAAGCTCATTATTGGTTACATGTTTAAATGTCTACCCCTCCTACTTCTACATTTCTGTGGTTTTCTATGTGGCTTTTGTTCTCCAGCTTTTCTGCTGACTTCTACTCTTATCTATCCTATTTTTATATAACTGCTGTGTCTAAGGCTACAGTGCCCTTGCTTCACAACTTTCCCAAGAGCTGGTTACACAACTTACTATTGTCTTGCTAGACCAGCTGCACCATGTCTACGTGACCTCTCTCAGCTAGCCATTCTCCCACACTCATTCTTTCTCCAGAGTTAAAAGTAAGTTCTCTTCACACATAATTTTCATCCTGAGTTGTCTTCTAGGAAATGACAATCACTTAGTACACACTTTTTATGACTTATGAAATACATTTAGATGCTATGTTTTTGTTAAAGTAATTTACTACTAATTATGTCCTAAAAAAAAGTAAACCACACTTCCAATATCTAGCATTAAGAAACTACTGCAAACTGAACAAAGTATAATTAAAGACTGCTATTAAAAAATAAAAACAGGCAGACATGTAGACACAACTGCATGATTTTCAGTAAGATCTAAGCTACTTGTTTCTACATTTACTTTCCTGAGATAATAACAGGAGTGTGTATGTGTATGTTATATGCTTCCCGCAGTTTCACTTTGGCAGTTCTTACAAGTTAATTACTAATCCTGTTCTCTCCCATCTTCCTCCTTGTCACCACAAATTCCAATCATAAGACACTTACAATGCTGTTACAGCCTGACAGAAAGCTCACACCATTCCAGTTGTGCACAACTGTCTTCCACCTTGGCTTGTCTTTTCAAATAGGGCATCCCTGGAGAAAAGGAATCATCTTCTTAATTAATTTAGACTTTAAGCAGGAGTTGTGTGGAGATTTCTCTTCTTTTAGAGTCTTTGTGAGACCCTTCATTCAGTATATTTATATGGATACTTATTTCGAAGTGTCTTATTATGGATTTGATGAAAATATTCCTTACTAGAGGAGTTGTTGAATATCAGGAAGATGTTTAATTATGAAGTTGTTTAAAATGCAGAGGATTGAGTAAGTACATAATTAAGGAGCTATCATTCCCAACACAGTAGGGAAAAAATGGCTCTGAATTCCATTAAATAATCAAGGATTGATTAAATATGTCTAATATAGTTCTTGGCCTATGAAGAGTATTGTTACAGAATTTTATGAGTCATTCATATGTTTGGGCCACATGATTTGGTTCTAGGAAGAACTGTGGGTTCAGCTGGGAAATGCAAACATTTTATAATTTAAAACCCCTATTATTATTCCCAACAGCTGTAATGAATGCTAGCTAGTGTCTGCTGCAGGTCTCAAAGATATCTGCAACACTTGATTCTGAAAAACAAGTTTATAAGAGAATAATTAATATCCTTGTGTTTGAACAGGTAATTTCAAAGTAAAATTGGAAATTGGATAAGATGTTTAACACTGGATAAACTTGTTTGAATAATGCAATGGCTCAGAGCTAACTAGTTTCCTTTCAGAAAGAACTAGTAAAGCAGAACAGATGTTTGTAATATATACTTAAAGTATGGAGAAAACAGGGAAATAAGCTTTTTGTCTCAAAAAACAATTGGAAAGACTAAAGGATAATATTTTTTTTTACAGTACAGACCCACTTCTTTGCACACCTGGTTGTATTTCCTAGCATAATGATAACAATGAATTTTTCAAACAAAATTTTATTGCTGATGTTTTAAAAATCTGTATCATCTGCCCTAATGTAAACACATATTGAAAAATTTGCAGACATTGACTTTTATCTTATACATGATATCTGATTCTGATTAACTATTATTTAGTAATACTCTAACAGCTTAAATGACCTATTTAAAAATAAGCACAGACCTACTATCTTCAGGACTGTGTAAAGGAAAGAAAAATTACCTGGGTGCAATTCTAACAAGTTTGGATGCTGCTATTTTTTTTCTCTGAAAGAGAATGGAAACAAGATTTTTTGTTTGTTTGTTTTCTGAAGAAAAATAAAGTCAGCTTTGAAGGCTAATAGATTATTCCACCTTGACCCCAACTCTAGCAATCAGTTGACCTAGACCTTGTGAGCAAAACACACCAGTAAGGAATCAAAGGGTGCTTGATGAGTAGGGCCTGTTTGCCTGTGCCAGCTAACAAGGTTACTCTTCCTGTTGCCCTCCCTACCCTTCATGCATGGATGCCTGACCTGTTTGCCAATTAGCTTTTAAACTGCCAGAGTTACAAGCAAAAAATTTTGCAGCTTTCCAAAAATATCAATGATTATCTTAAAACGCTATATTGTAATTGATGCTCCTATGCATAGAGGATAGGGCAGAAAGCCAGGTCTGTAGTGATCAGCATCTCAGATACAGATATTCCCCCGGTCTCTCAGATTTTACAGTGGACCCTTGATGTCACTTCCACATTAAGAAGAAAAAGGGGGTCTAAACTGAATAAAAAAGGTATCCAGGCAGAGAAAAAAGCCCTTTTTGACCATAAAAGTATGACTAGCGGAAGCTCTGAAATATGAGATTTTACTTTAGTCATTATTTTGTTAGATTTGCAATCACTATAAGAATAAGAGCAATACCAAAGTTTGTATTTTAAAGGAAGGAGATGCCTAGAATAATCCACAGAAGCTGATTTTAGGATAGATTTTTTTTTGTCCTTTTGCCAGATTTTTATTTTTTTCCTCCTTTCAAGTATACAGAGTGTTTACAGAGAACATATCAAATTGAAGTAGTTCAGTACTGTAAGGCTAAGGCTGTGGTTCAACAACAATAAAAAGAAGTCCCACGGAATGTCTAGCCTCTGTAATGATAAGACAATATATAGAATTCTTCATAGAATCCAAATTTACCTTCAGTTCTCTGATAATTCAAACTGTTCGTAGAGGTTGTATTGGAGAAGCCCCTCCCATCAGCTTTCCCACACTGCTCTAGTATTAATTACTTTCATTAATAGGGTACTTTGACCTTATTCCAAATTGTAGCTACCTCATTTCAGTTTATATCTCTTGAATTAAAAGCCCACTTTTTCCTACTCTGGGATATAATTCTCTTGTGTAAGTAACTACAAGAAGTTAATGCTCAATCTCTTTATTTATTAGAAAAAACAACCAAGCTCCATAAACCTTTATTATAAGACTTATTTGCCAGTGCTTGCATTATTTTTGAATGTGAAACTTTCATGAAATGGGGCTAATAACGTTATACTCCTTGCTCTGGTAGCAGTTTTACCAGTGCTGTACTCAGTGGGAAGATCATTTCTTAAATTCTGCTTGTATTAAGACACATGATGTTTTATTACAGCCATTTAATCAGGCAATTAAATTCTTCCAAGTATTGCATTATTCAGAGTGTCTGCTTCACCAGTATGTGTATCATTTACAGCCTCCAGAAACACAGTAACTCATTGTATAATGTATTGAACTGGGATAGAAGAGGCATTCCTTAAGAGTAAGGACTAACCCATTTTACATCTCCATTAACAACTTTAATAAAACTGTCAGCAAGCTATTTTGTAATTCATTCAGCCTCCTATCTTAGCATTATTAATTGTGATTTAATGGGACATCTTTTTCAAGATCTCAGACAAAACCACTCATTTCACCCACTGTTGGCTTTATGAAGCAAACTTGCAACTTTGAGTTTATTTGACAACACTTTAATGATTTCTTTCATCTGCCTTTTCAAAAGCCACAGCAGAATTATGTCACAGAACAACCTTGTAAAATAGGTATATGTATTTACAAGTATTTGTGTTTTTAAAGGTCTATTTTTCTTAATTGCAGCTTGACAGTTTTAGGTATTTGTGTATAGAAGAAAGAAGATTTACCAAGAGAGAAAAGAGGGGAAGGAAGTTTGCTGAAGGTAAAAACAAGTGAAAGACAATTAGGTCAAGTATCCTTTCAAGATCACCAAATGACTTGTTAATGGGAAAGAAGCAGTTTCACAGAGCAAACAGAAAACCCGTACAGATGGGTCACAGTTTGAAAAATAACAGAATAACTGCAAGAACATAATGCTTTATCTGCTGAAGTACTCCAAAGGGTTGGTTACAGGCTCTGCAGAAAAGAAATCTTCTTTACCCAGTAGGATTTAAATAGATCACTGTTTATAACAAATAAAGCTTCTTTATCATTCTTGTGCTGATAGTTCCTAAGCGTGTTCTGGGAGATGCGTGTCACCTCTATAAAACTAATGATTTTACAACATAATCCCTTAGAACAAAAACAAGCAACCAAATTTCACTACTCTGCATTGCTTCAGTTTCCATCTGTGACCTTCTTAGGTCACTGAATCATGTCCTTGTCAGTAAGTGGTAAAATGGTTAAATGCCTTTTCCATCAACTCCATTGTTCTGGTGTCCCTTTCCAGAGGTGCATCCTCTTCTTTCCCCTTAATTTCTAGTTTATTGGTTTATGGCCTCTCTTAACTTCTTTTACAGGTTAATATTGGTCAGATTCTGTTTCTAATATCTGCTACTGTGCCTTCTCTGGTGGCTTCTCCTCAGACCCTGCTTTAGCCCAGGCTCGCTCGCAGCCACCTTTGAGGGCCTCGGGGCAGATGTCTGGGCACCAGAGCACCAAACGTCTCTCCACCTTAGAGCTCGGGCACTCTGGCGACTCTGGAGCCACTAGTTAGGTGGTACGCCCTGCCACACACCTTGCAAGAGGCTTCTTGAGTGTGGTCAGTTCTCCCTTTACCTAAACAGCACTCCAGGATGAAGGACCTGTAGCCACTGCTTGCTAAAGGAAGCAGAAAATGTCTCTCTGAGTAGGCAGAACAGAGTTCAGTTTACTGGGGGTTTGGTCCCAATGGGAGCCTACTGCAGAGAGCACCTGGGACCCTCGGGTTCAACCTTTTCTAGGGGGTGTGATTGATGGGAGGGGAAAGGTAAAGGACCAACTAGGGACAAGGGAAGGTGGGATCTGGAGGTAACAGACAGGGGCAGAAGCCAGTGGCCTTCTACTCAACCCTATCCAGGACCGAGTAACTTTGGATTGATAGGGAAAGGACCAGAAGAAGGGGGGAGCTGGGATACAAATATGGAATAAGGGAGGAGGGGTCCGAGGAGGGGATACAACTGAGGGCAGGGATAACATTGTCAGGAGTAACCAAATGGGAAAGGTGGGGGGAGACTAGAACGGTCTATTTACAGAGAGTATATATGAAAGTTAACAAAACTATATATCAAACCCTTATAAATGTATAAACCCATAAAAGCACCGTCACAAATATCTACTCTGGAGGTGCCTTTTGTCTCCTCTGTCAACAGCTGAAGGCCCAACAATCCACCTTTGTAAGAGCCTAGGTTTATCCACTTTCCCTCTTCCCACCCAGCTGGGTCAGGAAATGCTAGTCTCTTGAATGTCTAAAAGCAAGTAGAATGTGGATGTGCTCTTGCATTAGCTCTTACTCTTCTGTACCCCAGCTCTGAACTTTGGGCAATATACATGACCAACTATTTCTTGTCCTTATTTTCTAGTATCAGCTGTCTTCCTGAACATTGGCTATGTTTCTATAGTTCACCTTTCCTTCTGCAATCTGTGTGTGTTGTTCACCTTATGTTCTATCTCCAGTCCTGAGCAGACCAAATTTTTTTCATTGAAATACATCAAAATAATCTTCTAAAAGCCTTCCTCCCCCCAATATGCTATTTCATATCAAATTTCAGGTGCTGCAACCTCCTTTCCTCTGGCTCTTTTTAATACTCAAGTCTATTAGCTACTACCAAAGAAAGAAAAAAAATCCTAAACTTACATTGTTAGTCACACTTACCACACTTTGTCAATCTAAATACATACCTATCATTTCTGTTTTCCTTGTATAACAAATTCAAGCTTATTTCCTTCACATTCAGATCACTGTAGAAGTTCTATTCTCTTCATTAATACTCTTGATTCATACAGTAGCACAAACCTTGGAGTCTGGTTTCCCACTTCACAAATATCCACTGAATGGTATCCACTGAGTACTGAATTAATGCCTTTCACAAACAATTTCATGAGCCTCCCCTGCTATTTTCTTTTAAATATTATTTCAAGAATCATTTTGTAAAAGATTTCCAAACGCACTGTATGTGTGTTTTTTTCTGAACTTTACTAACTATGACTATATGTATAACATATGTAGGTATCTGTGTATAATATATGTATGTATTATGTTCACATGTACATGCATACATGAATACACATTTAAGTGTATATATGTATGTGGCATACACACACGGAAGATTACATGTATAACTTATCTTGTTTGTGTCTTCCCACACTTTTCATAGTACAACTTTCCATAGACCCAGGAGAAAAAAGGAAGTTACTAAGATCACTATTCGTGTTTAACATCAGTCTGCAATTTTCCTGGAACTCTCTGTTCCTTGCCTTTTCAGACCTCAGTACTTGAGAACACAGAGTGTGTAGTACTACATACCTTGACACTCTTCAACACTGTGGCAGTGACCTCTGGGTGTTACAGCTGTATAAATAATAATAGCAATGCCAATAGCAACTGAGAGAAAGTAATTTCAAAATTCCTGATCCAAGCAACATGAAATGCTGCTGACAGACAAAAGGTTATGTGCTTTGAAGTTTTCAAAACAAATGCATTATTTTAGGCCTGCTGAGGAGATGATTGTGATTTGATTTCCATTAAGGAAATTCACTGGAAAGAACTTACGTCGAATGTCAAACAAAATGAGACTTCAGAATCGAACTGTAATTTTACTTTCAGAAATATAGACATGGAAATATTTGCATGAAATACTCTTCCTTAGATATAGATCTGCTACAATTGGCTTTTTGCAGTACATATTAATTTAATGACAAAATACACCTACACACTAATACTTGGTGTAAGAATGAATTCTCTTAATTGTCTTTTTTGAGGTCCAAAACATAGTGCTGACAGTTTCATCTGATAAAGAGGGTTAACGAGAACTAAAGCCTTGATTTCAAATATATTAGACATATTTTTTGTTCAAAATCTTTTTAACATCAATAGAAGATAAGCTGTTCACACACAAGATCCTATCAAACAAAAATGATGTTTGAACACATAACAGAGGGAATCAGCTGCCTAACCCTTTGTCCTTTTAAGCAAATCCACCATGAGAGAACACCCAACAGTTAAGCATACCAAGAAAATAATAAGGAAAAAAACCAAAAATTGTTAGGATTCACAAGGTACTATAGGAGGAAATACATAGGTATTTTGCATCAGGGTCACACTGTTGTCAAGCAATTCCATTTGTGTTAGCTTCCTGACAGAGGAAGTAGTAGAGCAGGCTAATGGCATCATATTATGTACCAAAAATATATGGTTGTAAATTGTAGATCTCTTGAAAACGATATCTCTGAAATTTACGTGCCAAATTAAGGAAAGAGCATATTTCCTACTCTCATTGGCATTGTAACTTAAAATCATGAGTATTAAAGTAGTAATTATTTGCAAATGAACCACAAAGAGTCTCTTTTATAGAACTTATAGACACCAATGAGAGCAAAAGATTAGTTATAATGCCAATAATTAATTATAAAAAATATTTTTATGTAAACAATGATTCTAAATAGTCTGTGCTCAACATTCAAATTGGAAGAAAGATTGTCTGCAACAAATGGATGAGCCTCCAGTGAACTTCCTAAGAATTCAAAATTGAAGTTTTAAGTTTATGGTAACTCAAACAAACACCACAAATCTTTTTTACTGCCAAAAGGAGAAATAATTAAAAAAAAAAAATCTGCTTGTTTTCTTACTGAAAATTCTTTTTGCCAAGACACATCATCATATGTAATTGATGGCATCATTTGTTTCCTGCTCTTAAAAAAAAAATCTTTGTCACAGGAGTACCATATCTCATTACCGTCCTTGTTCTTTCTGAATATGTGAAATGGCAAAAGCTAATTTCTGCCTTCTACGATCACCTTTATACTACCAGAGTGGCAGGCATCATCTGACACTAAATGCATATTGCCTCAAGCCATTGCTTTTAATACAGTTTGAAAATTAAATTCACACTATTGGTTTCAGGTTTTTCAAGTGAAAGTGATGCTACTGCCAATGCATTCATTAAAAAGAAATCAGCTTTGAACAGCTGCACACCCCACTGGCTGAAAGAAAATAGTAAAGATATATTCTTGTATATTATTTTGTTCAATTGAAAATAAGAAAATTTTGAAGTTTCAAAAAATACTTTTGTCATGCATATTTCATTACTTTCAAGAGGAAACTGTCATAGTAGGGTTCTGATATTATGCCTGATTGCTTTCCTGGGAAGAAAGGTGTTGATTGTCTTACTTTTCAGATGAAGAAAAAACATTTAAGAATAGTTTACAAATTAATCAAAACTTAGTTTCTCTAACTAACTTTTAGTTAGAAAGAGCCCATATTTTCATCATGCCAATATAATTTTAAAAGAAAATTTATTCATTATATTCAGTCCTTATTGTGCATCTTAATAATTCCTTTCCTGGAGATATACATGAGTAGAATTTCAAAAAATTTATACATGTATCCTTGAAAACTTGTATAAAACTAGGGGTAAAAAATAACAACTCACATTATCAAGTGTTTGAAAACTTGGATAACACACTGA
Source organism: Calyptomena viridis (assembly GCA_013390005.1). Lineage (NCBI taxonomy): Eukaryota > Metazoa > Chordata > Aves > Passeriformes > Eurylaimidae > Calyptomena > Calyptomena viridis. The sequence goes on along the minus strand of WEIV01029100.1, from coordinate 40,149 downwards.
AAATAAAATTAATAAATGCCTATCATCTACAATAAATCCTTTGATTTTTAAAAAATATTGCAGAAATAAATAGAATCATGTCAGGTTTTTCTTTAGTGATCATCAGATTTTTTTGTGATGCATCTATTGATTATCTCCTAGTTAAATTATATGAAGTGCAAGATACTGTAATAATCTCTCACATATGTGTGTTAATACTTTTATTTGTTACCAAAGTTATTTGAAAACATTTGTTTAACTTTCAAAAATAGTGAAAAATTATTGTTACCAAACTTACATGCAATGAGAGCAAAATGACAGAAAATTATATGCTTTTTCCGAACCCTAAATTTTAAATAGAAATCATGATTTTTATTTGACATGCAAGATAAGCAGCCAATCAGTTAGAAAACACTGCTAAATGTGTGTGCACCTGGTTGAAGGAAAAGTAGTCTTTTAAATAGTTTTTACTGAGAAACTGAGGAATTTCTTAACCAGATATTGAATTAAGTTGAATTCTCAGCATACTACAAACAATCACTGATGTTCTCTATTTCTTTAGCATCAATAATTTTTTTATGTAAGTATATTTGTATTACAGACTGATAAATGAATTATAATAATGCACATGTTGTGTAATGTTTCGACTAGCGTACATAATGGAGAGATTTTGCAAAAACCATTCATAGGTGTTAACTATTGAATCCCATGGAATTCGTTCAAGCTTTGTCATAGATTTAAAAAAAAGAATCAAAATATCACCATAGCGGTACATATTTTGTGTAAGAATCTAAAAATTTGTCAGAAATCAACAGCTATACAGATAGACTAAATACAGCATTACTCAAATCTTTAGTGCAAAGACTTTTTACAGGTTTAACTTAATCAGTTCCAAAACTGAGCAGAACACAGGATACAAGTAGCAGCAGTGTATGTATTTAGCATGAATATAGCAATTTCGTGTTGTTTATGTCTAGACAGAGAAATAGAAACAAGGCAGAAGGAGATCTCCATATGTAAGTGTTTAGCTGTAGATACATGGAAGAAAATCAGTGTTTAAGAAGGGTCGTCTTACTGGTAGATCTCAAATCATACAAGACATTTCCCATCTAAGTAAAGGAACTAATCCGTTGCGTTAGTTTGCTGTTATGTGTGGCTATCTTAGTAACACGCAAAATGTATCTTTAAAGCACCTACGTTTGGAGTATAGGTCTGGAGGCCCAGTTAATAACTATGCATAGAAATCTTATTCTCATGTATAAGGGCAGTGGGGAAGATATGTAGGTGCATTTTTATACATAAATACGTCACCGTTTTATACATATTATCATGTACAAGGTCTTATCCCAAAATAAATAAATAAAATAAGAGAGAAAAGCTGTAAAGCATTTGGAATAAAAAGTGGGTTTGGAAATGGCTTAACTACACTGTGGAAAAACAAAGTTGTAAATTTGCTTTTGCAAAGTGATACAAACTTACCCTAAATCCATTGAATTAAGTCAGAAAATGTGAGGCCCGGAGTGAAAAATCTCAAGATATTTTCCCAAAAGTAAAGTTTTGTCAGGCATATTTCGGAATTATTTTTGAGAACTTTGTCCTGTAAGTTACCAATCATCACAGTATTTTACCTTATTCAGTACCCTCAGCCAACAAACACATGCTCACATCATTAATCTGTCATGGCTCCTTCAAAACATTTTATGGCAGTAAAAAGAAACATCTGATTTAAGACATTGCTAGTTAAAAGAAGATGAAAAAATGCTTCTATCCAATGGAAGAAGTGATGAACTGACAAGACCACAACTGCTTTGAAATATATTTCAAAGCTCCTAGCAAAATATTTGTAGTGCTCTACATCTGTATCATTTTTTGATTCCCCAAAGGACTGCTTTAGGAAATATGCTTTGACTATGAGACTATTCCATACTAGTTTGACTCCACAGATTTGGCTTGCCAGCATTCTTTGTAGATTTTTCTGAGTCTGATGGGAAAATAGCTACTAACATCCACCAGTTATTATAGTTGCCTCTTTACATTTCTCATAAGTGGGTACTGGAATATGACAATAAAGATGAACATGAATCTCTCATAATTCAATAGCAGAGAAATAAGGACAGTGTGGTCTTTATCAGTAATGGGAGTGAACTGCAGTGAAACATTTTACAAACATTACAGAAACTGTCAAGATTTTTAAAGATCATATTTAAAGAGGTCTGAGTGCTCTTCCCCTAACTTTTTCGTCTGAATAAAATGCTTCAAAGATTTGACTGATTGATACATTAAATAAATGATGGAGCATTTAAAATTATATCTTTTAACAGAAGGTGGTTTTGACAAAATTTTTGCTCTAACAGAATCTTTTTACTCCAACAAAGCCTTTTTACTCTAACTAAATAAGATACTTGGCTAAGACATCATGAAAAAAACCAATTCTCTGCTTAATATTTCAATAGCAGATAGCAGGTAAGGGTTAAATACTCGTTGAGGTAAACATTATTATCACAACTGAAATCAAAATGACTTGCAAGAATACTGCAGGAATTTCCCTACATTCAGATCCTCTTTCACCCGTTTCAGAGAAGACAAAAGATGTGTAAAATGCTGCAAGATTATCAGGTGAAATCAAACAAAACAACATTAAATAAGTAAAGTGCCCAGTAAGTGGGACAAAGGCTTAGTTAAGGCGTTAAGATTCTAGTGATCACAGAAGTCAAAACACAGGGGAGCTTCAAATCAACAGTCAGTTATAGGATGTATTTGCTAAAATAGAAAGGCTACATGGAAAAATATAAAAATAAGTAAACTAAACTGAAAAACATTTTTAAAGAAAAGAAGCTATCGAATTAATGGTATGTATCAATGGTTGCTTTACAATGGGTTTTTCTACACTTAGAACCTTAAAAGCAGTGATTAAAATAGAACATTGAGGCATGCCTACTTCTTTATTTACTACTCCCACAACTACTGCAGTTAATGCTGGAATTTATCCCTCAAATAATATTAAAAATCATCTTTCTTGACAGTGTGATAATATCTTTTTCATTACATGAGGAAACAGGCTTCCTCCCAAAAATATAGGAAATTTTGCGTTTCATTAATAAATGCAAATGAGTCAACTCTCTTTTTATTTATAGGCATTATGTGTTCACTGATATTACTGATAGCATTCCATTGTCCTTGTGTCAAGAGGCTTAATTCAAAAGGCATATGCATAGACAATATAAAACCATAGTTTCCGTCAAAATGTGAACAGTGTTTCCTGACTATAATTTTAAGAACAATATTCTCAGGGTTTTTTTGCTAGATTCTTTGTTAATTATTACTTAAAATGAAATTACTGGTATTTTCTAGATTAGGTGATAAAAATCAAACCTATTACTTTTTCAGAGTAAAACATCTGTAAAAAACCATAAATGCTTTCAAAGATAAAATAACTTGGATGATGCAGATGTATAGGTGTGGTACTTGGGGGACATGGTTCAGTGGGTAACGTGTCAGTGCTAGGTTGACAGTTTGATTTTATTAGTGATCTTTTCCAACCCTAACTATTCTATGATTCTATATTTTTCAGCCATGGATTTTTGGCTGTTATTATCACCCTCTTAAAACCTCTTAAAAATGACATCTGAGCCAGACACAGGTCTGGCATCAAGTTTCAACTAATGCCCCTGCTACAGTTTCACAGATATGCTGATATTTGTTAAGATACTTATGAATTAGGAACATAGTGTTCATAATTTATAAAAATGTTTCAAGGAATGACATTGTAGATTTCCCTTGTTCTTTGTCAAGTAATCAATAGTGCTACAGCATGTGAAGTTTCAAGTGTCCAAGCAATTACTTGTAGAAGACAAGACAAGAATTACAAAGCTAGCAGTTTCCATAACCTGATATTGTTGGTACCATCTGGTTGATCTATGAAGAAACGCCTATTGAGAGACATTTTAAGTTCATATCATTCCAGGAAGTATTCCAGGATGTAATACTATGAGAGAATGCTAATGAACACTTACCATGTCATTAAACTTCCATTTTGGGTAGCCATGGCATTACTCTGTGTCCTGTTCCTAGCCCTGGCCTTCCATAGCAGAATGGATAGTGCTATGAGAGGAAGGTAAACAACATTGTCCAAGTAGGAAACTGAGACTGGGGGCCTCCTCAGCTTTGCTACTGAGTCTACCATTCAGTTTTTGTGTGGTACTGATTATGAATTTAACTTACTGCTTTCTGTTTCTCCACAACAAAAATTAAGATATTAGATACCTATTTCACAGAGATAACCTAAACATTAGACAATGCTTGCAAAATTCTTTTAGATTATGAAGCCCTATATAAATTATAATGGTTCTTATTAAATTAACTTTGTCCTGGGCTGGATGTGCTAAACTGAGAAAAAGAAACTTTAAGGAGTCATAGAAAGGGTAAAGAAAATAAAAAGCAAAGGAAAACCATGTATACAAACAGGCATAGCTGTCAGTTTGTTCTCAGTGGTCACTTTCTATGGATCTTTATTCTATTGATTGAGACCAAACACTTTTTTTTTAATAGTGATTGGAAGCAGTTTTCTAAAAGAAAATTAACTTCTCATGAGGAAGAAAGAGGTAACAAGGCATTATTATTCACTGTATTCTTTCTGTGTTCTCTAATGTTTCACTGAATGTCACAGTTGTCTCTGTGCTTTCACGCCACTTCTACCTTCTGTGCACTTTCTTTTGCTTTTGAACTCCATTTGGAGCCTTTAGTTCAACCTCACTGGCCCTCTGCAATGCTCATGCCATGTGCACTGGAATGGAGCAGTCTCATGCCTTGAGGATGACATCCTTGAAAACCATGCAATTCTCCCAGATTATGCAGTCTCTGGTGAGACCTGGCCAGGAAGAGCCCTGAATAAACTGAAATATGTTCTCCTGAAGTCCAGTGTTGAACATTTGTCTTTGTCTAGCTCATTCCCTGCACCAAAAAATGACTGAACAGAGAGTTCAGCACATGGAGAACAAATAAATTAGTCTCGAGTAGGGAAGCAGGTTAGTGCTGTTGTTTAAATTAGTAGCACATAACTGAAAAAAAAAAAGAAAAAGACTAGAAGAGTAAAAGAGAATAGGATTGCACAGAGTTAGACGAAGTGATGAATTTTCTCCATATGTTCACATTTAATAAGTTCTAACTGTACTAGTGAAAAACAGTGATTTAACTATACAACTTCACAGACATAACTTTACTAAAGCCAGCACTGAAATTAATTATTTTAGTTTTCTTTATCCATGCAGTTATGATTATTTTCTCTCTTTGCTTTCATGTAGACATAGAAGAATAGTGTATGCATCAATGAATGAAGCTATTATTTTAATCTTTCAAGTTATTAGAAATAAAATGCTACCAAAAATGATATGACATTTTTTTCCTGGTCTCTTGCTCTACAGGCTGTGCTTTGTATTACCTGTTTCATCTGAGTCACTGTAGAAATACTTTTAAGACTATGACATGGATAATACACACATGAACTTGTTAAACTGTTCTTTTGTATTTTTCTTACCTGTCTGCTGAGTTTTTTCATCTTTCTTTTCTGATTCAAACCACTATAAATCCTGTAAAAAAATCTTCACAGTATTTGCGTCTCTGGCTTTCATTGCAACACTATTGAGTATTTTCAAGTGATATCACCTAAAGAGAATCAGGACTAGGCATGAGACTGGGCTGTGGGAATGGTACAAGAAAAGCTATGAGAATTACAAAGGAAAAGATACAGTGTATCGAAGAACAGCAGAAGCCAAGGTCTGCAGACCTCTGGAAACCCCGCGTGCCCTTCCATGGTTGGACAAAGGGAGCCCGAAGATGTGCTGATGTGTATCCTGCCCAAATGACTGGACCCTGGACTGGAAATCTCCTAATGAAGTAATGTCAGAACAATAGCCTTACTATGCATTAGTTACCCATAGGGGTATAAAAAAATGTCATTTGTAACCATGTTGGATCTCTCTGCATCTAAAATAAACTGCTTGTTTCTGCACCGCATTTGAGGGTCCATGCTCACTTACTCACTACAATCACCTCTTTTTGTCTCTTTCTATCTGCTAATAAACTTTTATAGGCACATGTTTTTTCAAGCAAACTCCATCCTTTTTTAATAAATCAAATTCTGTATATCACAACTATTCCCAAAACTCTTTTTGTTTTTAGCAACAGTATAATTTCATACAAGTGTTACTGATAAAAATATCAGCGACACTATTAGACATCTCTGCCCTTTAATTTTGTTTGCTTATTGGAAGCTTCTTAATGTGATCCCTATATGCGATATTAGGAATTGGGATAATCATAGTTTAAGAATGACTGTGAGGCACCTTGTATGCTATCAGGACATTGACATTTTTTGGATGTTCTTTCACCTGTGCAAGTGTGAATAGAGGAGAAATATTATGCCTCTCTAACAATAACCTTTTGCTAGTAGGTGCCACAAAGCTAAAAGCAAAAATCTTTAAAAGTTTGAATAAAAGAAGCAGGCTTCTCCACTGGGTTCTCTAATAATCACATACATTTTTAACTGGGCATTCAACACATGGCAGCAAATAAGCCATACATCAGCACTTTCAGATAATGTTTTCAGTGCTGTTTACAGGAATTACTAAGAAGGATAGACATAAATGTTCTGTGGTTGCATTTGGCCTGGTAGTATCTTCCATTGGCACATATATGTATATTCACTGGAAGTACGTGAATTATTTGTAGTTACAGAAGAAATATTTACAATGTAAACACTGACACATTTTGATGCCCTCGAAATTAAATTTTGTTAAATTCTTTTCAAGTGATTCTGTTTTTTTTTTTCTCAAAATTCAATAAAATACCACACTTCTTGGAAATATAAAAGGATGCTAAATTAAATTATGGTGATATTTCATCATAAAATTGAATTGGACAAGCCTTTGTCCCTAAGTCAGTTAGAGATAGAACATCTAACAAATATGAACAAACACTACCATCAACTTCAGTGGTTTCCCAAAGGAAGAGTAGTTATTTGCATTTGCAAATTTCCACTTTTTTAACAATTTAAACACAAATTAAACCTTAACAAAGATTGTGGTAACTTAACAACTTTCTTTGACTTTGAGACAGCATCATAATTTTTCTTCATATTACTGAAAGACACGCAAAAAATCTTCCATCGATCATAAAATGTCAAGCCCCTCCTGAAGCTTTCTTGAAAGTTTTACTTTGTCAGGCTTTAATGTAAAAAAGAAGTCATTCTCTCCTCAGAAATAAGTAATATTGGGAAATGTGAGACAAGGATCTTCACAAAAATATTTATTTTGTGGAAAGATGATAAAAAATTGGTTACTCTTCTGTTAAGCTTTGGGTTTGGGACCAAAACATCATTGCATTATACTAATTATCACAGTACAATTTTAATTTTGGCCCAGAGAAAGACACACTCTAGATAATTTGCAATTATGTGACTTCTGACCTTGTTCAAAATGCGTAAAAGTTAATGGGAATTTTGGCATTCACGCCATGGTCATTAGATTGAGTTTTGAATGTTCTGGGAAAGTTCCAGCTAACGTGGGGGTAGAATTACAAAGTGTTCTTGATCATCCTACCATTTTCTTAACTTGTTGAAATACCCTGCCTGACTGAAAAGTGGCTGAAGTTTCTTATTCCTCATTCAGGTCTTATGACCATAGCAGAAAATAAAATTTATTGTATGCTGTCATATTTACTGATTTTTTTTTTTTTTGTGATGTGAAACATCAGCAATAATTCTAGTATGGGAGTTTTCCTCTTTTACTTAAAGCATAGGACAGCAATTTTAAGCTTTGATGATGGATTGATTTTATTTTATAATGTATTTGGGCCATTGTTGTTTTAAGTAGCAATTCATCTCTGAAATCAGATCTGTAAATTCATTACATATGAATTTACATAATGTTGATATAAATTATGCATATCCTTCAATAGTTGGCACAATTAAAAATAAGAATAAAGAAGTCAAAAGCTGTTTAGGGAATGTAAAATATTTAATATTGTATCGACTACACTCCAGAGATAATCCTAATACCTCTCTGGTTTGAGTTGCTTCTTTCAATTTGTAACGGCTTGATTTTGTTTCCAGTTATTAAAAGATACATTTTATATTTCATAGAAAAGCTGAAGAGACAAAAAGCCTTACTACAGGGATTGAAGACATGACAGAATAAGTACTGGGCACCTTTTTCCAAAGCACAAAAACAGAAGCTATATCTAAGGAAAGAAATAGTTAAAAATTAATGCAAACAGTTCACACTTTTTGCTTCCTGTAATGTGTAGAGAAGCATTAGCCTGAAGGCTCTTGCCCTTCATGCAGTACCCTAGGCAAGACTGTGGTCTGCATTCTGCTCTTTCACAGAAGTGGTTACAACCTCTGTGGCTCTAATCTTTGGTTAAAGCTGGACCAGGTAAGACTAATTAGTTCAGTGGTGCTATTTTGCTTGAAATCATGTCTCAGTCAGAAAGGTTTGAGAGAAATACGTTTTTGAAAAGTCCTTGTCACTGTTTTGAATTGAAGATATTCACACTTTTGGAAGATCGGTGTTCATTTTAATCACCATTTCTTTTTGCTATCGTTGTGGTTTTGTGGCTGAGTTTTAAGGAAGGTGTGAATCTTTCAAGACAAAGCTTAAAAAAAATCTTACAGGGATGAAGTCATTCTGTATTATAAATTTTACAGTACCTTTAGACATTTGGGGCAGAAGAAGAGAAATGCCAGGACACACAGTGTTGCTCAGAAAGGCCCCTGTGAGCCCTGGCTGTGACTGAGCAGTGCTGGCAGCATGCCAGCATTTGGGCTTTCCTGAGCAGTGTTTGTCCAGCAGGCCGTCTTTCTCCTGTTCTCACTCTGCCCCTGCCCTCCCATAGCAAGTAGGCTGGGGATGAACATGAAACTGGGGTGGGAAGGGACAGCTGATATGAGTTGGCTTAAGGGATATTCCATACCAGATGATGTTGTGCTCAGCTAGAAAAGATGGGGAAAGGAAGAGAAAGCAGGGATGTTCATAGTGATGGTGTTTGTTTTTCCAAGTCACCGTTACACTTTGGGCCCTGCTTACTAGGAAGTGGCCAGATATAGACCTGCCTATGATAAGTAGTAAATGAATGCTTCTTCTTTACTTGTGTGCACACCTTTAGCTTTCCCTACTAAAGCACCATTATTTCACTCCACAAGTCATCTTGCCTTCCTTCTACTTTCTCCCTGTTTTGCTGGAGAGAGGTTGAGAGAGCAGCTGTGTGGGTGCTTGGCTGCTGACCACAGTCAGCCCACCAAAGTAAAAAACTGGTTGGATCAGAGCTGAATATTAGAAATCTTCCTAGCATTGCTCTGCTGAATTAAAGCCAATTTAGAATGTTCCTGAAGGCAGGGGGGAAAAAAATTCCAGTCCTACCCAGTGGAGTCTCTATTTATTAAAAGGAAGTTTCTCAACTAAGCAACCAACTATGAACCCATTAGCAATGTGAAAACAAGACAGGAAGACAAAATATATCCTTGTGTATATTTTAAATGCTTGTTGCAGATATTTCTCACATATTGATTTCATTTAATAGGTTATTTTCCAATTTAGTTTTCTCGGTCTTTTTTTTTCCCCCAAAGGACACAACAGATTTACAAAGCTTTCCTACAGACAATTGACTTCATATATGTACACTGAAGAGAGCATGTAAAAAGAAAGAGAGGGTCACTTAGACTGTGATCTGCACAGAGCAGGAATCAGACTCTTCTGCTAGCAGATGGGAAGATAAATCCCAGAATACTTAGCAAAATCAGAGCCTTCTTAACTTAGAAAATAGTCATCAAAGATGGCTAGGACTATTTGTTTTAAAAGAGCAGTGCTAAATAGAAGTTCGGAGACTTCAAAACTAAATTTAGAAACTAAGGACACCCAAGAGAAAATATGACACAGCAATTCCTGGTCCTGATTGTCACAAAATGTCATATAGTAATCAAGAATTCTTGTGTTGTGTCTATTGGAATGGAGAATGCAGTCATGTGAACTGTCAAATAATCACGAAATTATGAAGAGCAATTCAGGTTACCTGAATGCAGTTAGTACCAAATTTAAGTGCAGTCCAAAAGCCCAACCATCTGTCATAATGCTTTGAGCTGAAAAAAAGATATTAAATTATAAATAGTTTTTGAAACAATGACAATAACCACAACAAAAGCCAAACAGGTCAAGAACCTTAGACCTTAGAATTCAATGCTTTTAGCATAGGGTTAGATGAAAATTGAAATCTGTATCTTTCAGATTTAGCACATCTTAAAACTTTTCTAATTTTTCCCTTTCATTTGCAGAGTTAATTTTTTCATATGAAAATCCTAAAAAGCTTTGTGTATGAAGCCTTTCCCTCAAACAAGGATCCATACTACTCCAACCAGAAAGAATTAAGCTTTTTTAATTGTCTTATCTAATTTCTGACATACACTGATTTTCCTCTGACTTGTATTTTGTAGATGTTTCCTTCTGAAGCTGCTAAGGATGTGGTTTGGGATTTCCAAAATTATATTTTTATATAAATTTTCAAATAAAACCTAAGACGTACTTGGCAGCTGTATTTGAAAAATAAATTACCTGGTAAACATAAAATACTTTCTACTATTTTGTACTCTGTTATTTATTTCTGCTTTCTGAAAGTACTGAAGCTATGTATTGCCTTTTCTGGTAAGTCTGGTAGTTTGCAGTGGAGTAATTATAGCTTTCTCATAAAAGCACAACAGTAAGAACAGAGAGTGATTAAGGGGTATACCTCCAGAGTGAAGTTTTTCTTTCAGTGTTAATTGGGGGAAGAAGCAATTACAGGGATATGCATTTCTTTAACAAAACTGCCAGTAAAATCCTTTTTGAAAAGCTCTTATAGCCAAGAAGACATAAAGAATGCATTATTATGTTTGTTAACCTATAGGTCACTACATTTACTCCAGTATATTGCGTTGGATCCAGTGGATTATAATCAACAGTTCTATAGTAACAAATTGCATAGTCTTAAAAATATAAGCAGAACACTCACCTGCTGCAGCAATATTCATTGAATTTCACTGAATTTATGAGACCTATAAAGGAGCTAATAGCTCCTTTCCAAGTATTTTTACTTACACATTTTCCTTTTGTTATAAAAACCCAGAAAATCAAAAAAGCCATTTCTCTCACCAGGTAAAATCTCCTGACACTTGAAGGGTTTGCTTGGAGATCACAAGCTACCAAAATCCAAGCTCATAATTTCTTAAGTGCCACTATGCAATCCTAGAATATGAAACACAGAACTAAGCTAAGCAAATAGTGGAGAATTCTCTTGTTATGTCACAGAAACCCACATACTGTTGGTATCAGACATGGAGAAAAGGAAGAATGCTGAAAGGTAATACGTTGCAAGGTAATGTGCTGCACAATATTAGAAACAGCATGCTCACAGATACATATTTTTTACTTGCTGAAGGAATTGAAAAGACAAAAATAGTCCCTAAGGCAAGTTAGGGCTACTTTTATCTTGCCTAAGCAGGATGAAAAGTAGTTCACATCTAAATGCTTAGGTCAGGCAAAAGGCATAATAAGAACAAAGATTTCACTTTCCAGACTCTTCCCTATAGTCCAGCACAGTTAGAAGATCTCAAGAACCCTTAAGTTTTTGGAAACACAAACACTGGAGCAAGATGCACATAGTACGTATCAAATCTCCTTGATTCATAACAAATGTTCTTGGATTTTAGGATCCACAGAATGGCACAGTATAGCAAAGTGGCTTTATTCTTGGGGTGTTAACTCTTTTAATACCTGGACTTTAAGAGAACAAACTCAGCGCATGATGGGTTTCAATAGAACAAAGCCCATTGCTTTGTTTCTCTCTCTCCTGCTTGTCATCTCCAGAAGGAAAGTGTGGAGGGCCAGGGTTCCACCCAATCTGCTCAAACACATTGCTTTTTCCTCTCTATACCAGCAGCCTTATGTGCAGGCATATGCAATGAAGGAGATCTGCCCGTCACAAACAACTAGTGTGTCATGGTTTGACTCTGGATAAAAGCCGGGAGCCCACACATAGATCTAAAATTTCTCAGAGAAGGGAAAAAAAACCCTTGGCTTTTGTGATAAGGACTACAAGAAACTGTTTATTAACTACTTCACACAAGCAGTGTGTTAGAACAGGGTCTAACTTAGAATGTTAAGTATTTACTACTACTACTACTACTAAAATCAGAGCTTAAGATTGAAGAGTGGGAAGTTTGATAGATGTTACAGACACCTTTCTCCCCCCACCCCTCCCTTTTAAGATCCTTAACCTTCCCCCAGCAGCTCGGGAAGTCAGGTGTGTGTGGGGGGGTTACAGTCAGACATGGTCTTTGCTGCTGTTCAGAAGAGAGAGAGAGTCCCACCCCAGCTTTTCCTCATGGGGCCTTTTTATTATACTGACAGCAGCTTTCCAGGTATTGTTGTCACATCACTCACTTTACCATAGGTGCAATCATTCAGGTGCTGCTCAGCTGCTTCAGTGTAAGTTCTCACGGGCCACCAGTCGTCCCAAGAAATGCTGCTCTGCTGCTCCAGTGTCTCTTCTTCTCACAGCCCACAGGACTCCATCAGGCCCCCCTGCTCCAAACACAGACATCAAAGTCCCACAGGATCACAGCCTCTCTTTTCCAGCACTTCCAATCTTTCCACGGGTTCACAGGAAAAAAAGAATCTTCGCCCCTATGGGTCCTCACAGATTGCTGGGGCCCTATTCCAGTGTCTAAGGCATCTTTTCTTTCTCCTCTCTCCGACCTTGGTGTTAATCAAACTTCCCACCCTCCTTTCTCTTAAGCAGCCATGATGTTCTCCCCAGCTTTTTTTTTTTCTACTCCTTCTTAAATATGTCATCACAGAGGCGTTAGCAGTTGACCTTGAGCTAGCTTAGAGAAGAGAAAACCTCCAGCAGCTTCTTAAAGAAGCCTCTCTCTTAGCCCCCCCCAGCTAATAAAAACTCTGGCTACTTAAAACCACAACATAGTGTTATAAATTTACCTACTTCTTTGTCTATGAATTTGAATATAATGACCAATAATTCTCTGAACTATAAACATTCTTTTTTAAAAAAAAAAGATTTTTACATGTGTCCATTATTTAAATATCATATAAAACCTTTATTTTAAATGGAAAACAACAGAAAGGGTATGGGATTAACATTAAAACAAAAAGACCTACAAAACCCAGAACATTATTAGAAGGCATAAGTTTTCCATAAATGGACACATGGGAGGTTTGAAAGTGAATACTGTGCCGCTTTACAGTAAAAGATATTTTTGTTTCTATGAAATATACATTTAAGTTGCTCAAAGAGTTCTTTAGCTTGTACTGTTTATACAAAGATTTTCACAGAATCGCAAAACAGAGGAAACTAAGGAGCAGATGTATAATGCTATGAAGCAGAAGACTTAAAAGGGTGTATGTAGGACATTAAGAGAAGTAAGTGATCGAAAAAATCAGGCCATCTAAAGTTCTAATAGTATACTTGGTGATTTTGAATAATTAACTTTATTAGCTCCCTGGAAATGAGAACATTACACACAGAGCTGACTGCAGTTACCATATGTTGGACAGCTACCTAATGCAGTGGTAGTTCACAGCATTCAAATGTTAAAAAGCATACTGCAGGGAAATAAAATGTTAGGGAATAATTCTATGAACTGCACAGGATTGTAACTGAGCACCTAAGCGTGTCATTACGTGTTAGTAGAGCTTGCATCTGCAATGAATGTGCAAGACATAGAGGTTGAATGGACCACCTCATGTGCTCCCTGCAGAAAGCAGTGGGAAGGGGTACCTGAACCCCTCTGCACCAATAATGCAAAACTCATGGTTCAACTACACACAATGTATTATGAGAACAGATAAAGAATCCCAGCCCTACTAAGAAATAGGTCTGCTGACTATTGCAGGGGTCATAAGCAGAATGGATCAAATTAAAATTAAATGTTCGGGAAACATGTAAGGGTACTGGGGAAATCTAAGAAGCCTGGATCACAAAAATAACATGTTTTGCCAAGCAGGGTGAGGTAAAAACACTATACAGAAAGGTATGAAGGTTTAATTTTAGAGATATTTACTTTTTAATTTTACATCATGACGGGCAATGACATTAATCTTTAGCTTTCCATCCTCTATGATTTTTTTTCCAAACTTTTTCTAGCATTTCTACTTTGTCTATAATAGATCATTTCATCTACCATGCAACAAAAGGATTGTAGAAAGCTTAACTCTGAACATCCTAACAAGATACTATGATACTGATGATTAGGTGAGTCTGACTGATAAGGTGTTTATAAAATGCTGGGCTACAAATATGTATAAGGAAATGCTAGTGTTTATACATAGACCCTTAGCAACACTGGCATATTGACACGAGATAAAAGAGTTAGTTCTGTAGAATTCCTGCTCTCTTCTCAGAAATACCAAGAGTATAAAGCAGTGAGAAAAGGATCCCTTAATTTGGATGCTCTGAGAAGTACGGGAACTCATGGAATATATATGACCGTCTGCTTCTATGTAAGAATCTACTATTGTAGCATGAGTGCTTAGTACATCTCAAGGACAAGTCTGTCCTGAATTAGAACAGATAGTAACACAAAATACCTCGTTCATCAAGAAACACCTAAATCTAGCATCTGTTTCACTTGAAGCAGAATGTGAAATCATGAGGGACTATGGGGCCGATTGAAATCATTAGGGAACACTAATGTTAGCAGTTCTGCAGGCCTAAAGTGTATTTCCCCTAAATAATGCTGAACAAACTTGCTTAGAAAACAGACACAGATGTTGCATTTGTCTTTATTTCTTAAAATATACTTCATAGCATATAATGAATTTTTAAATACTTACTAATTCAGAATTCTGAGCAGTATTGAAGTAGTCTTTAAATGAGGATTAAAAAAATGAAGAGTATCTATGGGCAGGCCTAGGTTCTTCCTGCACTGGGAATTGTAGGGAGACTCTGCTGCCTGAGAATAAAATGACAAGAGAAAAGTAGTTTTCTCATCACTACACTGGAGGATAGTAACATAGCATCATCACTAATCAGGAAATAGTCTCCTTCCCACTGACTTCACTGGCATGTGTGTTTGGTGTGACCAAAACCAGGTCCTGGATATCTTTTATTCTCAGACTGACCACCTAAATAAATAATTGAAAAGGGCTTTTAATCTATTTGTATGCATCTATTTGAACAGCTACAAGATCTGGGAAAATTCAGAGTGAAATGAAAGGGAAATAACTGTTTTTAGTCCAACAATATTTATGTGGGTATTTAGGTAATAGTAAACTCGTATCAGTTGCCTCAAATTATATGTGTGTACACACTTTTTTTTCCCCTCTGCCCTCCAGCAGGCTTCTTCCCTTATTCACTGCCTTTCCTCCAAGGCAGCAGTCTTCTTCCAGTGTATCTAAGCCAGAACCTATGGCCAACCAAGTCAAAACTTTTACACCCTGACCATGCTCAGTCACTCCCAGCCTAAACTAAATTTTCTCCCTATTCCAAGATTTCAAGCAGTCAAGTGGAGGAGAACAGGTAAGTTTAACTTTCTACTGATCAGCTTCAGAGGAACATAAACGACAAAGAACGTAAATGAAGTACAGCTTGTGTTGCCCAATTAATTTTTCTTTGAAATTATTTTTCAGGGAACCCTGACCTTTAGTCTTAGTTAACTTTCAAGGTATGAAGGTTTCCTCACATCTCTGTCTTCAGTTAGTGGAATTGCCTCCTCCGTGTAGTACAACAAGAATAGAGTTAACTGTAAAGTTGTCACAGTGAGTTTCATACTACATCTCCATCTTATTGAAAGAGATATTTGAATAAGTTGCAGAAAGTTTCTTGCCATCCTTTGGGAAGAAAAAATGATGGTATTGAATTTCTACTCCAGATTTTATAGAGTTTTAAAGTTTTTTGAACTAGTTTGCAGTAAGTTTAACTAAAATAAAACCAGAATGCAAGGCAAAGGATTCTAACAGCTTCAGTTATTTTGGTTCCCCTTTGAATTATAGAATCATTTAGGTTGGAAAAGACCTTTAAGATCATTGAGTCCAACTATTAATCCTGCACTGTCAAGTCCACCACCAGACCATATCTCTAAGTTCCTCATTTACACATCATCTAAATATCTCCAGGATAGGTTCTCAACGATCACTCTGGGCAATCTGTCCCAATGCTTGACAGCCTTTTTTCGGAACTTCAGTATCTCTGTCAGAACTAACCCAGAGGGCTCTCCTGCAGTTTATTCTTTGCTGTCTGCCCTAGTCTACTAAAGGAGTGTGAATGAGCAAGACAAAGGAAAGCTGTTGTGTTCTCTTGTCCTGGCTGAGGTGCTCCGTGTCAGCTCCAAAAGGAGTCCAAAAGGAGGGGAGCTTTGTGTGCTTCCCCAACACCAACAGAGACGAGCTCCTCCAACCCAAGAAACTCCGGGGCATAGCATGAAGCAGGTTATGAGAGCTATGAAACAAGCATGAGAGCTCTAGCAAGGAGGAAGTTACCAGCAGAAATGAGGCTGGTGAAGTTCTGAGAGGCTTCAGTAAAACCTCTAAGATAACAGAAAGAAAGATATTTTTCTGAGAAGGACCTAAGAGAGACTGCTTGGCTTCCTGAAACTTGCGAGCCATGGAAACTGCAGGGTAAGAATGGGAGACCTGGGTAACAGGATTCACATTCGAGTGGACTGTGGCAGATGGAAAAATTGTTTTCATATTCCTCTCTGTTTTGTGGTACACAACAAAAATGAGATTAACTAAAAAGACTAAAAGAAAATGCTTTATTTTATTTTCTAGAAAGTCAAGATTTCTAGAGTCTAGGTAATTTTGTGCTTTTCAGGTACTTATAGCTTGTGAGTTTTGTTACAATTAGTAAGGACTCAGACAAAATGCCATCTTTAGATTCAATCCTTAAGGCATAATCTTGTCTGTAGGACAACATATGAGGAGTATTTGGTTGATGTCAGAAGGAATTCTAATGGCAAAAAGTATTCAGGCAATTACCTCGATTAATTCCTGCCCATTTTGTCTTAACTCAGTGGCTTCATGCTTTCATAGATTTTGAAGCAGAGAATTGCAGAATGATTGAGCTATATATTAAAAAAAACCCAAAACAAAACCAAAACAAAAACCACACCTCCAATCATTAAACTAAATGGGTCTTTTAAATGTTTTATATGCAAGAATAATTATAGTAAAAATATCATTTATTATTAACAAATACATGTCTTCCTTGTTGCTGTTAAGAATCTGATTTCAAATGAAGCTACTACTTTCACAAAACAGATGGATGATAATAAGCACATAGATTATATAGAGACATCTAATTCTTAATATTACCTTTGTCTTCAACTAATGAGCAGAGAAAGACCCAGTCTGTTGCCAGAGACAAAACAGGAGACATGCAACCTATGTAAAGAGGTATCATTATTATTATTTAAGAAGACCAAACATGGTTACTGATTTTAAGTTACCACAGTTTTATGAATGGCCACTGTACTAGCAAATTTTAAATTACTTCCTCTTTGTTTACTATGTGTCCGAACAAGTCAGAGTGAATTATTAAAAACCAGGATTAAGAACTATTATTTAAACTTCCAATTTTGTACACAGTTGAAACATGTTGCCTATACACCTTGAAATAGGTAACCACTTCTGAATTCTGAGATCATTTGCATAATAAGCAAAATGTAATGCACTGTTAGTTGTTAATGATCCATGTTTTAAGCTATCATTACCTATGCCTGAAACTCTTAATTAATAAATATGCAATTAAAGGTTAAAGTAATGAGCACAATAATTAAGAATGAATGGACCTATCTTGTCTGAGTTGAAGTGAGACTTCCTCTGTTTTCAATGACTGTAACAGACAACTAGAGTTGTATTAATTTCTTGTACTCCTTAAAAGAACTTCCAGGCTCCCTATATGAATCAATATTTGGAAGAGTCATGCAAGTTCAGAGTGTTGCTTTCAGAGTTGTATTGTAATTAGCAAACAAAATGGAAAAATATGGCTTTAAAAGTCTGCCTATCAGTAAGGAAAAAAAAGTGATCACTTGTTCTAAAAATAAAAGTTGATACAGAGTGATAAATTAACCACTTTATATAATATGCATCATTGTTACACAAAAAAGACTTAGTCTAAGACTTTCAACCCTTATTTTTTTAATCTTGAATGAATATTGCAAAAAAACTTTTCGTGAAGATAATAAGGGGGTGAAGTCTCTTCTGACTTGAATTATCCTATGGTCCCATTTGAAATGATGCACATATACATACAATTTCAGCCACAGAATATAAGTAAGCAAAAAAGGTTTACTAAAAGTCTCAGAAAGAAAGATAGCAATGGGTTATCTCTTCTGATTTTTAATAAATCTCTGCCTTGCAGATGAGAATAAAAAAAACAAAATCAGCACAATCTCCCATCTACAAAGCCTGATAAAACAACGTGAAAAAAGATATCAGCTTTCAGACATATGCCCACTTCTACAACTCTAGAACATACAGCACAGAATTAAATCCAATCAAGAAATTTTGCCTCTTTCATAGAAGTGTACACCTAGCAAACACGTAGCAAATCAAAACCAGCAAGAATGCAGTGAGTCATGACTTTCTGTGAGAGGAACCACAGTCCTGTGACAGTTGCTGGTTTTCCTATTATTTACTCTCTTGGTCCACTGTGCTTTTTGCTCTTTAGCATTTTACTGCAAGATTTTTCATTGTTCTGTCCTACCTCTACTTGCATTTGAAAGCCATCTATGCTTTAACATTTCCCATTTTCCACTCCTCCTTGTATACTGAAGACAAATAAAACTGTTATAATACTTTCTGCATACATCTATTACAGGATTTCCTGTATCGTTAAATATACTCTGTTTCCACAACTTAATATAATAAGGATTAAGTACGTCACTTCACATTTTATTACCATTTGGTTATGATGTTCCCAGACTCTGGAAAAGAGGCTCACAACATAAATTTAAAGAACAATGAAGTGTCTATTTTGTGAACAACTTATTTTTCCTCCATACAGAGCTGAGTATGTGCTTTTGTTTTACAAGCTCTTCACAGTATTGTCTGAGTGGTGCAGAAGTACTTTTCTGTGAATTATTAGAAAAGGCTTTAGAAAAGTCTTCAGTTACAGCCAGTCATCCCATGATCATTTCTACTGCTCATTCCAAGCATGATTCCTCACTGTACAAGTGACAAAGCTGTAAATTCAAAAAATTCCCTGAAATTTGAAGACTTTTCTGTAAATTGACACCTGTGCAGCACTTGATCATTATACTCTTCTTTCTTTCACACCTTTTATGTTTTTCTCACAAGTTCATCAGTAAGATTCTCTCTCATACTCATGAACAGAGCTGCAAACCCCTTCTGCATAATTTCTATCAAGCCACTATCCAATCTGTGAAATTTTTCTCTGGTTTTACAGGCATCATCAGCTCCTGATGTCTCCCTGCCAAGTCTGAACCTTCTTGAGAACCGCATGGGCAGGTTCTGGAGGCAGGGAATGTTTTTTGTCCTTGTATAAAGCAAGGTACAATGATTTCATATATAATGCTGATATAAGCATCATTGCCTTAATATAGTAATACTTAAAAATTCTAACAAATCAACTCTTTATCCCATATTCAAAGTTTTAGTGTCCAAGTTTATGGGTGACTTGTCCAAGTTTATCTGTGACAGATTACCTCTAAGGCTCCAAATTGTCTGTGTTCCTGGCCTGTCCTTCCATGAAAATTTGTGTCACTGCTTCCAATGTGATGCTCCTTGCTTCTTGTTAGCTGTATCTTCCAAGACAATTTAGGAAAAAAGTTGTTTCCAAAATATTTTTAGAAACATATGATTGATTTTCATTTTAGTCATATAGCAAAACCAGGACTGGGACATACTTCCTTCTGAAGGTAGAGATGTCACCAGTGATGGGCCTCTCTTCTGAAATAGGTAGTAACATATAAAACTCAATATGCATGTGTCAGGGACCTGCTTGCTTTAGCAAGAAGTTTTTGGCAAAATGTTCAAAAATTCTCCAACCACCACATGAACAAAAAGTTCTATTTGCCCTCACAGTGGAACAATGATGTGCTGTACTGGCACATCTATGGATTGCTCTGAGCCCAAAGGACACTGTGTTAATTTTAGGACTTATACATTGGTCTCATATGCTTATACAAGTTCTGTGATATTGTCCCTCTTCAGTGAATACACAGAAGACTTGGTTCTTCTGAACTTCATTTAAGCACCACTTGTAGGATTGTTTTTCGTTACTATTATGTGTTAGGGGGAGGATGAGCTCTGTAATGAGTAGTGCCTCTATGTGATACTGACATTATATCAGGCCTTTTTTCAGTTATAAGAGGTTTCTGATTTGGGGAGAATAATGCATGCAAAACATACACAAAGCACAGCAGTTTTTAAAAAACCCAAACAAGGGGGAAAAAAAAAAAGGTAATTTAACAGAGTCTGAGCTGCTTCCCTCAGGGCCCTGTTCCTTTGCCATAGGCCAGCTCTGAGGTGCCACAGGCACCTGAGACCTGCTGAGAGCAAACCAGGAGCAGCACCATGGGCTGGGAATGATCCTGATGACTGTCGTGGGACTTGCTCTGTAATTCTTGTTCAGATACTTAGGACTGTCCTTCTGTCCTAAAAGGACACTGCCTCTTCCTGCCTCACTGGCAAGCTGTCTTCCCTTGCAAAGCAGCTACTCTTGTCTCTCCATACACCAGCTTTTTCCAGAGGTGCTGACTCAGGAACACTTATCATTTCAGGCCAGAAAACCTTTTAAGCAAGCAGAAGAGGAACCATGCATTGTCAATTAATCTTTAAATTTGCTTTTCTCAGGAAGAATATTGGTTTTTAAAAAAGACCTCTCCAAAGCCTTTGCATTACGCTTGATGATTCAGCTGAGGAGCACTGACTAATGCACACTATATTGTGCATCTCAGAAGCTGTTTAGATACAGATTGCATGTATGAAATATGTGGGGTTTATATCACCTGCATTGATATAATTACCTCTGGTCCATTGATTTAATTTTAAAAATCCATTAGAATTGATTTTATAGTTATATAAGCCATGAATACAGAAGAATATCTTGCTAAATTTGTTTGCCTATGAAAGTGATGCTATTGGTATGAAGATCTTCAAGCTACCAGTATTATGAACTACCAGAATCAGCACATCCACTTAAACAACTAGAAAACTGTCTGTATGATTCCATTTACAAGAAAATAGGTGAGATTCTCTATTCCAAGCTTGATATGATAATTTGATATCCTTTGGTAGGACTAAAAATACCGACTTTATTTTGTTAAAATACAGCACATTTACTAGGAGCCACATTGAGGGCATATGAGGTCACAAACAGTCTGCAGTGAAATCCAGTAGTATTTTCAGTCTAATTTGATGCATCTTTTGTATCCTTACATTTGTCTGCATGTATATATGTATAAAGTGCACATATATGTGTATCAATAATAATAATTCAATGATAATGTGTAGAAAAATGTATTTATATATGCATATAAATATATGTATATAGACATCTATGTATATAGACGTATTTATATATAATAAATATGTAAGTCATATGTATGGCTGAAATATATTACTAGTTCAATACAAATCAAACTAATTTGCTATCTCTATAAATTAATGCAGAATCTCTGTCAATATTATCAGTGATTTCTGTAATAAATTCCTTTCTGCAGAAAAGGTTTGGAGATATGGCTGCACACAGAAAACCCTGACAGCAAAGGCATTCAGCTAGCTAGAAAGCATTCTACATGATAGATCTCAGCACATGAAAGTCCTTTCTCAGTCATGTCTTCTGACTTTAAAAATGTTACACAAAAAATTCTTGTTTTGTGAGCTGGTGGAAAAGGAGGGCTCACAATCAAGTCAAGGTTCAAAAGCTGGTTTTATATTTAAGTACTGCAATAATGATGTAAGATTTGACATAATTCTTTTAAGCTAGAATAGTCAAAGAGACACACCAACAGATGGCAAGTGCAACCATATTCCCATTTAAATATGCATTTATGACCATTCACTTTGAGTATGAGGAAAAACGTGGAAAAAATGCACAAACATGAAGATATTATTCAGCTTGTAAAAGATGACAATGAGCTTTGTTGTTTAGCAGGTTATTCTTTTATCTGAAGAAGGCAAAAGGATATAAAGTCATTGGAAGAACGATAAATAAGGAACATTTAATCCACCTTAATACAAAAGGTTTAGCTTGCAGCCTTTTCAGGTTCCTTTATCTTTTAAGCTTTTCTGAAGTTTCATCAGATCCTCCATCCATACAAGAATATGATTTGGCTTACTATGCTTAGCATCAATTTCTTGATCCTTCTTGGGCTAATCTTTGGAAGATGTTTCCTGACATTATTAAATAGAGTGCAAGACACTGAAGAGACAAAAGAGAAAAAAGTAGTAGTGGCTAAACTAATTAAAAATATTGATGGTACAACCTTGTAATACCACATTAGGAAAAGAAAATTGATGAGGCAATGAGAGGACCACAGACCAACATATACAGTGTTATTTCTAGACAGCTTAGGTCATAAATTATTAAAAGGTCTGTAGCTATCCTTTACAATGGTCATGAAACAGAAATGTGCTACAGTAGGTAGCTTGTGGCACAAAATCTGTTCAGAAAACTATAAATCTACATGCTGCTTACCATGCTTCATGCATGCATAAGGATGCACAAGGCTAACAAATAAGTAAAAAGAACACTACAGAAAACCTTTCCATCTTCAGGAGTATGGAATATTTATTTGTTTATTATTTATGAAGACAGCAACACAGGCCATTATGAAAAAGACAAGTAGATGGATTATTTTTCCTGCAGGCACAATGTGCAAAAGAATCTCTGTTCTTCATCTTGCCAAGGTGTAATCTATTTGCCAAGTAGATGATCCACTTATATGTAAGAAAGCAAGTACTTGGTCATTACCCAAGTCTCACTAAACTATCTACCTAAAGAAAAGTACAAATTTGTAACAGATTTGTCAAAGAACACAGAAATACTAACAGAATGAATAATTCCAAACTGGCCCAAACCAAGAATATTAATTTGGATTCACTGTGGTGAAGATGATTGATCACAATTTCCGCTGTTTTAATCTTGCGTGATCAGAGGCAAAATTTAGCAACACTACAGAATATATACAACCATCCAAGTTTCACTTTAATTTATACTCTCCTGTTTTACAAAAGAGATTTATGTCAACTAATGTAGGTCTATGAAAAGTAGCCCCTTATTTTTCAGACAGTGAACTATAGCAGTTAAAAGCTAAGTTCTTTGTACAGAAGACTTTATTAATCCTGCTAAAATATTTCCTTTTATTTTTTCCTGCAGACATACTCTGAAAAACAGCTTTCTGTAAGGATTTTAAATTGACTGGGCTGTAGAGATCATGCACTGGTGGAGTTTACAGTCCTGAGGATACGAGTTGGGCAAAGAGCAAAGTCAGGACCCTGAATTTTAGGAATACAAACTTCCAGCTCTTCAAGAAGTTGGTCAATAGGACCAATAGGGAAATTGCCCTCAGGGACGATAGATAAGAACAAAACTAGGATGTTTTCCATGGAATGTAAGCACTAGCACTCCCAACATGTAGTAAATTGGGAAAGGAAGGCAAGATTCCAGCATGAGTGAGTGGAGGCCTGAGTGTCAAATTAAAGGGCAAGAAGGAAATGCACAGGCAGTGAAGGCAGGCACAGGTATCCTGGAAAGACTATAGGGACTCTGTCTGGTTATGTAGGGATGAGGTCAGGAAGGCCAAGGCATGAATGGGCCTGAACTTGAAAAGGAGTGCAAAGAATGCTAAGGGCTTCTATAGGTATGTCAGAGCAAAAAAGGAAAGCCAAAGAAAGAGTACCCTCCCTGATAAACAAGACTGGCAAACTGTTAACAACTGATAACAATGGATGAGAAGGTTGAGGTACTCTACAACAACAAGGACCACAAGGCAGAGACTGGAGGAGCAAAGTCCCTCCTAGTGTGAGAGAAGATCGAGTTTGAGAGCACCTGAGGAACCTGAGTATACAGAAAGCTATTGAACCCGATGAGATACATCATAGGGTCCTGAGTGAATTAGCCATTGTAGTTGCCAAGCAACTCTCCATGATATTTGAAAAGTCATGGCAATCAGATGACTATGACCTGTCAACATCATCTCTGTGCCTGTGAAGATCATGGAACAGATCCTCCTGGAGCTATAATAGGGCACATGGAGGACAGGGAGGTGATTCAAGACAACAGGCATGGTTTCACCAAGGGCAAGTCCTGCCTGACCAATTGAGTGGCCTTCTATGACAGAGTGACTACATGGAGGAAAAGCTATGGTTGTCATCAGCCTCTTCCTGTATTCTGATTTTTGTGGGATTTCCATCAACCTCATCAAATGAGAAAGGAGATGTGACATATTCTTCCAGGTCCAGATCCTAAGCTGCTGAAAGTAATGAATATGCATATGAAACTTAAAGCCCTTTAACCTAGCTTAGATAAGCCAGTCTACTTTAGTTGTGAGACGACAGCACTGAAGAGCAAAGCTGTGATGCACAACATGGATCTGCTTCTCTTCTTCAATAACTTTAATTCAGTGCTGAGTTCCTGCCAATTCCTCTTTGAACTCTACCTTTATTATGATGTATGCAGACAGAAATCAGAACAGAGGCAAAAGCACATCCACTGGAGTTTCTTTGAGTATTAAAAGTCACCTTTAATTTTATTCACTGTAATTTCAAAGACATTCTAGAGGTTAACACAATGCATCTATGCAGACCTTTCATGCAAATTTGTTGTATTATGATACTATTCTGAACCTGTAATTCATAAAACCATAATAACTCAGCAGCATACTAGATGATCTTTTATCTTGTATATGTATTTCTTGTTTAATCACTGCTTACTAGAGCTGACTTAGAATCATCCTTTCATTACCAATTTTTCTCTGGTTTGGCATATCATTTCAGTCAAGTAGAAAAATGTGATTAAAAAAAAATTCCTGAGTAATATTCTGTGGAGAAAGACATAATCACTGTCAGTAGAATCAATTCAGATCCATAAACTATCTAAATTTTATTTTTATTTAATTCAAATTTTCTATTATTTGTAAGATCCGAAAATAGAATATCACTGCATTTCAAAAATACTTTTGAAATAACAATGTAACTTTTCCATTAAATAAGCAGGGTTTTCTTTTCTCTCCAAAATGTATTTTGTAAAAATAGATACAATCCTGTAGAAGATATAATTTCACATACTCAGTATTTTTAACATTCCACTCTTTAATGTTTTAATCGCCTCTTCTCTTGACTGCTTTCCTCAGTAACTGACCTAGATAAAATTGTCTTTTCACTGAGCTGCTTGACCATTCCAATACAACCCAAACTAAAAGGAATCTACCCAGTTGTTCTGCTTTACTAATGCATACACTGTTGTGATAAAAGTGGACCTGAAACTGTTTTGCCTGGCAAGATCTTGCTATTCAAGTGAGTTTCATTTCCTATCAAGACTTCATTAAACTTCTTTTTTTTACAGTTGCATGGTTCATCCTTACAGCAGTCCTAACTGGAAAACCTCTGAGAATATCATATGCCTCATCACCCATGCAAAAAATTAGTATGTTTACTTGGTCTTCATCAGACAGTGCCTTGGATTACTTCTGCAATGAAAATCTCTGACACTGTAGTAAATTTGTGAAGTTAAAGAATGATGTTTAAAAACACTTATTATCACATTTCCACTGCTAGGAGATCCTTATTTTGTCAGTATAAAAACAGTCATAAAAGTATAGAGCTGAATACATTACTTAAGAGAATACAGTTCTCATTTTGGTTACATGTAATGATCGTACAGAATTTGACAGCAAGGCAGCCTTCCACAAAAATAGACAAGCATTACAAGTATAGTTACAAGATAAGCCACCCATCTGAGTCCGTGCTGGCTCCTTTTCAGCCTGCAGTCTGAAGCGTATCCTTAGACTTGATAGGCAAAACGCTATTACATTTTCTGTGAATTGCTTTTTTCCCTGTAAGGTACTTATGAGGAATGTTGCACTGCATTGTTGAGATGGCTGCAGTAATCATCCAAAGACAGTAGCATTTGAAAGTACAGCTAACAGGCGAAGCTTTAATCTCAAACCAAGTGAAAGACTTGAGATTGCCTGGTTTAGCACTTGAACTGGCTATTCTCTCCAGAGCATTTCAGGCTTGCATCAAATGATGTTTGTAGTTAGTAGTCTTGCTGAAGCAGAAAAAAATCCCCAGAATAGGGGATTAGATGTAAAGAGAGTATAGAAAAAGACAAATCTTAAGCCTTGCAGAAATCTAGCCTACTGAAAAAGAAAAACAAATTAATCTTTAGGGTGTTAATGTGGTTGTGAACATACAAGCACACTGATGTTTATTTTTTAACTTATTTTTGTCTTAAGTACACTAACAGGGTGTTTACAAATGTAGAGATCTAAGTACACCACATCTGTGACAAGGGAAGTAATTTTCCAAAGAAAAGTGTTTTTCAGTTCTGCACAGAGAAACTCAAAGTGACATTTCTTGATAATGGTCTGAAGTGTCAGAAAATGTCATAACTTTGTGTATTCATTTAACCCACATATCTACCATATTGCTTTGCAGGGAATGTTCTTTGGAAGTATTTATATACTAATAATACTCCCTTCTATATTTTCTCTTTATATAAGAAGTCGAGAAAGCCAAATAACATTTTGAAAGTTGCTCAGGTTTTTCAATAAGGTTTTGAGAAACTCTATTGGCATAAGCATTTTAGCTGAAGAAAACAAGACAGTGCAAAAGCTGTGTATAAAATTGGCATTGAATTTTCCTAGTGTACGTTAAATGTCAAGAAAACAGATATCTAATTTCATTTGTAGATTAAGCCTTTGTTATGCTAAATTGTCAACGTTGTTGTCACTTTATTATAAATAATGTGTTTGGTAGTTATTTTCAATAGATCTCACCAAGCAATTATTTCACAGTCAGGGAGCACAAACATCTTCCAATATAAGGGATATATAAAAGAATCTCCCATCTTAATTATAGTAATGCACTTTAATACAAGCCAGCGAATGTATTAGGCACACAGTCTGAACTTCAATATTGATTGAGATGTTTGTTTTATGATGTGCACCTGATCTTCTGTATTAAACTACAGGGATGTTACACAGTACACTTATTATGAGCATGAGACATTCTTACCTATACTAATAATTCTATACTGCTGCTTGTAAAAAGAATAATGCTAAAAGGTTTAGCAATAAAAGCAATT
>WEIV01029099.1:0-15558 GCA_013390005.1 Calyptomena viridis | reverse complement strand
AAAAGCATTCATGTTGAAATCTGAAAGGACTGTAGCCAGAGAGAGCAAAGAGACACTGAATAACTGAAGTTTTACCATCATCCTTAAAATGCAAAATTAGAAGGTACTTACTTTTCTTTCTGATAAGTTATGCTGATAGCTGGATGCGATATAAAACATGCTATAATATAGAATTCTTCAGGTTTTGTAACGCAGTAGCTGAACTACAGAAGTGCATAATAAGACAATAGAGCCTACAAGATTTTTTATTCAAGTTTTAGAAGATTGTAATAGCATAAATACTTATATCCTAATACAGCATGAATCATCTGTCTTAGGCTAGATTGGATACTAATGAATATATTTCCTTTCTGTCACCCACTATGCAATGTTAGTAACATTTCATGATAATGATTAAGTGAAAAAGATCTCCTGTGCAACGTTTTCTAAATGTTTCAGTTTTTCCAAGATACCAGTCACTGTAGGAACAGTGGTACTGGCAAGTGAAAAATGAATCTTTTTCAGTCTCTGCATTAGTGTGAAATTTGAATCAGTTTGATAAGAATTCTAGTTGTCTGTACTTTCTGTAGAGGTACTTATGGATCCATTTTATAATCTCGAAAAAGCATCATCATTTGTCTGTTTCTTTCAATAGCATAGCAATTAATATATTCAATGCAAAAATGAAAATTGAGCATTAGCACACGAATGATAGAGAGTGATATAGTGCAGTCTAATTTTATATATACTTTGGTATATATACCCTTGGAAAAGGGTAGAAACCTTATAAGTTCCCTTTTATGGATAGTTAATGCCTTTTTTAATCAAATTTAGATTTAATTTTTTACAGCTGAAGAACTAGTTACTTGTGATGAAGCCCACCTACTTGAGACATCTATTTTAGTAAGAGATGAATCACTTCTTGTTGTGCCTCTCTTTCTCTTGACTGTGGATGAAGCATAAGGGAATAATCACCTAAAAATAAGATTTCTAATCTGAGCTAAAGGTAGGCCAGAGGAATCCTAGGATAACTAGCTAAATATGTAGTATTGTTTTGTGCTTAAGAAAAGAAACCATATTAAAAAAGCTGAGCAAAAGAGACATTTTTAAAATACATATGTCAAGAAATATTAGGCACCTTAACACCTTTTGAAATGAAAATGCATCAAAAGCTATGTGACACCTATAAATTTGAAGAGCATTAGGTAGGATGCAATTGGTATTATTGTCTTGAACCCAAAGATAAATGTACATTGCAAATAAGTCTATATAGGTGTTTTACAACACTGTGATGGCATAGCTACCTGTAATCTACTATCATTCTATGTAACTGTGAGCGTGTGACCAACAAATGGGCAAAGACAGACGGGTGTATTTATACACAGTAGGCGTATGAGTGACAAAAGTTGCCAAACAAAGGAAAAGATAATGACAATGGATTACAAATTGATGGGTCATCTACCTGAAGAAACAAGAAGGGTGATAAGTGATATGTGGAGAAAAAGAGAACCCATGTTTTGGCAGCAGACAGCAATGAGCATAAAAGTATCAAGGATTTCCAAGTAAAGAAAATCAGAGGAGAAAGAATAAATTTCCAGGCACTCTTCTTTTTTCTTTCCTTTTTTTTTTTTAACATTGGGAACTGGGAAAACATAAATTCTGAATCACAGATTACTGCATATTGGATAATAACAAACTTACTCCACAGAGTCTAGGCTTAAAGTGGCAATAAACTGTGGTCATAAGGAAGCATATGGTAAAAATGTGTTTCACGGGATGGTTTGATCAGTAGTAGGTAATGAGATCCATAAACGCGTACATATATTTTGAGGAAGAAAAAAGTCACAAAAAATAGTGCATTCTAGTTTTATACAGCCTTCCAACAACTCTTCTAAAGCAACTGATGTCTTAGAAATCTGAACATAGAGCTCAGTGATTTGAACCTTTGTTGTTGAGTTATGCTTTAAAATACTGGTCAGTTTATAAATGTGTGAGGCTTTATTAAACACATTTTTCAAACAGTTGCAGCTCTATAGGGAGAGTGTTCCACATCCCTAGTGTTTACAAAATAGCCACTTTCCTATTTATTGGTCTTCATGTTTGTGATCATTCATGGCTGCTAACACAGAGATGCAAGAAATAGTCATCTTCCTTGCCATTTACAAGACTAAAATATCTTCCTTTACTCCAAGTTAGCATTTCTTAAAGAAATCTGATGGCAATACTATCCTGACCTGGGTGATCTGTGACTAAAGATTAGCTAATTAAAATTTTTATTTTAATTATCATCACACTGCAGGATAGAGAAGAGACTACAATTTTGTTGACTTCTCTGCCTTTGGTAGAACATATTATTTTAGTTAACTGTGTTACCATAAGAAAAGGAAATACTCTTCTGCCATTCCTGAAGAGGAATGCCATTAATAAAGAAATGATAAGGCCAGGCCAAAAGGCCACAACTGTAGATTGTGTTATTGTTAATGGCCCAGTGTGAAAATAAGGATAACTGATTCATGTAGTTAAGTGCCTTAAACAAGAGGCAGGGAACAAAGTGTCTCATTACGTTTTTGTTGCAAGCAAATTTCTTCAGTAATGTATTCGTCAGGGAATTAGATATCACTGTGATGGAAGTGCAGAGAACTGATACATCACATTAATATCATATTTTAAAATAAAATTTATAAAGTATTCATTACAAAACATTATATGCTAAATTAGTTGTGAGTATAGAAGATTATATGACCAGATGTGTGGTCCTTGATGGTTCACACTTGACAGTGTTTATGTTGCTCAAACACTCAGTTGAAACATTTATCCATTGTGTCTGGCTATGACAGATTCTTGAAGTACTTGTATATTGTTGTTAGTAATACTATTTTAGTATGCTTACATTTAGGTTCGAGGCACATTAATATTAAGTATTTCCTACTTAGTGAACTTACACTTGATAGATGCACAGGACTCTATGGCTGCACTGCAATTCAAATAGAAAAATAGAAAACTCCAAGCTTTTGAGGTACAACAGCAGTTCAGTTGACTCCTCCAAACTCTATTTTCTGTTAGTAAGCAAGGACTTGGTTTTCTGATCACTATGTTAAATTCTGAAGATTTAATGCTGATAATATTTTTGCCCTGTACCTGGCTGCTGCCTTGGTATGGTAAATCCAAAACTGCAATTTCATTGCCTTGTGCTAGCAGTCATACATTCTTGATCAGTGTTATAATCACAAAAAAAAAAAGTGCCAATTTAAATCATAATTCACCAGAATCAATCTTACTTTAATTTTTTATTACTATAAGTATGTAGGAATCATAGTCTGCGGAGAAAGCAAGGTTGCTCTGTAATTAAATTTTATACAGATATTGCTTCACTGTTCTTAGCTCATCTCACTGAATCCTATGGAAAAGCAGTTTCCTGAACCACAGATTGGAGTCTACTGAAAATTCTGAGGTTGTTGGGTCATTTTTGGCAGATGGCACAAGCATAAATTTGCTCATGTGTTAAAACTTTCTACTTGGTATCACAGCTCAGTAATTCTTCTTAGGGTTTTCCTTAAGTTGTGCTTTAACTCCAGACAGTAACTAAGTACAGGGCAGCCACTCACTCTCTCCCTTTCACCTCACCCTCCTGAGGAGGTGAATGAGAAAGAAAAGGTAAACCTCAAGGGTTGAGAGAACAATTAATAATTTAAACAAATATAATAATAATTAATAATAATATGATCATTCCAATAATGACAGTAATAATTGTACTGGTAGGGAGAGAGAAACAGAACCCAAAAGAAACAAGTAATGCACAATACAATTACTCGCCACACACTGACTGATACTCAGCCTGTCCCCTAGCAGTGATAATCCCCATTTTGCATAAATCCTCCTAGTTTTATATACCCTGTCTACAATTCTATGGCATGTTTGTGTCACCAGTCCTGGCTATGGTCCCTCCCAGGTTTTTGTGCAACTCCTCACTACCAGACTGTGAGACACTGAAAAGTTCCTGACTTAGGATAAGCACTACTTAGAAGCAACCAAAATATGAGTGTGTAATCAGCATTGTTTTCATATTAAATCCAAAAATCACAACACTAGACAAGCTACTAAGAAAAAAATGAACTCTGTTCCAGTCAAAACCAGAATAACCTAGAATCTACATGGAGCAGATTGACTCCACAGTACTGCTTAGAAGTGTATGTCTCTAGGCATGGGATAAATATATTTTCTAATATCTGATAGCTCTTTTGTTTGAGAATAAATCTAGATATGACTAGAGCATAGTTCTTCAACCTTTTTAACAATCAAGAAAACAATGCAAGAAACCAAGAAAGTCCTGAGTCAATAAACCAATAAACTTGCGTAAGGAAGAAGCTGTAGTTGGTCCATCCCGTCATATGGTGTCTCCCATCTGACTGAATACAATACGTACACCAGTAAGCATTCAGGAAGAAAAAAAAAAGTAGATTGAGAAAGAGCAGTGATATAATTCTGCTTACAGATCCATTAGTGTTGATTTTGATCTTCCAGCTCTGGGCCAGCTTTTACCTTTGTATTTTATTTTCAAGCTTTGTTGCTCTCAGTGTTCTCCTTTAAGGGTAGTATTTTGTGACATAATTTATAAAGGTATCTACATGCCTTGGAAAGGTGTTTGTAGCAGTAAGCCTGGGAGGCTATGTGCCTGGGGCAATTCTACAGCTGTGTAAGAGACACATATGGGGTGTTCCAGACTGAGAGTTTTAAGCACTTGCCAAGTGCCTCTACTCTGTATGAAGTATACTCTGAACTTTTTCATAAAGGATTTGGCACCTAGAATATTTTCCCCTTGTTCTTATTATTACATCAAGCACATACTGCACGTTCTATATCTACTTTTCACTGGTATATCTATGGATTGTTATAAAAGCCAGCCGTTCTTCTGAAAATTGACATTAATATTTTAATAAACAAAACTCATAAAATCAATCCCACAGTAGAAATGGGTCAAGCCTTAGAATTTTTTCAAGCTCATTTTGGCTGTGCCAGTGTCCAGAAAATACATTGATCCAGCATCAGGACTGAGATCAGTGAGAGTTTTGAGATCTGTCAGTTTTTTCACAGCATTCAGTAGTAATGCTTACTGAACTCAATGTATGAAATACTAAATTCATTGGAAAACACATCCCTGACATAATACAGAAAAAAATCAACTCCCCAACTAAAAATTTCATTCAAAACACATTCTAAAACTAAATTGATTTACATCCAAAATACTAGAAAATATTGTATTTTGCTTCCTACAGTCAATAATTCTACTTATCCCCATCAATCAAACTATTGAAATGGGACACCTGATTACCCCAATTCGACATGGCAATTCTAAAGAATGAGTGTGCCATGTAGTTATTCATAAAACTTTTTTCTATGCAGTCCAGGTCGGAAACATCTCTTCATCAGTGAAGAGAAAGTGGTGGAGGCTTATAAGGTCATTGGCACATTTTTTCTTCTTTTTTTAAAAGATATTCTCTTGCATATAAAGCTTTCTGGTTTGGCGTTGATACAACATGTGCACTTATGATATAGAGAGGAAATCTGTCTGCATGTCTCAGTGTTTATATTTATATAGTCACTCCTCAGCCCTAAAGCTGTTCTTCAGATCTCTAGCTAAAATAAATGTCACATGCTGCTGAATTATTACAAAAATATTTCTGTTTATTTACAAATATGACAACAAGCTGGTAATTTACTGAGATTCTTAAAAGGATTTTCAGTCTTTACAGAGATACATTCCAGCTAGCTTATTTCCATTCTCACAGAATATCATATTCTAAATCCGGTTATTAACCACTTGCCAATAGATGTGTCCAGTCTTAGTAGCTACATATTATGATGGATATAAAGGACACTATCAAGTACTGGGAAAATACTCTTTATGAAAGACAAACTTGCTCACTCCCTTTGCAATTTTTATGACTGTATTTGACAACAATTTTTATCTCATCTTCCAGAGTGCAGTAGGATTTAAACAGGATGAGGAGATGAGAATAAAAATTGAGAACGAGATTTAAAATTAAATAGTATATGTTGATAATGTAGTATGATGACAATGAAATGCAGGATATTTTTGCTTAGTGCCAGTATTGCATTATGCAATATATATGTTTTGTATATGTAAAAAAGAGGATCCATCTCCAACATACACATTTTCACTTTCAAAATCTGCAAAACCAGCAAAATGCTTGTCAGCTCTATTATCAATACACAGATACACAATATCAATATACAAAAGTGGTCTATTCTGCTGAAAAATGTATCTATTGTAGATTTCTCTTGGGTAATTAATATTATTAAGAAAAAATTCCCATGAGAGAGACCATGAGATCAGAAAAAAATTTTTAATGATTAAATTGGTTTTTGCTTAAACAATTTGTAATATTCAGTATGACTTTGACTACAGCTGACTTATTCTAAAATATTTTTGCCAGTGAAGTAATTTAATTAAATATTTCCTCATGGTGATCAAAACCAATATATAAATAAAGCTAGACTAAATAATTTTAACATATCAGCCAATATTGATAACTCTCTTCTGCAGTAATTAGCATATAACATGCACATTCATAAACAGGTAAAGTAAGAGGTCGAGAGAGTAAGGCAAAAAGTAAGTGAAAATGAAGAAAGAAAACATACTTCTGACATCTTCCTTTCCTGGTTTTTCTAGCCATCTTTTATAAATGATGAGCACATGGGCATGCCCTGAAAAATATATGAACCGTCATTAACTCTTATGAACCTAAATAAAGAAGATAGTAATAAATCTACCGCGGTGCCAGCCTGGGTGGCAGCGATCCCGACACCCTCTTAAGACCCGGCCAGCTTGCGCTGCCACGCCAAGGGCACCGGACAGGTGTGGGTCACCCGATGGCACAAGGGTCCTTCCCGACGGACACCAGCCACCAGGCGACTAAGGCCTCACTAGACAAGCGGTACTCCCTACCCACACGTCTGAGTGTGTGGGCTAGTTAGCCTGACCTTGCCTAGGAGTCCTTGTCCAGATGGTATGGGTGCAATAGCCGTCGGAGGGTAAAAGGGTAGAAAGCGACTTACTCTCGTTGGGGTGAAAACAGAAGAACAGTTTATTGGGGGTCCAAACCCCAAGACGACCAACTGAGAGTGAGCCCCGACTGGCTCAAGGCACGGGGTTTTACAGAGAGCAGAACTGAGGGGCAGAGAAAGGGTAAGGACCAATGGGGTTGTAGGAGAGTTGGGGTTCAGGGTTGACAGACAGGAGTAGAGGCCTGCGGCCTACTACTCAAGCCTATGGGGTGTCAAGTGAGGGTGATTGGCAGGGAAGGTTCTAGAACAAGGGGAGGAGTTGGAGTACATATTTGGTATAGGGATAGGATGAGTTTAGGGAAAGGTACAACCTGTGGGAGTGGTTTGAACTGCGGAAAAACTAACAGAGAGGGGAAGGGGGGAAGACAGGCGCAGTCCATTTATAACATGTCCTAACTGGGGAAATACAGAACTTTACATAAGATAAACACAGACATACAAACATAAGGAAAATAACACACCACCACATAAATCTACATACATAATCTCTATGTTGAGTAAAGACATATTTACAAAAGCTCAGTCCAGTGTCAGTTCTTCAAGACTTAGAACTTATTGAGGGATTATAAAATCTGTTCAGTATGAAAGCTCTTCTGGAGTTCGAAACATTTGGCCTTAAAGAAGATGCCAGTAGCTGATTATGGTGTATATGCTTTCAAAAAGATACACAGAATACACTGAAGTTTACTTTCCCTTTACAGCAAAATGGCAAAAATCATGAAGTATGTTTTCAATTTATAATGAAGGCATTTCAGTGGGTGTCAAGGAGGGCCTTTTCCTCCAACAAACGATTACTAGCATTCAGAAGTTACATAGGAGGAATGACTACATTGCATTTGGTATTCTTATTTAGAACAAGTAACTAGGATCAATTTTAAAAGGTGAGGAATACATGTGTAACATTAGTCATTGCTGAGCTCTTTCTGATGTTATAAATAAGGGTTTTATATTGCATTGTCCAACAATATTAGTAAAGATGTTTGATCAAAAGTACAGATTTCTATCTAATGTCAAGGAATTTTAGTAGATCATTCATCCTCTCCTCTCTTTAATGAAATCATCATCATGATATCTGATATACTTATTAAAAAACACAGAACCCAGAAATAGCAAAAATCCTGAACTGAGATGAGTATTCCTTCAGTTTCTGCCTCCAGCACTGGTTAATGGCTTGAAGAGTGCAGGGAGCACTCTTCAAGAATGTAGTAGATTGATTTAGATTTTCTACTTTTAATTAATGAATTAAAAGCCTATTGGTTACCCCACTGAGAAAAAACTTAAGCAGACAGGCTAGACTCATGCAGAAGCAAAGAGAGAAGTGATACCACTGCCAGAAGGAGAGAAGGAGCGGAGAACATCCATCTGAGTCTCCAGTCCCTTGGGCAAAGTCAGCCAGAGAGATGGCCCCACTTCTGGGGCAGCAGTACAAAGCAGGGATGTGATTAACCAGTAAGCACAAAACAGGAAGTATGCCTAGCAATTTAAGTATTGGCACCCAAAGAAATCAAGCTCCTCAAGATTTTACCCTCTCAAGATTTAAACAGGGGGTTGAGTCAAACTTTGCAATTCTTTTTTTAGTGGTTAATCAATAGCTAAAGAGCTAGAGAGCTGTGATAAAGCAATTGCATTGTGAATGTCACTTTGCTAATATTTTGTTTTAAGGAAAAGAGAAGATAAGATGAATGGCTGTCTGGACGATAGCCACCAGGAGTGAAGTGAGCAGAACTGAGCAGTAACTAGGGGGAAAGGTAATTCTGGCAGTGGAAGATCATGACCACTGACTCTTTGACCACCTGCTCAAAATGGACCCCAGACTCAAATAGAGAGAAGAACTGTGCCTGTGGAGTGATTAATATGAACAGCAAAAGATAAAATTAGGAAACAGGAGGCTGAGTAATAATTAATAAAAAAGTTATGCAATCTGTAACCAATGAATACAAATGCCCTTGTTTGTTAAAATGTACAAATAGTGTAAAGTTCTGATGATCAGGGATCCAGCCTTTTGCGGGTTACCACCTAGCTCCCTACTTACTGCAAATTGGAATTAAATATAGAAATATCTCACCTCGATGTGTGACTTGGTGCTGCACATTGATAATGAACCTGCATTTAGAACACCAACAGCTTCAGAGATTTTAGTAACTTCTGCAGATAGAATTATTGCGTTCCATTTTCCAAACTTAGTGGATTGCTACAGATCTCAACTCTGTAAAGTAACAAGCAGCTCACTTCTCTTCATAATTGAACTCTACCAGTGCAAGTGTGGAATTGTTGAGACAGTGTGTTAATCTTCTAATGTTGAAACAAAATATAAGAAATAATTCCCTGCAGAATTCAGATAAGTATTGATTAATTTCTATGAGATGTACTTAGGAAAAAACTAAAGAATAGTACTAAAACAGAACTCTGGAATTGAGGTGGTGGGGAAACATATAATATGAATTTTAAATTAGATTCCATATCATCAAATAATTAAACAGTCCAACAATACAATTACACTCCAGTCTGACAAAGTAAAACAAATGCTCTTTTAGGCAGGAACAATTTTCTCTTTTAAGAGGACTTCAGCACCCCAGTTGGATATATTTGGCCAATATCAAAATTTAAACTGTCTTATTAAGGAGCTCTGAATGCTTTGTCTAGATTACAGTCTTCTAGTAAATTTATGTCTAAAATGTAGGATGACCACTGATACCTGGCACCCTGTTAAAAATTTAAAAAGACAATGTGTCATAAATATATTTTTTCTCTTCAGAAAAAGGAGTCTGAGGGTAGTAGAAACTCTTTCTTCATATAAAAAGACTATAGTTTTCTATAACTTGGCAAATAATAACATCTAAAATAAAATATGAGAAAGGACAAGGCATTTAATTTATTTCAATATTTTGCAGAGAATTAAGAGAGAACAATGATAATTGCATGGAGAAAGGAGAATGAAACAAGGCTTTCGGCTACATTAGAGTACAGAAAGTCCATATATAAGACAACAGTAGTTCCTGGATGCCAGAGATCCTAGTGGAAAACAGATGCCCCGGGATCTGCCCACAGATCAGCAAAACCATCGGGTTTTAAGCTACAATAAATTACTTGTGTTAGAATGGCTTGTGGGTGCTGGGAGCAGGGGGAACAAAACAGACAAATAATATCACTTATCTGTACTTGGAAATTTCTAAAAGTCATCAGCACAGTGAGGCAGAGCCAGAAAGTTCAAGGATAAGTGCTTGTTCCAAAGTCTCAATAAAAGAGGTTTACATGCATCTTCTAAGTAGGCCAGCTTTTCAGTTCTGAGGTTGAAATTTTTGATGCTATAAAAGAGATCAGACCATCTAACTGTTCTTTTTGGCTGTAAATATATGAAGTGCAACCTGTAGAAGTGTTCAGACCTATATCAAGAAGAAATAAGAAATATACAATATTGTAAAATATAACAACTTAAATCAGTTGACATTTTGATGGTCTTAAATAAAAAAAAATGTTCAACTAGTATCTTGTTTTAATTTTTCTTCTGTTGGCATTATAAAATGTAAAACCATTTAAAACAATTCTGTGACATATCAATTATGTGAAAGAGGCACATGGGGAAAAGTTACTACTTCATCTGATTTCCATATGTGGACTCACCATTCCTCAACTAAATTTAGAACACAAACAGTAGAAAAAATATGATGTTGAAGTTTTAGTCTGAGATTTAAATAGAGAAATCTGTGGATGGAATTCAGATACAGACTACTGATAGAGAAATAGTAATTCATGTCACACCTGCAAAAATTTTGTTGGTTATTTTTTAATTTAACTTTCTAAACCCCCAAATGTTTTATAACTCAGATTTCTTTTATGTCTTTACGCATGACTCCAACTGGAATTTGCAAAGAATGATAAGAATTTCAAAGCCAAAATTAAAATTTCCATTTCAGAGCTGGTGGAGCCCATAGATACAGAAGTCTATAGGTTTGTCTGTAGTCCATAGTTTTCTTATATAATTCTGGGTAAAAAATCCAGTGCAGTAGGTTTTTCATTCTATAGACTGCAAAACGAGCTTTGTTCTTACAG
The DNA here is from genome assembly GCA_013390005.1 of Calyptomena viridis. NCBI lineage: Eukaryota > Metazoa > Chordata > Aves > Passeriformes > Eurylaimidae > Calyptomena > Calyptomena viridis. The sequence goes on along the minus strand of WEIV01029099.1, from coordinate 4,443 downwards.
TTGAGGAGTCATATTGATATTCCTACAATACTACAATAGTGTTGTACAATAGTTACTACAATAGTTCCTTTTAATTGAATCAAACCCTTCTGAAAAGAGGAAGACAAAACAGATTGAAGTGGTGCAAGGTAACCAGAAGCTTGCAGAAATACAAGCTTTTTTAAGAGATTCACTGTTATTGCCTCTACTGCTTTAAAAATAGACAAATATACAAAGAATTAAAATACGTAAAATCTTAGATTAAAGTGAGATTGACTCATTTAGAAGCAGTAATACAGCAGGAAAGCAACCTGCAGCCAACAAAAGTGCTGCACAGTGGGAGGCTTATCCCAGCAAACAACAATTCACACCTGTTAATTACTCTGAATAGACTTGCACACAATGCTAGGCATGGCATTTATCCATTGTTTAGAAGCAATACTAATGTAATCTCTTATGCTATTGTTATATGTGAAATGAAGGCTTAACATGAGTAATTTCCTTGCAAATCATCAATTAACTCATTATAGCATTTGCCAGAAGACCCATAAAGATCCTAATGCTAAAGCTATGTGAATAATACATATTTCAGAGTTGCTTACAATTATGGTAAAGCTGTTGGTGGTGGGATTACACAAACTTTATATTTCAGATAAATTTCTATTTAAGCCTTAATTTTTTTTGTTTCAAATCTAAAATACGTGTTTGTATCAACAATAAAAACAAACAAAAAATCTTACAGAAGTTTCACTTACAATTCCAACACTTTCTAATTAAAAAACATGACAATCAAATTTGAAAGTTTTAAAACAATATTTAAGTAATTTGGACACCGGTCAAAATCCAACCATTTAACTTGGCACACTTGAACAACTTCAGGCTTTTATAATTTCCTTCCAGTTTTTCTTATTAATATTATTAATGGATGAACACAAAGTTAAGGCATGAAATGTTTTGATAATTCTTGCTTTATCAGAATTACTTAACTAAAAATATTTTTCTTACCTGTACCCACTTGCATACCTAAAACATTTTTTGAGCAGTATTAGATGTCCTGTCCTTATTATTAAACACTAGCATGCTCATTCTGCCAGCAACTTTGAAGATGGTTTTCAGTATTGAAGGAGTATAAAAATATTGTCCCATTCTTATTTTCATATTCAAAGAGTTCAAGCTGAAAATACTCCTAGACATTCTGCACAATAAATAGTCATATTGAGAAACTCATTAAGACAAAATAGATGTCATACGGGAGAAAACACACTCATAGGTTTTTGATAAAATTGGATATTTATACAGACCCTGAATACAAACAGGACAGTTCTCATCTTTTAGTAGTTAAAAGGCAATAAAAACCCAAACTAAACAACAACAGAAAAATGAGCAACACCCTTGAATTTTAAAAAGGGTAAGTAAGAAGACAATTTAGACATATCATCTGTCATCTAAAAGCATTACAGTTTCAAGGTGATGTAGTTTATGATGATCTTTTCTGTTTCCACAGAAAACAGAGATCAGCATAGCTGGAGACTTACTTATCCTGTCTCTTTTTCCTATCCCAGCTATATTGGCATTAATTTCACTTTAAAAGCAATTCCCTGCTGATTTTAGAGAGTCTTATTGATGCATTTAAACAAAATCCTTAGCTTTTAGACTGGTTGTGGTCGGGAACATGAATCCTTACTGAAATGTTTGTACTTACGTCCTCATTTAAAAGGGACAGTTGAAGTGAATTAAGATGAATTCAATATCAAATTTTTGAGACTAGTTTAAGTATAAAGATAGAGAAAACTTTTATTAAAACAGAGAACAAAAATATATGGTAAGAGCACCCTTATGTTAAAAGAAAACACCGGGTGGTGGTCCCATCCTTTTGCTAAAAGAAAACACCCTTATCAAACAATATAAAAATCTGGAAATTAAACTAATTATCTGAGGGTAAGCAGGGAGGGAGGAAAAAAAACAAATAAAGGATGGAGTAATCCTCTTGGCCAAACCAGAAGCGTGTGGTGCAGGGAAAAGGATCCAAGTTGCAGCAGCCACCCTCTCAGGAGCTTCGCATGGCCAAAAGAAGGGGCTGGCGTCTGGGCTTCACTGCTTTTATATCTTTTTGTCCTGGCCCAGAATTCTTCGCATCTCTAACATGCGTGATGTCCTTTTTCCCATGTTTCTCCCACCCCTGGAGGGTGTAGCCTTGTGCCCCCATTGGTTCATCTTCGCCCCCTGCCTACTTCTGGTCCCAAACCGTGGGAAAACCTTCCCCACCTCCACCATGTGGCTTAGCCAAAACTGGTGTTCATCTTCTCCCAGCCTCCCACTGGGACCCCCCCGACCGCCCCGGCCACCAGGGGCACAGGGCACAGGCATCCCGCAGGCCCGCACTGCCTGGGGCAGGCACTGGGCCCAGAGCCACGCCCCCCGTGCCGGGAGCTCGCCACATCCAGGACACCATGGGGCTGCGGCGGGTGGGGGGGCCACCAAAACTGTGCCCTAGTCCAAGGGACCGCAGCAGACAGGAGGTCCCGGGGCCATGGGCCTCCCCATGCCAAGGCTGTGGCAGACTGGGGGAGGGGAAGGGGAAGAGGGGGCTGGTCCCGCAACACCCTGCTGCAGGACAGGGGTACCAACCCCGTCTGGGCAGGCACACCCCCCTGCTTGTAAACAAAAGCCGAAAAAGTTTTCCTTAAAATAAAACCATAACAACTTATTAATCTTCTTTTGGTGTCAGCACAAAAATGAAGGGATCCTGGACTCAGTTTTGCCCTTCATTTGGACAAATAGTGCTAAACAGTAAGCCTGGTAGCCAGAGTTCATAGTCAATGTGATTTCTTTTGCCAAATACCTTTTCAGTTGTATAACTAACAATAAAAACCATTATTTGTTACTAAATGCAGAATAGTTGATGTTGGAAGGGACCTCTTGAACTCATTTTGTCCAGATCTCTGCTCAACCAGCGTTAACTAAAGCATGTTGCCAAAGACTGTGTCCATTTGAGTTTTGAGCATTTCCAGGGATGTAAATTCCACAACCTCCCTGGACCTTTGCCAGTGCTCAACCCCCTCTTAACAGTAAAAATTTTTTATCTCTCACTCAAATGTATTTTCCTCTGGTTTTATTTGTGCTAATATTGGCTATCAGCAACAGGTCAAGTTTATTCATGGACAAAATATATTCAGAAAACTGTAAGTGATTGTTATTCAAAGTGTTTTTCCGCAATGATGATGAACTGGGTTGTTTTTAACTGTCTTTATAAAATGTTTAACTGTACTTGCTGAAATTCCCAGTGCTAATAACTTTTCATAGTGCCACCTTCATGTATTAAGTAGATTTTTCTGTACAAAACGTACATTTCTGTACATTGATAAACCAATGTATAGATAGATAAATTATCTACACCCATTTAAACAGATCAGTGGTATGGCTAATGGGGGGTTTCACCTGTGGCACCAATGTCAGATGAAGTTAAAAATCCACAAAAAATTTCACAGAAACTATGGGTTCGTCTTGAAGTCATGACGATAGGATGACAGAGAAATGGAGCAGTGAAGAGTTCCCAGGAGAAAAAAAAATACATTGTTCTTATTTCACTGACAACTAATTGTTAAAAAATTTCAAGCAGAAACTGTAATAAAGTATAAGGTTAAATAATACCTTGGTGATGCCTGATAGGATGAAAACTTAATCTCAAGTTACCTTAGATGATTATAATGCTAAAAAACATATCCCCAGGGAAATTTGTGTATGTAAATTGTATTACAATGCACCAGACCAAGACTATCATATGCACATTAACAGTTTTGTTATGAGTGACCAATCACCTGTTTCTGCATCATTCTTTCTTTGCTACCTTTTTATACAAGAGACTGTGCTTGTTTGCTAGAAAGTGTGCCAGTTGTGTGATGCCTGGCACCTTATTTTGTATAATTGTAAAAAATGAAATATCTCAACTCAGTGTGTTGATTGCCTCTTGAGCACTGTGTGAAAGAAATCTGCTTTAGAGACAACAGTTCTGGCTATAAAGCCTTGCCCAGATTACCTTTCTTCCTCCAGCAATGGAGAATCAGATTAGACAGGAGTCCAGTATGCACCAAGCAGTTTATCAGGTGCTCCACCTATCTTCTCCAGTGTCCAGGTGGTAAGGGACGTAAAGGTGCAACACTCCAGAGACATTTGAGCAAGGGCAAAAGGGTTGTGAATTCCTAGACTGGTAAGTATCATATTTAATTTCTTCTATGGAAAATAGCCATTGGTGTGCACAAGGAAAAGTGGTATAAGGAAAATTGTTCTTGCAGGTCAATGCTTGCTGCCAAGGGAAAATGTACCTTTGTTGTTACATTAAAACAGATTGTAAGAAAGTGATACAAAATGGTATAAGCCCTTTTTCACATGTAGATTCTCACTACTGAGGAAACATGTACTCTTGCTGATGAATTTTGAGCTAAGTGCAAGAAAATTATAGAAATA
>WEIV01029098.1:14365-28879 GCA_013390005.1 Calyptomena viridis | reverse complement strand
AGTCACCATGCCTGGAGGTATTTAAAAGATGTGTAGACATGGCACATGGTTTAGTGGACTTGACACTGCTGGGTTGATGGTTGGACTTGATGACCTTAAAGGTCTTGTCAAACCTAAATGATTCTACAATTCTATGCTTAATATATAAACTGAGGGAAGTTGACTAGGACATTTTGATCACTGTTGGGGAACTGGTTGGGCCTCAGTCAGTGAGAGGTGAGCAGTATTATTGTGCATCAATCTTTTTCTTGGATTTCATTCCTCTTTCTCCCTCTCTGTTTCATTTTTTATTGTTACTGTTGTTGTTATTGTTGAATTTTACTTTATTTATATTGTTTAATTTTTTTCTCAGTCCAGAAGGTTTACCTTTTTCTGATTTTCCCCCCCATCCCACTGCAGGGGCAAAAAGGCGAGTGAGCAAGTGGCTGAGCGGTTCTTAGTTGCCAGCTGGGGAAAACACAGTTCTGCTTACTTTTGAAAATCTTTTCTGTTTCTCCCTTTCAGTGCTTTTTCATCCCACCCCTTTTTGGTTTCTGCTAATGTATCTTCATCTTCGGAAACTTGGTTTCTAATTTGTCCTGGTAAAAGCCCCTCAGACATTTAATTTCAACTATCTGGTCTAAAACATCTTTTTTAATGTTCAGCTGTCCCCACACCTTGCATTTGCAGTTCCACTACCTGCTTGGTAAATTCAGTTCCCTTCCTTTCCTTCACATCTGAACAATTTATCCCCGTATTTTGTTATTCTGCTGACTCTTTCACACAACTCTTTTTGTTCTCATTTGCTTTCCACCTCCAACTGCTCCACCTAAATCATTTCCTAATCTTAGTGTCCAGCTGCTCCTATCACTCTTTTCCCAGTCTCTATCATGTAACTTTAATTGATTCTATCTTGTACACCCTTTTTTTCCCTTTGGCAATAATCACCTATCTCGTTGTCCAGTCAGCCCAAAATTTCAGATCTCTAACCAGCAGATGAAGATTAAAGACTTCATCTTTTCTCACAGTCTGTCCATAATTCCAGTTCATTTATTATTCTGCTCACTGTTTGAAGCAGGCAGTTTTTAAAAAACCCAAAAATTTAAATCATGTGTGGTTCTTATGAGGTATTCAATTACATGGTGAGAGAAACAGCTCACTGATCACAGACCCAGGCCAAATGTGAATATGTACACAACGAAGTTCATCCAAGCACCAGCAGATCTTTCTGGACAGAACAGAAGGCACAGCTTTCATACACAAGCACTGTGATATTTTGGATTCTGCATTTCTAATTTTGCATCTACAGCTCTTTAAAAGAAAAAGTTGCCAGCATGTTCTAACATGTTTTAGCATGTTTTTCTTCCGAGGACCAGTTGGACAGTTTTGGTTGACATCTTTCATGAATTTTCTGCCTTGGGTAGCAACTCAATGTAGAAAATGCTTTCACAAGTTATTAACTTCGATATATTTGCAAATTTGAAAATGCCAAAATGCTACAAGGCCTTCCATAATAATTTAATGTCTTTTCAGAATTTTTGCTGCCAGCAGAATCCGATATATCACATCTAATGAAACCCTTACTTCTCCAACCATACTTATCAGAAGTTACCAACTTCTCATGAATCGTGAATTTTGTTCTCAAATTTGTATGTTGCTTCCAACTTTTTTCTTTGAACAGAAACCACTCAAATATTTTTCAATTTGCACAATTAATTAAGTGACATTAATATTCAAGAAATTGTACAGCAGAATATGTGATTAAAAAGTAATATTAATATAAATCTGTATTGTGCAAGGGCTAGGTGACTATGTGGAAATTAATGTAATTCTCTATGGAACAAAGAGAATTACAAGTGTATCAATTCCATAGAAAAGGCAAAAAGTACTTCTGAAAAAGGAAGAGATGTCTAGTTAGGCTATTTGTAAATTATAGACAAATATAGCATCTTTGCAAAATCTCCGGAAGCTCAAAATTCACTAAGAAGTCAAGTTATACATTTGCACGAGGAAGCTAAAAAACAAAAAAAAAACAAACTCTTAAATTTTTCCACAAAACAAAAATAAATTTCAAATATTTGGTTTTAAGCTATCAGAGAAAAGCTTGAAAGAAGTGAAAATACTGGATTGACTGATAACCAAAATATAAGGCTGCTATACAATGATAACAAAACTTACAGAACTATATTTTTGCTTCAATTACAATACAAGCCACTGAAATCCCAACTGCCACTCATTCCAAGACTAAAACTTCCAGTTCTGATAAGTCCAAAGTTTCACTACAGTACACTCCTGTTTAAAAAAAAAAAAATCTATTCATTTGGAAACATTTTTCTTCAGTTTATTTCTCAATCAGAAAAAGAATTTTAAAAGTGTTTTCAGTTATTGTCTTGAGGGGCAAAATGCAGTAAATTCTGCAGAATATTTTCTGTAGGTATGTTTTTTAGGGTATATTTATTTTTCTACGAAAATTCTGTTGACAGGAGGGCAATTTCTATTTACTTTTCATTATGAAGTATATCACTTAGAAACATTACTCGGTCTCATGATAAACAATTTCTCAGTAAGAGACTTTTGTTACAAAAAAAAAAATTCATAAAGTGTCATCATTCCTCTTATCTGAGACAAGAAAGCTGACATGAGATGCACAGAAACACATCTATTTGTTCAGTGGTAAAGTAAGTGACCTGGTGTATTGGAACTGTCTTCCTGTGAGAATTAACTTTCTGAATACCTAAATATGTCTTGATCTCTTTTTCTGCTGTGTGCAGATAATTAATAATTTCCACAGAATATTAGCACCTCAAGGTTTCAGCTTCTTTGCAGCTACATGCTTTGATGGGTTCATGGTGGGTCAGTCCCATGGGTTAACCTCAGCAGGCAGCTCAGCACCACACAGCTGCCTGCTCCATCCCACACTGAGGGGGTCAGAAGGGTAAAAGCATGAAAACCCACGGTTTGAGAAAAAGACAGTTTAATAGATGCAGCAAATGCTGTATGCACAAGAAGAGTGACACCAAGAATTCATTCACCACTTCCAGTGGGCAGGCAGAAGAGTGAGTCAGAATCTGGGGCTGTTTTTTGAAGATTGGACACTCACATACATTATCAATGACTGAATCCAACTTACAACACAAACTGTGGATCGAAACACTCCTCTGTTAATCTGACTTTTCTCTTCAGTTTCCAAGAACTAATCCACAAGTCTAAAGTGACCGCAGACTACACGGTATTTGGAGTGAAGACGAAGGCAAGCAGGCAGAGGAGATCATGGATGAGCTATGATCCAGCACAGAAAGCCTGACCTTGGTTTTAAGCAAGGAAGTGCATTTTTCGTCTATAACACTCCCTACTCTTAGAGAAAGCAATAGTAATTGCCCATAAAACAGAAAAGTAATTCTGTTTAAAATACCCAATGCACTTGATTTACAAACAAATTTTGCCAATTTAGAGGACTGCACAAGGTTTTGACACCCTTTATTAAAAACAAATTTCATCTTCCCCCCAAACCAGTATCTTCTTTATACCACAAATAACCAAATGCAAATTTCCTTACCTATTACATGGGTATTGTAGATAAGATAGCCATTAATCACATTAGACTAGATACATCTGCTAGATCTAATTGATATGCAACCCTCAAAAACCGTGATGTGATAAAACATGGGAATATCACCTGTTAAAAATACCTACTTCTAGTCCTGGGAGGTCATGGTTAATTGGAACTTCATGTGGCAAAACACAGTAATGTACATATATATTGCAAGCCATATGTGAGGGTATTTTAGAATATATTAATATGACTTTTTTTCTTCTCATTTAGTACACATACATGTAAGGTGTGAGAGTTTAAGAAATCTTTCTCATGGTATATAAAGAAAGTCTTACGAGATGTAAAGGCTTCTAGAGTATGTCTCTCCAAGTATTTCTGAAGTAATCTTTTTCACTTAGAAGATCTTCTATAAGCATCTAATGCTGTAGTCGTGTCAATAACTTACTTTTTTGCCTTGAAAACATCTGGGGTACTTGTGCACAGACAAGCTGCCAAATAAAGAACACTGGTGCCTGCTAGGAAAAACCAAGTCTGTACATGAGGATGTGCATGAAGCCATAGAATATCTAGAGTTTGAAGGGACAAATAAGGACCATTAAGTCTAGCTTGTGTCCTTACATACGAAAAACCCAAGGATCATACCATGTGCTAAGAGTGTTGTCCCAAACACTTCTCAAATGCAGACAGGCTTGGTTCTGTGACCGTTTCCCCTTGGAGTTTGTTCCAGTGCTCAAACACCTTTTCCTAATGTCTAACCTAATCCTCCCTTGACACAACTTCAAGCCATTCCCTCGGGTCCTGTTCACTGGTTACCAAAGAGAAGAGATCAGTCTGCCTCTCTGCTGCACCCCTTGAGGAAGTCATCTGTGATGGGGTCACTCCTCAGCCTTCTCTTCTCCGAGGTGAACAAGGCAAGTGACCTCAGCTGCTCCAAATAGGCCTCATATGAACTTCCACCATCTTGATCTTCCCCCTTTGAACACATTCTAACCGTTTGATCTAATATAGTGAGGTGCTGAAAACTGCAACAATATTCAAGGTGAGGCTGCCCCAGTGCAGAGCAGAGCAGGACAATCACCTTCCTTGACTGGCTGGCAATGCTGTGCCTGATGCCCCCCAGGAGAGAATCAGCCCTCCTGATTTCCAGGGCACACCGTTGCATGTATCATATATTCCCAAGCTTTCAGATGGACCAGATACTGAGTAGAAAACCCATGAATTGGATAAGATGTCCCCGGATCCAGACAAGGGAAGAGGGAACTTCATTGTCTGTACTTATATTTTGTGTTGAGTTCTCTGTGTAAGTGCTTTTGAAGGCAGTGCCTCGTCTGAGACAATCTCTGTGACCAGTGTCAGTGTCCCATGTGTGTCTTTGTGTCCATCTGTCTAGGGTAGGGACTTGATAAACAGAAAAGCAGCAGTTGTATCCCTTAGCCTGGGCAAAGTCTCCATGTCCCCAGGTACTGGCTGGACTCCAAGAGCCAGGGAGAAGAGATCCTGTCCTACACCAGCTGGTGGACATGTTCATTCCTAACATCTCTTAATAGAGAGGATAGAATAGGACAATAAAGAAGGGAATTATTAAAAAAAAAAAAAAAAAGAAAGCATAATACAGTCTACTAGAGGGGACATGTAATATAGAAGAGAAATAAAATACATTGCTTGAGATCAGATCACAAGTAAAACTTGCTCAAACAAACTCAATTATTTCTTAATGATGTAACCTGTTCTAGACATTCACTCCAAGCTGTGGTATTTTAAGGGTAATTCTTCAAACTTTAGTTTCACTGACTGGGAATGTTACCTCAGTGAAACATGCAGCAAGGTCAGCCTCCTTCTGATAAACAGGGGATTTAAACGGTGTTGCATGGTGGGGTGTTTCTCAAATTGAGAATGATTTGTTACCCTCGCCATCTGTATGGTTTGTTCTGTTAAAAAGTTCACTCCCTTTATTCCAGGCCCTTCCCTGTCAATCCTCCAAATCACTCCCTTTGTTCTAGTCCTTTCCCTGTCAGTCATTAAGCTCCTCCTGAGAATTCCCCTAAACCTCGACATCCCATTTGCCAGTGTGACTTTCCCAGCTCCACCCCTTGTTATTATTGGTTCTCCTCCTATGTCCATCCTTCTCTGACCCCTCCTATCCCAGTTGCCTATTGGCTGATTCCCATGTTTCCTCTACCAGTTAAAAGTAGCTGCTATAGGGTCTTCAGTGTTCTTTTGGATATGCTTCCTTGGGGCTCACATGAATAAAGCTCTGGACTGCAGCACCCCAACTGAGACTCCTCCTTGTCCTTGCCCTCCAACATCGTCCAGGGACCAGCCTGGCGTGGAGCCAAAGCCCGGGGAGTGGCTGAAGCTCTAAGGTGCAGCCCCGTCACCCAGCTCAGGGACTGTTCCCCACCTCTCCGGTGACTGCTGTCGCTGTGGCTAGCCCGGGTGAGAACAGCGAGCAGTGGTTTGGCGCAACAGTGTTGACTGTATCTAATCTTCCAGCTTCATCATTTGCTATATCATCTCATATTCTGGTAACTTTCACAACTAATTCTACAGAGTAATTAGAAATTCTAAGACAGGGAATGACAATCACAAATCATGAAGACTACTTAATTAGTTCCCATTGTAGATAAGTCTTAAATGACATGGTCTTTCCAAAATGTATCCTAATACCTTGAAAAAGACATTTATCTTTTGATTTAATGGGGTAGTGACACTTGCTGCAGTACAAGGTGTCAGTTTGTTTCATTAGCAGAAAAAAGAAAAGATATTTTTTATTATTTTGGCTTGTGGTGCTTTCTTCTATCACACACAACTAAGAAATAAGAGAGGAAATATATACAGTTTTTGAAATCACAGCCCTATAATTTAAGTGACATTTACAATTTAAAAATATCAGTGCAGCAACTGAGATGAAGGCCAACTGCCTCTGTAAAATTCATTCAGTGCTGCATGCATTATAGGCTATTTATAACCAAACAGTCCAGTCTGGACTTACAACGTATTCTGAAGTATGCTTAAACAATAAAAGCTATTTCAGTTTTCTTGATATTCTGATAACTCCATCTGAGAGAGTTTCAGCTGAGTAAGATGTTACTTTGTGCTTTTATCTCTAGGTTCTCTTATGAAAGATCTCATTTCACGAGTAATGGTAATCATGAAGCTCTTCAGATTATCTCAGGATCTCTCTGTATAAAAAATATTTGAAACAAGATTATCTGAAAGTTTGCTTAAACAAAACTTTAAAAATTACAGAAGTTACCTTAAAATTTCACTACCAGACTTCCAAGAAGTCCCATATAATTGTCTGTGACAGGTTCTGGAGACAATGGGTTTTTTTCAACATTCCCTCAACTCTCTGTCAAATGCAAATTCTTTGAGGATGTCTTCAAGGTAATTTCAGAATTTCTTACTTTAAAGAGATTAATAATACATTAAAGAAACACGGAAAAATTCTGTACCCATACAGAATTTTTGACTACTTGTCACCTAGCAGAAACTAAGGGAACTCTTTAAGGTGAAAGTTATGCCAGTTCCAGTTCCAGAGAATTTGATGCTCACCCAAAAAGAAGTAATGAAATATCCTTGTATTTCTTAATCGTAAGTTTAAGTTTACTTTTAGCTCCTAATACAATGCTTACCTGTCCAGAGTTACACATGATTCAAAGTAAAAGAGAACTTTGTAAAGTAAAAGAGAACTATGGCCTTCCTCTGTACATCACCACGTGTTTTAAATGCAACCTGCTAGGAAGAACAGCTTGCATTGCACAATAAATTTTCCCACCTTCCTCTGCCATCGCAGCATTCACAGTCTGCACTGCAGTTTTCAACGATCCTCCCAAGACAGTGGAGCATTCATTTCCACTGCAGTGTATCATTTAAAAAAAAAGAATAGCTGGGAAAACAAAAACCTTCCTGTGTTCCAGGGTGAATATCCTGAGTTACTAGCTCATGGTGAAACCCACACAGATTATTTTAATCATTCTTTCTGTCATTTATGCAAAACTGAACCAACGTGATCAGAGTTACTCAAAAGCTGAGAAAAGTTTACAGGAATTCAAAATCCTCATAATAAAATCTGAACCACATGAAAACCGAATGGTTTCAGAACTTCTTAGGAAGGTTTTGGATAAAAGAAGAGAGGAGAGGAGAGGACAGGACAGGACAGGACAGGACAGGACAGGACAGGACAGGACAGGACATCTCCTTTGTTTTGTTTATTGTGTCAAAATAAAAATGTTGTCTGAACAGAAAAGGAATAGTGAGACTACCTACAAGACCATAGTAGAAGACAATATACTTTCTCTCTTCTTTTGAAATTGAAATTCTAAATTGAATTTGTCCTTTACAACATCCTTAACTTGCACCCTGAGTACTATGCTCAGTTTTTGGCCCCTCACTTTGAAAAGGACACTGAAGCGCTGGAATATGTCCAGAGAAGGGCAACAAAGATGGGGAAGGTTCTGGAGCACAAGTCTGATGAGAAGTGCTCATGAAGCTGGAGAAAAGGCATCTCAGGGGGACTTTATATCTCTCTACAACTATCTGAAAGGAGGTTGTAGCCAGGCAGGGTTCAGTCTCTTCTGCTGTGTCTCAAGTGAAATTACAAGAGGAAATGGTCTTAAGCTGCATCAGGGGAGGTTCAGATTAGATATTAGAAAAAAATTTCACTGAAAAAATGGTTAGGCATTGGAAAATGTTGCCCAGGGAGGTGGTGGTAGAGACATTGTCTCTGAAAATGTCCAAGAGGCGCCTGGATGTGTGTCACATGAAAATGGGAGATATCCTCAAACGCTTTGTGTTTGACTAGTCTGTCAGCAACCGCAGAAAAGCCAAGACCCTTGTGCCCAACCAGTCTGTCAGCATCCCTTTAGGAGCGCTCTCCATTGAGAAGAACCTGGATCACAGGGAGGTTTGGCTAACATGTTCAGGGTCACACACCAACAGAATAAGAGAAACCTCGCCTTCCATGTCTGCACACCTTTATTTGACTGTTACCCACTGCTGGAAATTTACAGCACCCATGAAGGACTCACGTTAACAGATTACACACTTCCTATTAATAAGATTGTGAGAGGTTAAGGCTCAAGGATTACTGAAGATATTATCTGACAGAAAAACCTCTTCAAAGGAATATACAGACAAGCTCTAATGACCAGTGAAAACCAGCCCAAGATAATTGCTCAGCACACATAGAGCATGGTTCTTACCCAACAGGCGTGTCTATGGAGGAGAGACAGGTCCAGTCCATCCACTGGTCCCACTAGTTATGATGAAGTCTTCCCTGAATTCTCCCCAGTCTTAACTTACTGATATAAAAATAATGACTTTTGAATATGATTTTAAGTTTTTAGCAACTATGCCTTATATATAATCAAAGAATCCTAAATTAAGGTCTATGAAGTTTTGCTTAAGCTCTGTTGGAGTCATCTTTGACTTAGAGACAAATGGAGATCTAGAAGAACTGAGCCAGGCACCTGTTGAAATCAATTTTAAAAGATCAGTGTACCCTAAAACACTCAAATCAATGGAATTCAATAGAGAATTGTTTTAGCTAGGAGTAGAATAAGTGAAGATTAACCAAAAGTGGATGTCACGTCTTAAGAGGCATTTAAAACAATAAGGTAGGGAGTCAAAGGTTAGTGAAACTGGGATGAGCTTATGTTGAGAGTTACCAACATGGAGAAGTTAGCCAAAGTTTGAATAATGAAGATTATGGAAATGAAGTCAGTGACCCTCCAACAAGACCACAGCCTCAATTCATGGTTGAAAGAAGACGCAAGATGGCAGCATTGCTCCATGAATGAGACACTAGAAGACATTTGAGAGTATCTGGATGATTTAAAGAAGGGGGCTGAGATAGTTAGGAGAAGTTGTTGAGTTTTTTGTTTAAAATTGTAAAAATACCCTGTTTAGAAATTGTTCTCTTGAGCTACTTACAGCAAGTAACTCCCAGTAGCTCCTGGTGTCGTTAATAAATGGTTTCTATCTAACAACTCCCTGTTATTGAGTGTGATTTCTGGATCTTTGATTCATTTTTACTTTTTAGATACTTCATTGTATTTAGGTGGAACTTGAGTGACTGTAGACATACATCACACTCAGTGAGGGGTGGTGGTACCTTGGAGGTGGGTGATACCAGTATGGTATCTGAGATGGGATTATGCATCAGTCCAAGGAGAGTGACTTTGCCACAGTTGCTGATTCAGCAGCAGAACATCTGCCCTTTTCTCCCTTTGTTTTCAGCTGCTATGCAGTTTATCAGCTAAAAAATACCACTGAGTTTCCTCCTNCCAACATGGAGAAGTTAGCCAAAGTTTGAATAATGAAGATTATGGAAATGAAGTCAGTGACCCTCCAACAAGACCACAGCCTCAATTCATGGTTGAAAGAAGACGCAAGATGGCAGCATTGCTCCATGAATGAGACACTAGAAGACATTTGAGAGTATCTGGATGATTTAAAGAAGGGGGCTGAGATAGTTAGGAGAAGTTGTTGAGTTTTTTGTTTAAAATTGTAAAAATACCCTGTTTAGAAATTGTTCTCTTGAGCTACTTACAGCAAGTAACTCCCAGTAGCTCCTGGTGTCGTTAATAAATGGTTTCTATCTAACAACTCCCTGTTATTGAGTGTGATTTCTGGATCTTTGATTCATTTTTACTTTTTAGATACTTCATTGTATTTAGGTGGAACTTGAGTGACTGTAGACATACATCACACTCAGTGAGGGGTGGTGGTACCTTGGAGGTGGGTGATACCAGTATGGTATCTGAGATGGGATTATGCATCAGTCCAAGGAGAGTGACTTTGCCACAGTTGCTGATTCAGCAGCAGAACATCTGCCCTTTTCTCCCTTTGTTTTCAGCTGCTATGCAGTTTATCAGCTAAAAAATACCACTGAGTTTCCTCCTCTGTAAGGATTTCAACAGAGCCTGGCAATGGTGTCTCTGCTCCGCTGCACCCTCCATTTAGTCCCCCTTAGACTGTGTGTGGCAAGTCAGGCATAATGACTGCAATCTCGATTTATTAAAATACAATTTTAATCTCAGTCTTTACCCATAATGTGGCACCTGGGGATATGATTTAAGGGTGACTATGCTGGTGTTGTGTTGATGGTTGGACTAGATAATATTGAAAGTCTTCTAACCTTAAGAATTCTGTGATTCTGATTTTCTTCTCGCTCTCAATCCCTTCTTACACTTTACAGAGTACAACAGCACCAGAAGCAGAAGGAAAGAATAAAACAACACTGTCAAGTTCAAAAGATCTTTTAAATGAGCTAGTTTGCAGATTAACATACAAACAAAAGGAAAGTTAGAAAAACTGGGAAATTACCGTTCAAAGAGGTAACTGGGATAACTAAAAGCTTCATAATGATACATTTTTAATATTTTTCATTACTAGGAAAAAACTAGTAAAGTGTAGGAAAAAGGTGCCTCAGTGTCTTCACCTTCTCATTGTGAAGTGTTAATCATAAGGGACAAATCTGTAAAAACCTAATATAAGTATGATTCTTGGTGACAAGGGGAAAGCAATGCTTATTTCTCTTACTTATACATAGAAAATCCTTATTCAAAATATGTGAACACTTCCTAGATTTTTTAGATTATATGCATAATTATTCCCTTTTGTTCCTAAGAGGAATTTTGTTTCAGGACAAATAAGTGATAAAAACATGACATCAGATCCTTGGATCAATCACTATTCATGTTGATTTTTTTGTAATTTAGTTTAGATCTAACAAAATATGATCAGGAGCAATCATATTCCTTTAACGATTATTACTCTTTCTTCTTTTTCTTGAAGAGAATTTCCCCTTAGATCTCTCTACCCTACCTGCGTTCTGCAGAGGCAACAAAAAAATCCCCTATTCACTGTCAAACTACTAAAAGAAAATAGTGGCTGACAGTTCCAATGAACATTACTGGCATGAGACATATCATGATGGTGACAGTTTTTCCAAAATGGTGACAGGAAGCTTAGTCTAGCCAGCAGAAATTTCTTTCCAAACTTTTTTTTTGTTTTGTTATCATGTAAAGAAAAAAGAGAAACTAACTGTATAGCAGGTGCCACTTTTTCTTCTTTCATGAGCAGAACACTGAAATGAGATTGTTGCCTTCAAATTGTCTTCAAAGAAAGCAGAAAATATATGCTGTTTATTTCTTTCCTTATTCTGTTTTATTACATTATCAACATAATTGCCTCTCATTAAAGTCTGTCATTTTCTCTACATCTAAGTTTTTTACCACCTGAATGTTGCAAATCCATTTTGACGACTTCCACAGAAATAAATATTAAAAAAAAAGAAAAGAAAAAAAAAGAAACCAAACCAGCTTCTTCAGACTTTCTTTTCAGGTTTACTTGTTTCTTTGTCACCTAGAAAACTATCTTACCACTTATGGAAATGTGTCCAAACTGAATTTTAAGAAATGTGCCAATAGAAGGGGTATATCAAAGAGAAGAAATCAATGACTACTGTACCACTCTTGCCTTCCTGCTTTCTTTATAGGAGAGTAATAAATGAACACTGTAATAGTTTGGACAGACTGAAGTGGAAATTAATCCAAGATAAAATGAATTTGTCACATTAGCAGAAGTTGATAGGAAATATTTAGAAATTTAGAGTTTGTTATCCTGCAGTCTTTGAAAGAGTGATCTATATTTCCTTCCTCCAGAATAAAGGCCTACATTCTATAAAAAACAAATTATTTGCATTAAAAAAAATGTGACTAATACAGTAACAAGTCACATTCATTTCCTTTTTGCTCTACATTTTATAAAGTTCTCCTCTGAAGCAGCAGAATCTCACAGAACAAACTGATAGATTCCAAATCTCATAAATTGGAATGCATTAGGAAATCTTTTAATTACTTGTATTTTTGTTACAATTTTCTAAGACTGCACCTTTGCCAATTTCTGTATAAACATATAATGAGACCTCCTTTTCAGTTTGTTCATTTAACTGTTTGTAACTACGGCAGTTAATTTATATAACCGCATGACTCAAGATGTGGTGTAACATATTCATCGTGCATTCTTTAACTGTCTCTAAAGTTTTGGGTCTAAAAAGCACTTGAAAAGCCTAAGCTCAAATTTTACACAATTATTTTCAAACTTCTAATGCACTTTTTCCAATAATCTACAGGATGTAAATGGTCTGCACACTCACGTGAGCCTTGAATTTAACAGTGCAGTAAGTCAAGCAGTAGTCTTCTGAACATTTACTGGCACCTGATTCAGAGAGATTTTTTCAGTTCAAACTGTTATTAAATACAAATAAAGAAGAAATAAACCAAATCTAATGAAAGTAAAAAGGAAACATTTTAAATCAATAGCTGGCAAACACCAGTCTAGACTATTGCATGTCCCCCTCATTAACATTTTATCCACTATATACCTGGGCAATATTGTGCATTCTAGATACTTTTTGTCAATGTGGTTGTCAGGTATCATAAAAAATTGTCACAGCAGATGATAATACCACTAACTGTTATCTGATCTGCCGTAACTGCAAGAGATACCAGTGACAGAGTTTCTTCAAACAAAGGTCTCAGTCCATAGGATCTGAACTAGAAATAAATATGCAAATAATGTCCTGCCTAACATTTTAAATATACCTTTTAAATCACTTAGATTTAGGAAGTTATGTATTTTGAAAGACTTAATATTGGATTAAATTATATATAATGACAGCATTGAAAATTACTTAGAGAAAGTATTGTCATGATGTATTTACCTAATTTGAGGGTAATCTGGGAAAACAGGAAGACAAAACAGAGCTATAAATCACAGGGATTTCCAGCTCTGTTGCAAACTAATCTCATAAAGCTGAGAAGCTAAACTTCGACTTATCTATAATTTAACTGTTACATTTACAAGTTAGAACAAAAGGGAGCAATATTTTCTAGAGACAGTGGAATATTTTTCCTTGCCATGGAATATTGCATTTCCATGAATGATGCAAATAAAAGACAGATTGCTTTTTTTCATATAAATCGTTCTTGGTGATACTATGTAAAAATTAAAATGGGAAAGACAGAAGCTGTGCTTATGCCAACACAACATGCCTACCTTGAAATATCTTTGCCACGGCACAACAAAGCAAAAAGAGGATGGATGATAAGTGCCAAGGACCACCTTTCTACACTTATTCTGACTCCCTCTGATATGAAAAGGGAGATACTATGCTACATATAAAAACACTGAGTTTTAGCACAAAGAGAATATTGTCGTGAGGTTCAGTTACCTTTCATATATATAGAAAGTAAAATAAAACTATTCATCAATGTGAAATCAATGGGGCAGTATTTATAAATTCTATTTAAGGTATTAAGGTTTTGTTCTTTTTTCTCCTTGAATGTTACATTCTTGCTTTTCTATGCCATTTTTGTCTCACAGCAGTTCCTTTGACACATCATTTCTTTTTTCTTTTGTCATTCCTTCTCCTTTTCTTTCCAAGTCTGTTCTTGCCTCGTATGTCCACATTTGCTCTTCTGATTTTGTAAGATTAGTCTCATCAAGTCTCTTGAGCATTTTGTTGCAGTGAGGACTGTACGAAAACACAGTATTTTTATTCAAACACAGAAATAAATATTGTAGTGTTATGGTTTTGTTTTGAGGAAAACTTTTTCCACTTTTGTTTGCGGGCGGGGGGTGTGCCTGCCCAGGCAGGGCCGGGGCCCCTGTCCCGCAGCGAGGTGTTGCGGGACTGGTCCCTCTTCCCCTTCTTCCCCCCCCCAGGTCTGCTGCCTCAGCGTGGGGAGACCCCCGGCCCTGGGGCCTCCTGCCTGCCATGGTGCCTTGACGGTCCCCTCTTTCCTCCCCCACCTGCCGCGGCCCCGGAGTGTCCCGGTTGTAGTGAGCTCCTGGCGTGGGGGGCATGGCTCTGGGCCCGGTACCTGTCCCGGACAGCGTGGGCCTGCAGGGTGCCTGTGCCCGGTGCCCCCTGTGGCCAGGGCGGTCAGGGGGTCCCGGTGGGGGGCTGGGGG
>WEIV01029098.1:283-14320 GCA_013390005.1 Calyptomena viridis | reverse complement strand
GACGGGTGCCATGTTTGGCTGAGCTGCGTGGTGGAGGTGGGGAAGGCTTTCCCGTGGCTCGGGACCGGAAGTAGGCGGGGGCCGAAGATGAACCAATGGGGACGCAAGGCTGCGCCCTCCTGGGACGGAAGAGTGTGGAAAAGGGACATCACGCAGGTGTGGGATGCAAGGATTTCTGGGCCAGGACAAAGAGATATAAAAGCAGCGAAGCCCAGACGTGAGCTCTCATTCAGCTGTGCGAGGTTCCTGAGTGGGTGGCTGCTGCAGCTCGGATCCTTTCCCCTGCACCACACGTTTTTGGTTTGACCAAGAGGATTATCCCATTTTTCTATTTGTTTCTTTTGTTTCTTCCCTCCCTTTTCTGCTTACTCCTCAGATAATTAGTTCAATTCACAGATTTTTATATTGTTTGATAAGGGTGTTTTTCTTTGAACAAAAGGCTGCTGTTTTCTTTTAACATAGGGGTGTTCTTAACATATATTTTTGTTCTCTGTTTTAATAAAAGGTTTTCTCTATCTTTATCTTTCGAGACTTAAACGAGTCTCGAAAATTTGATATTGAATTCATCTGAATTCACTTCAATCGTCCTTTTTAATCAAGCACGTGTAGGAATCAAAATCCTTAGAACTTTGAGTGAATATAGATGTACAGATTAACCAAGTGGTTCAATTAGTCAAGTTTAGGTTTGTATACAAAAACAAATAACATTTAAAAAAAAAGTGGACACAGAACATTTCTTTTACTATGGCAAAAAGATGTCATACCACATCGCAACCGTTAGACCACAATGCACTGGGCAGTTTTTCAATTTGTGGTGCACATTAATTATCTTTAGAAACTTCATATGGAATATACAGAAGGATAATTACATGGAATTTCTCAAATAGATTGTACATTTACTCTTGAAAAATTAGGACTATAAAATTAGAGATGTCTTTAATTCCTGATCCTTATGCATGATTTTGTTGGTTAAAGGAAATCCAAAACCAACAGAAAAAACCTCACAGAACGAAACTCAAAATCTCACAACACAAGTAAGTCAGAGAAACTGGCCACAGTGTAACCATGGAGTGCCCAGAGGATGAAACCTATCTGTGCTCCTTGCTAAGTCATTCACTTTGTGAGGGAAATAAAATATATTCCCATGCTTGAGTAACTGAAATGTATTTAAAACTTCTGTATTCCCATGTCTTCAGAGAAAAGTATCCCTTCTGCCTTTGGCTTCTTTCTTTTTCAAGAAACCAGGATTTTCACAACTATAAAAAAGTTCTGCTTCCACTGACAATGCCTTCTCCCCAGGGAGCTATGTACTTGCCTGGATATAGAAAATTATCACGGAGAAGAAAAGTTTGTAAAGGGCCTCATAGAGTAACTCTTTTGGTTTTACCAGGTCAGATGAAAATGTGTCCTTCGGGTTGATGATTTACTACCTTCATCTGGAGGAACCAGTGGGATATAAAATTGTTAGTCAGTGGACTGGGGCTCTAAGTTCCCATCCATCTAAGGCTAAAATATTAACATGAAGGTATGTATACATATCTGTATTTTGGAAACCTGTTTGGAACTAACTTTGGAAAGTTAGTTTGGAAGTGGCTGACTGGATTCATTTTGGCCAGCTATAGGAATCAAGGGAGAGGTACAGCTTTTCTGCCTATAGGTACTTGAATAAGAGATGTCTAAACTAGGGTACTCATCTAGGCGTCTGGGAAACAGGAACTTAATGTGAGAAGGTATCTCTCTCCCTCGCCACTTACAAAGGCAGCCTAGACAAGCAATGCAGTCTAGATGCCATTTGGACTGGTAAAATAATGCACAAGTTTTCCTTTTTCTTCTTTTTTTCTTTTTTTGAGGGGAAGGTTGAAGACACTGTATAAAATAATTATGTTCAACAACAGCATCAAATTTTAACTATAGAAATGAATAATATCCACTGCTACATATGAGTGAGCAATTAAGGTGTGAATTCAAATTTTTGAAAAATATCAATCAAAAAAAGTGACAAGGAAATTCTAAATATGAAAGTTTATATTTCTCTGATCACTAGCAAATGCAACAAATAGTGGGATAATGTCAACACATAAAAGAAAAAAATATTATTTGATTTTCCAGCCTACAACAAATAAATTTCTGAAGTTATATTTCTTAAGAGATGCTCCTTTCAGAAAGAATGTCTTATTTTCTGCTGATAAGAAGACAGTCTGTGGTGTTTTCCATCTTAAAAGGGGAAATTTGACAGACAAAACATAAAGAAGCAATTAGAAAGTACAGTCCCTGCCTGGGAATCTGTAGAGTTTTAACTAAAACTAAAAACTGTTGAGTAGTGCCAAACTGTTAAATTAGACAAATGACGAACTATGATAATGTGCTGGTATTTTAGTATTCTTTGTTAGAGCTCAGTAACTGGCTCCACAATTTTTCAAAACATGTTTTCAGTTCAGAGCCACATGGCAAAGATTTGTTCAAATAAGGTTTCAAAACAATATCACATTTCAAATATGAAATATTTGGGTTTTTTTTAATCAGAGATGGTCTGTGTTATACATCCCCTAAGAATATTTTGGAAGTCTGATTATCAACAAACTCCAAATGACATTTATCAAGTTAGAATCCCATAGTAATGCATCTCCCTGAGCAAACTGCTGACATTAATGTAGTTATGTAATGTTTGTAACATGAGAAATCACTATTATTCTAATTTTACAGTAGGAAGATTGGGGTGCATCACATCAGCTGTGTTTTACCTTCTCTCACTGCAGCCATCTTGGAGTTAAGGTTCCAGTGTGCCCCCACAGCCTGTTGTCTAATACACAGTGATGGGGTGATTTCCCTTCCTGTGAGAAGGAAATTCATCCCACCCGAGAAACTTATCTGAGAATAGGAAGAAGAAAATCTATTTTCCTCCCATGACTGGACCATAGTGATAAGTTTAGGGTTGATTCCAGTGCCTAGATGAAGGAAGCTACGAGAAAGTGCAAATCAAGCTGAGATTTGAAACACAAAAATGCCTCTTCACTTTGCAGAATATGTGTATCAAACTAGAAACTGCTTCTCAGAAGGCTCTCACTGATATGTGTTTCATTTGTATTGATAGTCAAGAGCAAATATCATATGGACCTGTAGCTTGGCACTTTCAAACATCTCACGTGGGATTTGAAGAACCGCTGGCAACATTTCACTGAAAATCAGGTCACTTCTGATGGTTTAAGGCTCTTTTCCTCAGTGGGTTTGTCTTTAAAAAAAAAAAAATCAGAACAGTTGTGATATGCCTTGAGGAATAATCTTTCTGTGGGGATAGGAAGAAGGGTCAGAAAAATTGGTGAGGAACACTAAAATATGCTAAGTACAAGGATTTCAACTAACCTATCCTCCAGCCTCAGCTGCCATCCCTACTACAGGGTAGATTCTACTTCCTGTGTATGTTTCAGTGGTATAATAAGAAACTCAGTTGTATGTTTTATGTACTAAACAGTTGTACTAAACCATGAGACCACAGCTGTGCTGTGGCAAGGGTTCACAGTATTTCAGCCATCCACAGGCAACATTAGTAGCACCCACCCACCAGTTTTGGTACAAATCAAAAATTCCGCCTCTCTAAACAATGTCATCACTGAGTTTACTCTTTAAACATTAAAAAATGTGGGCCATAGAGGTGAATGCATATCATTTCAGTCATCTGACCTGCCTTCTTTAATGCTCTGACATGTAAGGTAATATGAAAAATAAACAAATCCCTGTACAGTGGGGCTGAAATAACACAGCCTAAATAATTATGTTATTTCAAGACTACATGAATTCTGTATTCCAGATGGACCACATGTAGATTTGGAAATATGATAAAATCCTTTGGGCAAACATGAGATTTACTTCTTGCAGATGATATGACGTCTCTGCTGTCCAGAGCTTCAACCACTGCTGAATATGTTACATTTTTTTATGTGTAGTAGCTATTCTAATTTTTTCTGCTGAGACCTGTTTTTTTTCTGATTCCTTTATTCAAATGAGATGGTGGTGCCTATGAAGGCATCAGCAATAAGAAAAGTGATGCTCCATGTAAATGCACCTAAATCCCTTCTCAATTAGGAATTACATATGTTTGTATTCAGATGTGAATTTCATTATTTGAGTCTAACACTCTTATCAGTTACTAAGATAAAATATTATACCTTCTTCATGGTGGTATTATTATTGTTCCAGGAATTCACAGCCTTGTGTATTTAGTTGCTACCATGAAAAGCAAGATGTGAGTAAGGAGCAGAGGGATCAGCAATTATGGTGCACAGAATGACATTATGACTCCAACTTTATAGTTTCAATTCCTGGTCCTTAGACACATTAACTAACAATGTGTTTCCATAGCTTGATGTACTAGACATATCTAAAAAGCAGTAACTAAACCCTTGCCTGGGAAATCAGATAAAACTCAGTCTGAATCCTCAAAGCAATGCTTCTCTCATCTGAAATAATCCTCTCCATTTTAGAAATGTTAAAAACAGAATCAAAACATGGAAACATGAGGAACTTGAAATATAAAAAAAAAATGAAATTAATTTGATATTTCTATTAATTTCTACTGAACTAATTCTCCAAAATATAGCTACAAGTTATTATGCTGGGTTTTAGCTAGGATCAAACCACTCTGTACTAGATCTCCACTTTATACTAGTAGGCTGCATTCCAATTACACTCTATTTAATAAAGCAATAGAAACTCTGAGGTTATTAACTTTTGATTGGGAAGATTTTTTTCCCTTTATCTTATTCTGGAGAAAGTATCAGTAGAAGTTTGGGAAAAAAAGGTAATTTTGATAGGTTGATATCTCAGAAGCACTTTCATACCAATACAGCTGAGGAAGCAGGTCTTGCTTGATCTGTGACACAGCAGTCACAAGCTCAGCTGGACAAGCTGAACAGGTGTGTACTGAGGACACAGGACTGCAGTTTCTGAGTTGTAAGGCAGATAAAGGTACATCTGCTAGAAGTAAGTTCCCTTCTATGCAGATGTTGTTCTGCCATACCAGGATCCCTCACAGACTAGTCTTTAGATGCTCCAAATGTATCTAAGCCCACTTAAACCTTTGCTTTAAGTGAGAGATTTTGCTGACAGAGGGCTGAACCACCATTGCTCTGCATTCTTTCCTATAGCTGAAGAAATAAATCACTTCTGCCTGACCCAAATCTGCAAAATAGACTGTGTGCTTATTCCACAATACATCAAAACTTTTGCATTTTATAGGCGAACTTGAAACTCTCAGAGAACCCTTCTATTGTTCCTCAATAAGAAAGCAGAGAATTTTTAATCAAGGCTTTAATAACTAATTTAGAAATAATCTAACTATACATTTTCCTCATATTCTGTTATTAGCAATAGTATCTTTAATGACTAATAACAAGGATGGCCCTTGTTATTAGCTTATCCTATTTCACACCTAGTTTATTGACAACAAATACCATTCAAATGTGCATTCTCATTCTAAAGATTTGCAAAATATTGGAGAAAATTAATAACTAAACAGTTGTGCTAAGTCTGTTTTCAGAGAAATCTGGTGCACAGTGGTTCCCGTGTATGTATACATTTAAAATTACATGTCTTTAAACGTCATATTTAGTAAGTTTTTGCCAACAGAATGTTAAACGTGTTCATCAACATCCTGATCACTGTGGGCGCATACAGCTGACTGATAATTGATATAACTATGAAGAACTTAGGATTCAGTTACTGCTTTCATTCTGCATGTATGTTCTATTTTCTACTTATAAAGAAATTGAATGTTAAAATATATGAAAAAGATTTTATAAAAGCATCAATGCAACTGAAAAAATAGGCTAAGTTAATAAAACATGATTAGGAAAGTAATAGCTCAGCTTATGAGTAGGAAAGTAATAATTTAATGTTTTTCATTAAATGCAGAGGTAAAGTGGTGTCAAAATTCTAACATCATATTCTGACATGTGGGCTTACTTTAAATATGTGGTTTCCCTGTTTTGTTCACGGGAATGAGATCGAGTTTCCAAATAAAGATAGGTCATGTTAAAGCAAAGGAGCTCATCTTCAGGAATAAATCAATAAACGGAAGTCAAAGTCAAAGTTTGCAGTTTCTCATATAAGACTTTGCTACACAAGAAGAACCATATTACAAAGAGAAAGAAAATCAGATGTGGACAACAAATGTCATTAAATCTAATATATGTTGCATACACCATAGAAGCAACTAACTGACCCTGTAGTCCCTTGAACTTCATGAGGGCAAATATATCCCTAGTATCTGACTGTATAACAAAGAAAAAAATTTCCTTAAACCTGAAACCTCATGATTATGTCTTTTAATGTTGGTAGAAAACAAGTTTAATGGCATTTCTTTATTAGTAATTCTTGCTTGGTTATGGTAAGACTTGATGTAATGTTTGTGAGGAGTGTGCATATGACCATAGGAAATACATCAGCTATTCTAAATTGTTTTTAAATGTGTAAAAGAAATTATTATATTAACAAACTATTTAGCAAAGTTGTTTATAGCCATCATGGCTTAAACAATGCCAAATATGTTTATGTGTGTACCTCTAATGTCTTTTACCAGATCAATTTGTACAATTGGTGAAGGCAGATAGGCTTTTGTCCATCAAACCAGCACTGTCTTGGTCCGAAGGTGGAACAGACAAGTCTTGAATCTATAGATTGCAGTATTTTGTAATGAACTATGAAAATCTAAGAAGCTGATAGTCAATGGACGTTATGGATGATTCTTCAGAGATAGGTCTGGCAGCCCCTAAAGTGCCATATGGCCAAAACCAAAAAATTGACTGTTTATTCACATCCTCACCTCTGTTACTGGCCACAGCTGTGCAGGAGGTGAGGCTGAACTGTGTTCAGCTGTGGCTGAACAGCTGATCTCCACCACTTTGAGACTTGCCTGATCTGCACTGTGACCCAGATAAGTCATGTGGATATGCTTTGTTTCAACACATCTGCTTTATAAGTTTGCTATGTGATCTAATTTTTGAGAAGATATAAATTTATCCATACTTATGGATTACAAAGGCCTCTGTACAGTGCCTATTCTTAAGTAAATAGCTTACTTTTACTTAGCTTTTACTTTCATTATGGAAGCAATTCCACAGCTCTGATAATCTTCTCCATGTTTTCCTAGTTCTACTTTGCCACTTCAAGATGACTGACACAAACAATGTATTCATTCACAGGCTTCCTTATTTTGCTGATATTTTTTCCTAACTAATCATAATGGCCTAATTACTTTTTCAATTGCTTAAGCATTAAGGTGATGTTCTCACATAGCTGTATTGGTCATTGGAATTTTGTTCCCTGCATGGAAATTCCATTTGCAGGGAGCAAATATTTATGTATAATTAGGATTTTTTCCTTACCACTGGGTAGATTACTTTGATTTTTCTGACATCGACTTACATTTGACATTATTCATCCAATACCAAAACATCTTTTGCATCTCTTTCTAGTCACTTCTAGTTTTCTGGTTAAGTTGATCTCATCTTCAACCTTTATTTCATCTTTCATCTATTGCTTCAGACAATTTTTGAGTATATTGAATATAATAAATTGTGCTCAATTGTGGTGGTGTGCACCTGCAGTTTATTATGTTTGTCATGTTGTTTCTGTACAGTTCTGTAACCCCTTGTTTATCCCTAAATGAACTGCTCGGTCATCCCCCTTTCCTTCCCATACAATTGTACGCTCCTGTTCTGTATCCTCCTCCTAACTATCGTTAACCCTTCCCCTGGTCCAAAGTTATTCCATCCCAAAACCATATCTGTATCCTGACTCTACCTCCCCTTCCAGAACTTTCCATGTCAGTCCTGCTTACTCGACAGCTAACAGGTTTGAGTTGCAGGCCACTGGCTTCTCTATGATGTAACCCTTTAATAAATCCTCCTTACTCTAAAGTCCATAGGTCCTTTCCCACTCTTCTCCCCTAATTTTGTCCCCATATTTAAACCCCTGCACAAAGCTAGCAAGTGCTCTCTGTGGTTGGCTTTTCCAGGGGTCAGTTTCCCCAATAAACTGTTTTCCTGTTTTCTAACCACAAAGAGTCACTCTTAATCCCTTGCCCTCCAATAGCTGCACCCAGAACACTAAAGGCAAAGAGGCTGAGGAGAAGGCACTCTTCCTCTGAGCCTTAGCCGCCTCTGAACTGGTCATCTCTCAGTGAGAGACCTTGAGTTCTAGGTTGACCCACTTCTGCTCGGTGCCCCTCAGCCGGACGGCTGGAGCTAGTCAAGGCTGAAGAGGAGTTTTGGGTCTTCCCCTGAGGCAGGCACAGCGGCACTTAGTCATAACCTTTAATATAGGATGATATCATTCTTCCATTTGGATGTATTAAAACTTCACTCCTTACATTGTTGTTTTTGTCCTTGTTCAGCATCACAGACCTTATGGACAAAATCCGACAGTTTGTCAATGTGTGCAGATGGTCAAGGAGACTCAGAGCAAGACAGGCTCACAGGTGCAGTTTACAGCTTTCCTGAAGAGGGGTCAGCTGCAATTTTCAAATATAAGTTTCATGATCTTGCTCCTGCCAATTTTTTCACCATGCTTCCCAAGATTTACGTTTATTTATTAAAAAAAAAAAAAAAAAGAAAGTGCTTATAGGACTTGTAGGAGCTACTATTTGCCTGAGACATATCT
Organism: Calyptomena viridis; assembly: GCA_013390005.1. Lineage (NCBI taxonomy): Eukaryota > Metazoa > Chordata > Aves > Passeriformes > Eurylaimidae > Calyptomena > Calyptomena viridis. The sequence continues at coordinate 5,665 of WEIV01029098.1, read as the reverse complement.
CTAGATCATTAAAAAAACAGGTATCTTCAGCCATCTCTATTATAACACTAACAAAGCCAACAAAAGTTAGAGGTTCAATAAAAACCCATACATGTGCAGGAAAAGTAAAACTTATTTTTTCTCATTAGAATAAACAGCTATCTGTTAGAGGATAATTTGAAAACAGTTTATTCCCCAGTATAAAAAAAGTGTCTTGTATGTGTGAAATATTAACAAGTGTGTAAAATCACTGCCTTTCAGTTGGCTTACATTTTGACTTGCTGTGTATTCATAGTTCACACAACCTCCTGCATCGTTAGTCCACTGAACATGAAGAAGAGTGACAACTAAACATTTTCTCATTCTTCACTAAAATTCCACAGAAACCTTGCTAGTAGTGTATTGTCAGTCTTCCAGGAACCATGTATTGGGGTGACTGTTTCTTTTTCCATTTCTCTTTTCTTCCATACACCTGAAAGAATACAAACTGTCAGTTTAAAATACTTTGGAAAATATAGTGTTAGAGAGTACTCTAACACAGAAGTGGAAGAAGTCATCCTTTGTGCAGACAAGAAAGGTACTACATGAAAAACATAGATGTCTGATTTAGGGTCCTTTTGTTCCTGCAATAAAAGGAGTAGAACAGGGAAGACATCTGGAGCTAACAGCACAATTTACATCTTGCTTCTGAGAAAGAATATACAAATTACCCTAAAATGAATGTAATTCACAAGGGAGAAAAAGGAAAACAACATAGTCACATATTTTGTACAGGAGGAAAAGACATACAAGTCGTGGAGATATGGCCAAAAATTGAAGTCAAATTATCATTTTAATTAGATTTTTTGTTTTGTTAAGATTGGTTGTAGTACATCATATTGACCAACTAGAGAAGAAACAAACCTGTGGTTTAGAAATACATCCAAGGATCTGTGAATACTAGACCATGTTTCTGAGTCTGAAGTGGAAGTTTTTTAGAAGAAATTGAAGAAAATAATGTCATTTTTTGCTTGCCTGCAAGTGATGTTTTCTATCAAATAACTGTGTCTTGTCAAGTAAAAATAACTGCTGGATAAAATGTATGTCTGAATGTTCTTTGGAAGTATTCATTCAGAGCTCTGATGTTCACCTTTATTCTGAGGTCAGCTGTTCCTCACAGTCACAGGAGGTGAGAGCAAGGTAAGAAAGCAGAACTGTGCTGCTGGTAGATGAAGGATCTACCTCAAATACCCAAACTGAAGTCTTCCTAACTATGCTTGAATCATTCAGTCAGTTTCTAAGATTTCTCTTTGACTTAGTTAAACATTCTAATGATAAGAAATAGAACTGATTTGAATTTTATCACCCCCTGTGAATGTCTCCTCTGTGGCTAAATCTCAGCAACCCCTTTTCTTATTATACTTTAAAGATTTTGCCATGATGCTTTACCCTCCAGTCCCCTCATATGAGCAAATATATATATATATTTTGCCACTTCTTCTGAATTAAAACATAGTAAAAGTTTTTGAAGTGCTTTCTGGGGCTTATTAGTTTGGCCTATTGGGTAAAATAAGTCTCAAGGTGATTAAAATACAGCCTGCATTAAAAGTGTCACAAATGAAAACAGGGATGAAATGACCTCATGGAAAATATAAGACTTGGATTATAACAGCCAAGTTGTAAACAATGTTGTTAATTGACAGCTTTAAACTCTGAAAAATACTTCAGCAGCAGAACAAAGTAAAAATCTAAACAATGTTATTGAGAATAAAATGAAGCAACCATTCCTAGGAGACAGACAAATATTCTTTAGAACAGTACAATAATTCTCAAGCTTTGTCACTCATATAGTGATAGATTAATAACAATGTAAAAGATCATAATGTTCTGTACATACTCAGGTCACATTTTTCTCATGATCTTGGAAAAAACTAAACACATGTGGTTTAATCTGAATACAATTTTCATTTTAGTAAGCTCTCAGCTTGTCACTGGTCCTTACCTTGGACTTAGAAAAGAAAGCTGAATCAGGAAGTTCTTTTGGGTCTGGAGAAATATTCCAGTCTACATAGCAGCAAAGCAAGACATATATCTACTAGAGTATCCACAAATTGGAATAAATACTACAAAAATCCCTGCCATTCTCAAGTTAATAAAAACAAAGGCCAGCTCAGTGAAGTAAAAGCTGGATTCCGAGGGAACACATTTAACTTACATCACAGGGACTCTTTATTCCTGTTATACAAACCAAGAAACACAAGTCTGGTCCAAATTAGTGACAATTAATTGCTTATAAAAAAAAGCAAAAAAAAAAAACCCACAAAAGGGGGAATATGTGAGTAATAATCTGTAATACTCTTTGAGATAGAATGCAAAATCCATAAATTTTAAAGGGCATAAGTAGATTGGAAAGATAATAGCAATCCATTATTATTTGACAACAGGAATGTTTCAGAGTCTATTTCCAATATTTATCCATCTCTGTCAGTGGGTTCATACATTTTTAAGGCAGCAAAGTAACTGCCATTAATTGTCTTGGTGAGATCTTACTTCAGACAAGGGAGAAGAATATTTTACAGGCCTACAATTCTCTAAGCCATCAGAGTCATTAGAGTTCAGATGTTTCCTGGCTCTTTCCATCCACATAAGGGTGGGAATACCAATTGCACCTGCAACAAGGGATTTTGAAATTCAGAGGAGCAGTGTATGTGCAATAAATAGATCTTTGACTTTCCCATAGCCCTTGAGTGCGTGTGACAAAGATCAGCAAGAATGAATATGTTGTTTCAGTTTCTTTTGAGACTCAAAGTCCCCTAGATTACATTTCTTTCATAATGTATCCAGTAATGTATCCATAATTTCTGATTAAAGATTTCTTCCAAGATAAATACCTTAGCATATAAAAGTATCAAACTATATCCCAGAGTGGATTTCTTTTCAAATATTAAAAAGTTTTAGATTTTTTGAAAGATACTATAAACTAGAAAAAATAATGAATGTGAATGGTTTAGGATTTCTTTGATGCAATAAAAAAGATCTCTTTAACCCCATAGTTACAGTATGAAAATGAACAAGAGAAATATTATTTTATGTCATTACTCTTTGTCATTGTATTTCAACATAAAGATACAATTTTTGTTTTTCAGTAAGAAAAAAGAACATATTCTTTTTCTGAGTCTCATGTTAAAAAATATAAGTCATTGTTAAAATGAAGTACTTGGTAAAATAAAGAAAACATATATCCAAATACAAGAAAATTGGGTTTTTCTAGTTGGTAGTGCAATATGATGACAATGCCCACGCTTTCCCTTCAGAAGTAATCTGTTTTCTGTGCAGCTCCTGGTGATTGAGAATATAAAGATCCTAATGTTGGCAGGTAATGATTGCTAGCCTGGAGCTAAAAACACACAGCAAATGCCAATAAATTCATTTCCCAGAATTTACAAGAAAGGAGGGATGCTCAGCTTGTCTTGTGAGGAGAGCTGAACATTTTATAAAATTTGACTCTTAAATTGCCTAGTAAGTTTAAAAACTAACCATTTGAACACAAAATTGAGCGGAATTTTCATAGATAAATTCAGAAATCACAGTTTCTCTAGTAAGTAAAACCTCCAGAGGGAGAGTTTCTTCTTTGTATTCTGCGAATTTAAAGTTTATTTGTATACATTTCATTAAATTTCAAAATTTTAAGAGTTTCTTGAAAAGACATGAATTTTGATTTCTTTATCCACACACTTCCTTCTCATGTCAAATGTTAAGGAAATTACACAGGAGGTAAAAAAAAAAAAAAGAAAAAGGAATAATAATTGATGTATTTTAGTTATTTTTTCCAAAGTGAAGATGAAAATGTCCTGTAATATCCTAAGGATTGTACATAAATAAAGTAAAAGCAAATACAGGTTGCCCACTTAAAGATCATATGTCCATGTACCTGTGTGGGTTTTCTGCTTTGCACAAAGCAGAATACACAAGATCTGAACTAAAGACAGAATAACTACAGGAATAGCAGCATCTTGCTGCATAGAAAGAGAGAAACACATCAGTTCCATGCAGTGCTCTGGAACTCTTGATTTACCCTGTAGGACAATTACCACGACCATCATCTAAGTTTTTTGTTGTACAGTTCAAGAGAAGTAAAACTGTTTTAATTTACATGCTTCTAGTTGTGTGCCTTTCCACTAGAATCAGTGCAACTGCTCTGGATCTGCCCTTGTATCAGAAGCGAGCAATAGCTTATGTGGCCAAAACATAAAAACCAGCAGCTCTTCTCACCAAAGTCATACACACACTCCCCTCCCTACCTTCCCCCAGGCACTAATTCTGGTAACATGTTCATGAAATAGATAATTTTTAGTGATGCCTTATTATTTTCAATACCAATACAATTTCAGTATCCTTTTCTGAGGTGTTACTTTGCTCAACATTGACCACAGTAGAAACTACCTTCCATATCACTTCATTTTTCACATGTACCTAGTTTAACAACCAATGAAGTGAACCAGAGCTGAAATGTATGCTCAACGTTTGCATCATAATTATAAAGCATAAACTATTGAACATATATTGCTCCTAAGTGAAATAAACTTTGGCTATTGGCATCTTCAAAGTAAAATTGACACCAGTTTTTCACATTGACTTCTTTTCCAAGTGTGCATTAAGGAGAACAACTTTAGGTCATTCCTAGAGAATACAAATTCAGTTAGCTAATAAAGTAGTAAATTCTGTCATTTGAAGATAAGATATATTCATCCATTTCATTTCTTTGTAACTCTTTTAGAAGAACCTAAAACAGTGGAAAAGGAGCTCTCCTTTCTATTGTAAGAGACAACATATAAAACTGACTACATATTTACTAGTATTTAAAAATATAATGTGAATGGAACTTATTAAAGAAGAGACAGTGTATAAGCTTTTTCAACAAAAAGACAATTGATGTAATCCCAGTTTTGGTTCTTGGTCTCATTCCACTTCAGCTAGCTTACTCAGTCCAGAAATGCATCAATGAAGAGTAAAAAGGTACAAAGAAACTCTTGCCTTGGATATATTTTGGTTTATTGACCCTCTGCTGCCAAGAAGGCTTCAGAGGAGATCAATCCCCAAGGGATCCAATAACAGAGTATGGCTCACTTCCTGTTACACAGGTTTATAAAGGGGTTCGGATTTCTGGGAGGGAAGTAGGGAATGGCCAATGGGAAGGGGAGGTGGGAGTGGTTTAGGGAGGGGTAGGAGTGGTTTGGGGCAGGGTCCTGCTCTTAGGTCTGAGCAGGGAGGGGTGAGGAGATGTAGCCCTGTGCTGAAGGCCACATTTCTCCTCAGCGTGAGCAAAAGTCATGCTCTGACTGGATATGACCTTGTCCCCCTTGGTTGGACAAGGAGAACTTGGCCCCCAGGTCACTGGACGGCTAATGTCACCAATATAGTTTG
>WEIV01029092.1:170485-183023 GCA_013390005.1 Calyptomena viridis | reverse complement strand
CTTTTGCATTTGTTTGTGGTTGTGTAGTGCTGGTGGTTCACAGTCATCCTGTGGTAGATTGATACTGTTATGTTTCTTCTCTTGTCCTTTCAACTGCTGTTGAGATGATGACCTGTAAGGTATTAAGTGAAATTTATACTGAATTCACTCCATCTAATTCTTCTTGTCTGATGCTCTTAATTTCTTTGATGTCCTTTCAGCTTATGTAAGTGGCTAACTTTTCTCAGCACACGCACTTTTTGTGCCAAGTCATTAATGGAAATACTGATTTCAGTCCCCAGACCAACCCTTTCTAGAATTCTGGAAGTGACTTCTTGTCACCCAATTACTGTCTCTGTGTCCAATCTTCTTTCAGTAGTTTTTCAGTTGTATCACAGTTTTTTTACTAATCTTCATCTTCTCCATTATCAGTACTTTCTCATATACTACTATATGAAACCTTTTCTAAAAGTCCAAATAGCTAAGAAGTATCTTATGAAAGCAAGATGTCAAGTTACTCTGTCATAAAGTGTTGATCTTGCATCTTTGTTTTTCCTTGTTTCCTTGCTTGATCATTTTGCACTTAAAAAACTGCATGTAAGTAAACTAGCTCAGTTAGCCTTATTGAAATAATTTGCAAGGCTTGTGTTCTAAAAGAGTTAACAAAAGTATCTTATTTTGTGTGTTATACTTTGGTAAAATAATAGCAACCATAATTTGCAGTATCTGTTTAAGGAACGTGCTCGTAGATGTATGATTTCATGTCGCAGTTCTTAGGCAGAGATTATTCAGAATTTATGCCTTTACTGCACAAATGTCTTTGTGGCTTCCACCTCAGTCATTCCAGTGAAGTACAACATTCCTTTACTTCTTGGCTTCTACCTATATTATATTTAATCTATGTACCATTCTAACTGCAAACCAGCTGAACTTTCTTTGATCGCTTTTATTTTGATGTCTGAAGAATATTGCTGTTTTTTAATAGCTCTTGCAAGTTGTAACTCTCGATTTGGGCAAGCTCCCTATACTTCCTGACCTTTAAGATCCACTTTTTTCTTCTCTTTTTACTGTTTTCTGCTCCTGAAGGGTGTCTGTTTAATTCTAACATCCTTTTCCAAGGTAATTATTCAGCTAATAACTTCTCCAGTCTTTCCATACGAGTTTCAAACAATTCTCGTGTTTCTTCTCTACAAGAAATTCCCAAAGTTCTGCTGTATTCTGCTCCTCCAATGCTTAAGAAAAAGGCTTGAAGTATTTTGTGATGGTGATGGGTACCATAAAATTTTGTACCTATTATTGGACTGCAGAAGACTTAGGCCATGTTGATCTAGGGAAAACAGGGGCAATTCTGCTTAATATTAAGTTGTTTTACTTAATTAGATCATGCCTAAAGGTGGCTTTTAAGATTTCACCAGTGTAAAACAATGCATCTTTCACCAGAGCTGCATAGAAATCCAAATGATCCACATAAAGATTTTTTTTTTTAATGAACTTACTCAATTTTTCCCTGATGTTATTGGTCTTCTTTAGAGAAAACTGTGGGTTTACATACACACAAATATGCATGTATTATGGTATTGTTTGTTAATCAATGTCCTCGCATTTTAAACATTTCCATATGCTCCTTACTGATTTATAGCAGTACATGATTCAAATCTTTTCTACTGCTCAGTTTCACAAACTCATATAGATAGGAAAAAGTGATACATATATACTTTCTTTTTTCCTTACTACAGGGCTCCAGGAACTTTCAAAATATTATAGCACTCTTTGGACCAATGCATGTCCCAGCAAGCCCTTGCATAAGTGACCTAAAATTGTCTGATCAAACCTCTTCTTCCCTCCCCATCCCTAGAGAGATATTTGTAATTAGATAAAATGAGGACAGAATATGCATAAGTATCTGTTATGCTGGGATTCCTGCCTAGGAAGGAAACTAATGGCCTGAGCTGGCCGTAATCTTTTGCACCCTGTGTACTATTGACAAAGCTATGGCTTGAGATGTTGGGAGTGCAGGGGCAGGTTTTTTTGCTGTCTTATGGTAACCTTTCTAAATTGACTGTTTTCCAAAACAAGTGGAATTACACAGCCTATATTTTACTCATCATTCATTGTTGGGGACATACTGCTTGTAAGAGAGGGCCTGATTCTTCAGTCTTATGGCTAATGCAGTGGAAGTGAGTGTAAATTACTGCTTCACTGGTTTGGAAGTGTTACACTTTGTTTGCTCAGATGTAAATGAAGTGAAGTGCAAGACGGGAGAACTGGAAGTGGAGTTGTTATTGGTAATTTTTTTTCCATTTCATGCAGCAATTGCTGCTTGTCACTGGTTTTTCAGAGAAAGGGGCAGTGCCTCTGGTTAAGCTGAGTAGCCCCTTTGAAGCCTGTGTGACAGGTTGTCTAATACTGTGATACTACACAATGCAAGAGGATCAGATGGGTGGCACTTCAGGAATCTGGAGGCTGCTTTACATACTGTCGCTGTTTTCTTCTTTTTTTTTCCAAAGCATATGGTTGGTGTCAGCTTGCCCCTCACAAAGTTCTAGTTTTTTGGTCCTCTTCTAGATCTGTGAGTTTTGTCTCATGACTTGGCAACAATGAAACACAAAGCCTGGACACTTACAGTTCTGTCAGTCTTCCTCAGATATCCCAGTCATTGGTAAATCCACTGATGAAAAGCTTTTCTTGAAGTAGGTGGTCAAGTCTCCATGCTCGTCTTCCTCTCTTGCTTTGCCCAATGTCCCTGAGGTAAATGTCAGTAAACATAAGAAGTGTTTAGATAAAAAGAGGGGCAAGGTCACATAAAAAGCATGCCCTCCTGCACATTCCCAAGGAAAGTATTTACCCAGCATTTCCATTACCTGGCATAGCTAAATCAGGGAGACAGCCAAAACTATGCTGAAATTTGATTCTTTTCTAGAAATTATGTCCAGTTTGGCATCTTTCTGAGCTGAGAAAGTTTGGCTTGCTCTCCTTCACTCAAAGTAATTTGCAGAGTGGGAGATTTGGGGTGAATCTCTGTTTTCTGTGCTTACAAGGCAGCATGAGCTTCTATGGCTGGGCTGGAATGTGTTGTTTCAACACACTGAATGTGAAAAAAACCCCTTTAGCTTCATACAGACTGTGGTTTTTGTTTGCACTCAGTCAGTGTGATTTCACTGAAGTCCAAAAAGCTATGCCAGTGTGAGAGACAAACCAAGTCTATGTTGTTTCAAGACAACTGTACTACAAGAGAAAATTCTTTTTATTCCACCCGCTCCCCACCACCTTGATTTTTCAGAATCTCTGTCCTTCTCAGAAATTCAGTAGAGCCCAGGGCTTATAATTTGACAGCAAATGTTGGCTTCAGTAGCCACTTATGAGATCCTTAGCAGAAGCCAATAGTTAACAGACAGGACAGACAGCAGATAACTTCTTAGTAACAGGGATGGGTCAAAACAAAATCCTGGATCTCAGCACTTCTTGTGAGCTTTGAAGATTGAACCTGAATTTGAAGTTAAATGTCTTTAATGGACAGGATCCAGACACCCACATGCTTTGGCAGAGCTCAGATCCAAATTCTGTCTAACTAAAGAATCAAGGTTCTGTTTTCATGTAGCTTCTTCTACTAGTGAGAAGCAAGGGAAGGGATAAGACAGAAAATATGACACATTGGCAAAATTGTTTTTCAATACTATGTTTTTCAAAGTTTTTTCCATGAGGCGTCAGCAGCTCTTAAAAAATCACAGAGAGAGCATACAGTTGTAAATGAGCCAGAACTGCTAAATGTTTTTAAATATTTGAGTTGGGTTATTCCTTCACCTTTCTTTCTCACAAATATGCCTGGTAAAACTCCAGTAATTATATTTTACTTGCTTGAGGAGGGGTATAAAATCCTTTTCAGCAAATAATGGTGGTGACATTTTAATCACATTGTAACAACACTGTTAGCAATGGTTTAGGTTTGGCATTGAACTTATACACAACATTTGTTCTTTTATACAGTATTGGTATTACATAGTAAAAATAGTACAATTGCAAAACTCATTTTGTTACTCTTGTGCTACTCTTGTGCCAACTTCAGCTGACAGTTGTTGTTTGAACTTTTAAAGCAATGTTTCATCCATATGTTAATACTAACTGTATGATTAATTCTCTATGCTTTCAAATGATTCTCTTGTGCCTTACAACTCTGCATGGTAGTTACTTTCCAGTCTGAACTACCTGCAAAACCGCTTCTGTCAGATAAGTTGTGCTTATCCTGAGTGGTTCCCTACATTGACTTGATAAAGAGCAGCCACTGCCTTTCAATTTCCCAGTGCATTCCTGCACAGAAGTTTGTTATAGGCACTTCGCTTCCCTAAACCATTTCAGGATGGTGCTAGTCAGAAATTTTCATATTTCTAGTGTGAGATTTGGAGCTACTCTGTGATGTTTTGGATGCCATATATCCTCCGATTTTTTCTGTCTGTGAACAATTTAAAAAAAAAAAAAAGAGGGGAAACCAAGACCCAAGAGCATTCATAAACGAACACTCTAAGTGTTCATAAACATACTCCTATAATGGTACATAGTAACAGGAGGACAGCTGGCATCTGAAGTCTCCACTGGATCACACTTAAACTAGTTTTGTATTAGGGAAGTAAAAAAACCAACCCATTAAATAGGGAGGGGGAAGAACTCTCCCCAGGTGAAATGGTGCTCCCTTGGGTAGTTACTAGCCAGGAACAGGCTGACATGCGGCTAGACCTGCTGCTGCGTCCTCCTGGGAGATTAGAATTCAGCCAGAGATGGCACAAGTAGATTTTATTTTGAAATCTTTTCAATTCTTCCTTGTTCCTACTGTTATACTTAAACTGCACTTTGTTTTAGGAAGGTTGTTGTTGTTTTCTGTGTTTACTTCTGAACAATTTCTCATGTGGGGAACTTAAAATGGATATGAAAGAATAAATATGCAAGATTTTGTGTGCAGACTAGAACCTGATCCCAGAATGTGGAATCAATGGGCTTTCACACTGGGAAGGGCATCCAAGGGAGTACACATAGAGAGATCAGAGAGGAGCCAAAAGTGCTGCTGGTCCCTAAGAAGTACCACTTACCTAAGAGTCAAATGGAGTGGTTTTGTTTCCTGACAGACCTGCTCAGAGTTTCACTAATTGTTTCCTTTTACATATTTATAAACATACAAAATCTGATGATAAGCTTAATTGTAATGAGTGATATTGGACCCAATTCTTATTTGTTCCAAGATACCACTAAACAGTCCTGGGGTTGGTAGACCTTTGCTGAGTTGGAGATTGTTTGAAAGGTGATGAAAGTTACCCTACAATAAAACTCTATCTACACAGTAGGGGACAGTGTTTGTGTGAGGCATTCTTTTTCTGCTTTAAGTTGGCCACATACCTCTAACAAAATGGCTTATCAGCATGTTTGCGTAGGGCATCACCTACTCTAGTGGCACTGGTGCTCCCCTGGACTGCTCCTGAGCTCCAAGGGGACCTGGGGCTTCCTGGCAGTGCACGCAAAGCTGCATTTTGCCTCTCCAAAGATGAGGGGTCAAGGCCACATAACTTCCTTCCAGTTATGTGGAAGGAGGAAGTAGGAAGAGCTGGAATGGAGAACGAGGGGAGGATGAGGCCTGCTTCTCCTTTTCCAGCCAGGAGGGTAGGGGAAATGGGAATGGCACTTGCAGCTGGGAGCTTTCCTCCATTTGCAGCCACTCCCACTTGACAGCCACTGCAATGCTCAGCCTGGTTTCCAAATGGCTGTGGTAATGTTCTTTTCTAGAAGCTTTTAAAGAACCTAAGCTGCCTTGAGAAGTCCTCTGGAGGCACATTTGGTTAAAATCCTTGAAACATGGGCTAGGAGCAACTGGTCAGGTCATCCTTGGAGGCCCAGTGGGATCAGTAATTGGGCCTGTGCCACATGATATTTGCAAATGACCTGGGAAAGAATGTGGAGAGGAGGTGGCAAACTTAGCTCATTAATACTAAAGGGAAAAACACAAGGTTGCTGCAAAGTGTTGAAGAAGGACCCCATGAAACTGAATGATTTGAGTCATTAAAATGACTGGTTATGTTCAGTTTAGATAATGTAAATTAAGACATGTAAGGAAAAATATCCCAAATTAATGTATACAGGAATGCGGACAGAACTGGTTACTGAGACTGAAAAGTTTTGGAGTTATAGTGGATCTACAAAAATACGATCTTTGTGTTCAATAATAGGGAAAGATAATAACAAGCTAATAATGAAAAGAAAGGGAGATAAGAAAGAAGAGACATGGTCTGAATGTTAGGTGTTAGTGTCAAAGGAAAGAAAACAAACATCATTACTATGAGAATATATTTGACACATTACTGATCTAAAAGGTCTTTTCCAACCCAGATGATTCTATGGTTCTATGATCATATATAAATCCAAGGTTTGAAGCATGTTGGATTACTGTGAGCAGTTTGGCATTCCTGTCTTGGAAAGGATACAATAATCACAAAGATATACTGAGAAAGAAACAAGGAGGATCAAAAGGAATGACTTCCGTATGAAGAATTACTAAATTGATTTGGGTTTTGCAGTCTGTAAAAAGATTTCTGACTTTCTCTATGAGAGAGGTTCGTGAGATCAGAAGCGTCATGGAAGGGGCAAATAGGGGATTGATGGATGTTCATTCTCTCTTTTGAATTCAAAAGTTAGGACATCAAATGAGATTATCAAGAGGCTGGTTCAAAAGGAACAAAAGGAGATACTTTTTCACTAAATATTAAATAAATCTGTGAAACTCTTTACAGTGGGATGTATGGGATATTAGATTTTACCTGGGCTCAAAAAACATCAGCTTTACAGAAGGAAAATCCTTCAATGGCTATTGAATACCTTGAAATCTGAATGACAGTTTGCCAGAGGCTGAGAGGATATTCAAGTATATTTTCCTGCAGAATATCACTATATCCATATTTTATGTGCCTCCTTAGGGATTCCTTACTAGACTAAGTTTGAGACAGTGTCCTGGGATAGATGGACCTTTGGTCTGACCTGGTATGGCCATTTTTATGTTTCAAGGTCTCTGGCAGTCACATAGTACTTAACAGTGTTGCAAGAAAGGCCTTGAGATGTTTCAAAATAAGAGACCCAAAAATGCAAGATGGAATTTTGATTACTGGCTGAATAACGAGAGCTTTATTTTGTTCTTTGCAATGTTTGCTCCTGCATGTCAACCCTAGGGGGAAGTCAGTGTGCCAGTTCACCGGGGTCTTGCAACAACCTGAGACAACCTGTTTATTAAACGTACGTTTTGGCTGCTGTACAGAGGAAATGGCATAATCCAGACTGGTAATGCAGAGACTTGTATTTAGTTTCTGCCTACACCATTGACTTTCTGTATATTTTCAGACAAGTCCTGTACCTTATTGTCCCTCTGTTTCCCTATGCAAAGAAGAGATAAAAATCCTTTATGTCTCTTCTTAAAGATAAGTTTGAGATACATGATTGTAAAGTGCTAAATAAAGCGCTGAAATTTGTGAGTGAATGAAAAGTGTTTGATGCAGAATTTTTTAATGGGCATTACACTTAAGAAATTTGCTGTCTTTAATGTCTGTTCATAGGCCTCTCATTCAGACTGGGTAAGAAGTAAAACCTATATTCAGATTCATTCTAGAGGGAAAAAATCTTAATTAGTTGTTTCTGCACTTATTAGTTATTCATTGGTTTGGGTGTGTGTGTCAGAATTGGCAGGGTAAACCCCTGGGAAATCTGCAGTGGTCTGATCTGACTAGACGAACCATTTTTTTTTTTTCTTTTCTGTCCTGTCGCACAATTTCTTTTTGCTTTTTTACTCTCACTAGGTCTCTGTTAATGGAATGTAGTTTATAGTCATGTCTCAGATTCACATCATAGGCGACCTTTGCTCTTCCATGTGCCTGTCTATCTGCTCCTGTGGCCATTTGCAGGCATGTCTCATAAGTTAATATTTATAATGAAAGGCAACTGATGGCACTTGTACATAAGGTGGTTGTCCTCACCTCATACTGTGCAGTAGCATACCTGAATCCTGATGAGAATACAGAGATGCTCTTGTTCAAAACTAAAGGTGGAATGCTTTCATATTGCTAACTTGATCAGATGTCTGTAGATGTTTCCAGGACATTGTACACATTGGGCAGAAAACATACCAAAATCAATCTTTTTCAGTGCACTAGCTAGGTATTCACTCAGCTTCCTACAGTCAGGAGGAAGATTTTTGAGAAATCTTTAGAGATGAAACACAAATTTTGGCAGCATGACCAAGAAGACCTACATGATCACCTTTACTACTGGGATTCAAGTGCTGGGATTGCATCAGTCCCTCTGCCTCAAAGCTGCTATGGATCAGGAAGTGTGGAAGAGGACCCAGCAGGTTATGCAAACCTCCTCTAAGTTTCACTAATAACCTTCTAAACACTTTTGAAATTAAATAGCTGGGACTGCGATGTTCTGATGGAGAACCTTACTGCAGCAGGATAAATCAGCAGCTCCAATTAATGTATCTGCTTGGTGGTTCCCCTTTTGGGCACCAGGGTAGTCACAGTGTGAATGCAAGTCTACATGGCAAATATGAAGGCAAAAGACGTGCAATCGCTTTTTGATATTATTGTGTGTTTCCAGTGCTTGCTGGTGAGTTCACAGGGCCACTGCAGGTGGCTACTAGAAAGAAGTGTGAATTGTGAGGAGAGGCTAGCAGTAAAATAATTAGTATTGGTATGATTATATTTTATTTTGTGTCAGTTATTTAGCTGTTCTTATCTGAACCCACAAGTTTTACTTTTTTTTCTGATTCTTTTCCCCACTGCAGATTGTATGTGTGCAGTGAGTGGCTGTGTGGTACTTAGTTGCCAGCTGGGGTTAAACCATGGAATTTGTTTCCACTTACAGTCTACGCTGCTTGTGTGCCAGTTACAGCTACTTTTTGACTAGGAAAAAAATGGTTATTTGAGTGACGTCTCCCTCTCAATTTTATGTAGTTTCCTCTACATGTAAATTCTGCACAAAGGCCACCATGCCCTCTTGCTCTTTGCATAAGAAGTACCTAAACATGGCTTAGCAAACAGTTGTTCTATGCTATGCAAACTAACTGGGCAAAGGGCATTCACTGCAGCCTATGCTGCCAGGGAGGATGCTTAGAGGGTGGTCTTGTCCCAGGCTTCCCTTGTTAACTTTATTTCCAATTGCCTGTGTACATTGCACTGCTTCACTCTCTGCCCAGTGACCAAAGGCATGAAGTTATGAAGTAGAGTAACAGATAATTCCTGCCCCCAACAAACAAAGAAACCAACCAAAAAACAGCAAAAAAGCCCCTCTCCCAAGCAAACACCCGTTCTAGTTGAAGATATGGAAGATACGCCACTTTTTGAGCCTAGTACTGAAGGGTGTACTGAACACTTGAAGTGCCCATGAAAGTGGACCAAAATATGTTAAACAAAAATAGAAAAATGAGCGCTAATTCAATATTAGTATTTCAGCTCATGTGAGCATGGTACCTTAGTTTCTCTTTCTACCTTTCTCTGTGTGCAATCCCAGTTCTGGTTAAATGTTTTCTCTACCTTTTGGGTGTCTGAAAATTGTTGAANTTTGGCCTGCAACATCAGGCCACAGAAAACGATCACCTGGCAGTTTTAAGGCAGTTAGGAACACCTTGAAATTGTTAATTTTGAGTTCCCTCCTGCAGTTTAACCCTTCTGTTTAAGAGGTCCAGGAACAGTCTCCTTGCCAGTTTTTCAAGCTCAGTCCCAGTTTTTCCTCACCTGATGTTACTTTTAGTGGGAGAAAATATAAATATTTCTAGGTGTTACGATATTCTATTTCTTTCATCCCTGGAAAGGCCAAAATGAGATGGAGGAAGATAAGCAAACCCCTAACAAAGTGAAGTGATGAGTTACCCCTGTTGAAGCAGGGCAAGAGGTCAGGACTGAGGTAGGATTGGAAAGAAATTGTGTGTGCATACATGTGTGTGCTACTTTGCTTTGAGAATAATTCAAAGAAAAGGACCACAGATAGGAAGGCATCCAATCCTTTAAAAGGTTTGCAGCTTTTTGATTTGAAGAAACTGGTATTCCTGTGGGATAGGGGGATGTATGCAGGCTTTTTTTCCTCACTAATCTCTTGGTTTCCCTGAAATTATAATAGGGACTCTTCCAAAACGTAAGTTCATGTGTCAGTGCTCTCCTCATACACTAATGAGGAATAAAATACTGTTGCTGGGGGCAAACTTTCAAGTCCTGTGGAGGGTGTGAAAACAAATCTAAAGGCTGGCTACAGGGAGTGGTGACACAAGAAGACTTAGAGAGGATGAATGCCTGGATTCTAAGGCAGAAGCGTTTTACAGGAGAATGGCTGATTAGGGAAGGCTCTGCTCAGGGAAGTGACTGGCAAAAGGGGAATGAACAGGAAGCATGGTGGAGAGATGGTAGAGTATGAAAAGAGGTTTTGTAGGCCAGAAGGGAAATGAAGACACAAAAAGACAGATTGTAATGCAAATTAAGGACATTTCCTTTAATTAATTCCTTTAAAAATTACTATTAACTAGATATCGGTATTGTAAGTAGCTCCCACTAGGCTGTGACTTCGTTGCACTAATTGAGCAGTTTCTGACCCAAGAACTTCCAGCTGGCAGCTGCCACTGGTCCTGGTCTCTGTGAACTACTGGGATGGGCATACCTTAGGAAATGAAGAACATGAGAGCAATTAGCTATCCACAGTGTTCCTTGGAGAGGATAGCTTGTGGGGCCTGGTGTGATATATCATTGGGCATAATGTTGGGATTTTGGATGAGAAGGTTCAGATCTGGAAGAACAACAGGAAGACTTCTTTTCCAGACCAGATGTGAAAAAGCAGGAAGGGAGAGTTTGGGAAAGGGTGCAGTGGAAAGGGATCTCATAGCAAAAGCATGTAAAATACAGTTTTAACAACAGATGCCAAAGCTGGTGATAATTGTACTTCTGTTCCTGAGGGGAGGTGTGAGGCAGAGACCCTTCTGTGCATTTGGGTTTTTATAGACTAAATGGGTGCCACAGCTCAGGGCATCTGATAGCTTTTCCTCCCACTGGTAATGGAAGGAAATCCTCCTACTCCTCCCACTGAAGAACGGAGGCAGGAAATACAGTGGCTGCCTTGCAGGAAAGGGCAAGAGAGTGCCAGGGATACTTCTGCACCAGTGTACTGACACATGGACACAAACTGGACAAATGTCACATTGAAGCTTTGTGGGTTACAGCTCTGTGAGAAAGTAGAAGCAAAGAGTCTTTTGCTCTGGCTCGTAGACTTAACCCTTGCGTTGCCAAGCAGGGTTTGCCATGCTAGATCAGACTTGTTATCTGTTTCATCCAGAATCTTATTCTGTCAACATTTTTAAAAGCTGAATTTTTAGTGTCTTCTAGGGGTCTTCAGTGGAAGCTTTATCATGAGAGCCCAATTGTTCAGCTAAAGAGACAGCGTATGCTGTCTTCAGAGGTGCTGTTTGCTTCAACAGATTCCCCCTCCAGTGCAATTCCCACTCCCACTACCTTCTCTTGGGAATTAGTAGGAACTGAGAAATGTAATCCCATTTATTTCACTCGTGGGTACTAGACAGATTCTGTGAGTTTGGCAGGGAGATGTTGGGGGGAAGTCTGTGAAAGTAACTCCCTTGGGTCCTGCCTGTATGTGAGCAGCTAAACTTATCTGACCATGTCTTCTTCCTCCCTGTTCATCTCAGGAAGACTTTCTCCTAAAGATCCTTCAGGCTTTATGTGACCTGGAAGCTTTTAGTCCTAAATGCCCAACAACAGCTCTCAACATACTTCATCACCAAATACAACAAAGGCAGTCTCCCACCCTTACCATCCATCGATCTGTGCTAGAGTAATTTGTGTAGTTCCCTATTTCATGCATTATGTTTTCTGAACTGATCAGTATAAATTAGAATTTGGTAAGTGAGCTTGAGCCTCTGTTGTTTTTTTGATATGGTGGTTTATTCCCCATGTTTGAAACCTGTCGTATTTTCACCAGGTGTTAACAATAGCACAAAATGTGCCAAGAGGGATGAGATGGGCCTCAAGCTCTGCTGGTATATGAAACATTGGCTTACAAATCAACTCTTCATGTTATCCTAAGTGACTGTTTCACCCTTGCACTCTCCTTTTTGCAGCAATAAGTAGCACACAGAAGGAAAACATATTCTTGTCTTTCACATCATATATACAAGACGAATGGATAGAAAAGCCCAGCCCATGAGTCACAAGTGCATAAAAGTGGAGTGTAGGCATCATGCCATTCATCTTCAAGGGGAAAGAATAAAAGCTGTTCAGTTCAGGAGAGGTTTTCTAGGAGGATGACGTTTGCAGAGTTGCAGTGGTCCCAAGGACATCCTCTTCCAGTTATGGTTTGGGGTGATGTTCATCTATTATGTGCAAAAAACCAAAAATTGTTCAATTTGCTACATAATTTCTTGTAGAAATTTGGTGGATGACTTAAGTGCCCCACATTGGTCTGTCTCCTGTCCAGGACAGGGCTTCAAAACTGGCACTGGACATTGTGCTGAAGGCTATGGCAGGAAACCTCTATATCTTGC
>WEIV01029092.1:112357-163464 GCA_013390005.1 Calyptomena viridis | reverse complement strand
AGTGATGGGCCCAGAAGTGAACAGAGTATTTGAGTCCTGAGTACAAAGGGACAATCACTGCCCTGGTCCTGCTGGCCACACTATTCCTGATACAGGCCAGGCTACTGGCCTGATACATTGGCTTTCTTGGCAACCTGGGCACACTGCTGGCTCATGTTCAGATCCATTGTGTAAGGTTGCAGTACTTCTTATCTGAAAATTGCGACACAGACAGATCCTTCCCTTCAGGAAGGTTAAAACCTTTTTTTTNTGAGATGTGAAGTTCTGATCATAGTTCTTTGAATATCTGTGCTGTAGGTTGGGAGAGCAATAAAGTCTCCCCTGGGCCTCCCTCTGTCCAGGTTAAACAACCCCGCGCCTTCAGCTACTTCTTNTTAATGGTGCCTTTTTGAATGCCTGTCTTTATATTTTGCATTTGGAGCTTTCAGGTTATTTGCAGGTATTCCCTGCAAATCCAAGAGCTGGAAATGCTTTTATATCTATGAAAGCTACAGTTGTGTGAATCATATGACTCTGCAGTGAAACTTTGAGGAAGAACACCACATTTCAGAAAACAAGAAATCAGTCCATGGGAACTAGTAAGAGCTGCTTTGCACTTTTTGTGACATTGCAAGTGAGTTGAGAACTATTGATAGCTTCCGAGAATAAGTATAGGTACTTTACCATTCCTGTTTATGGACTGACTGACTACACAGTAGGCATATAAAAATGAATTCTTCTGTATAAAGTTCCCTGAAGTTGCAAAGAGAATATGATTAATGCACATTTTATTGGCTGGCGTTTTTGGTTTTTTTTGTGATGACAACCTATCTCAAAATGGAACAAAGTGGGGCTCTTAGATTTGCCAGAACACATTTAACTTTCCATAACTTATTCACCTGGTTTGGAAGCAAGCTTGTTTGTTTGCTTCAGGAAAGGTGCCCGCTTTTGCCCCATTTTATGATTGGTAAACAAAAATGCAAGGAAGGTGAGTGGCTGATACAAGGTCAAACACTGCTTAGCTGAGTTTTGCACTGTAGACCAGTCTGGCTCATGGTCAGGCACATGAGGCACATGAGGACCAACAATATTTATCCTCTTCTTCCTTTCTTTCCTCATTCCTCACACACAAATTAGTCTTCTCCATAGTCACAGATAGCTTGCTTAGATCCAGTATTTTGTACAAAAGGCACCACAATGGGGGCATCAATTTATGAGATGTTTCCTGATGTCGTAGCAGGCTGACTTCCAAACCCAAATGAGTGAATGAAGAAAAACTAGACTGAAGACTCTATGAGAGACAGAGGGTTGGTCATAGGGTGACCGTGACTGGGCAGAGAACAACTGTCTTTCATGAATCAACAAATCAGCTACACCTTTATCACAGGGTCTGTGCTCATTGAAGCTTCTCAGTAGTCATGGAAGTAAAGCCCGATAGATACGCTTAGCAGGACAGAGGGGTGGGCCCATGGACACTTTGAAGACAGCCCTTTCCCTTTTTTACAGTTGTATCTAAACACAAATGATTAATGTACTTTTTGTGCTGACAAGATTCTCTTAAGAACATGTGTATGTCATTGCATTACAACTTAGTTTTCAGATTGGCTGTTAAAGATCAGGCTCACTGTGGAGGCTGAGATGGGGAACTGCTGTTGATGCAGAGTTAATAATGCCCCTGTGCCCTTTGGATGGGCAATTTGGATCTCCTCCCTTGGTGCTTTTGCAGCATGCTGCTGGAATGGCACTTTTCTGGTTTTTGCTCTCCCAGCCTGGTCCCTGCTCCTTCAGGTAGGTCACCATTTCAGCTAGTGTTTTCCATTGGGGAGATCAAACAATCCTGTTTTATCTGCTGTGCTTTATCTCCTGTCATGAAAATCAATTCTCCTATCGCTGTCTGAGAATAGACTATTCCCTTTTGAAATGCCTCATGTCTTTCTCCCTCAAACTCTTTCTTTAACTTGTTTATGGTTTGACCAGGTAGTTTGTTATACTGCTGCATGTGGTTTATACAGCTGGGCCCCTGAAAGGGAAAGAACCCTCCCAAACCTGCAGCTTATATATCTTTTTCTCCACCTCCTCTTCCTTCTCTCCTCCCTGCCTAATCAACGGTTGTATCTATTAAAATAGTAGTCTGTGGATACTACGTGCAAGAGCAAATCCTACAGAAACTTCTTGCACCTGCAGGGGAAGTGTTCCTTTTATGGCATGTAGGCTGGCAGAGTCTTGATTTGGAATAAAATTTAAATGATTCTGGTCGTTTTGCCACATCCTGTTTCTCTCATTTATTCATGCAGTGTTTTGATAACCAGCAAATAGTTCTCAGTTTGCTGGAGCTAAAGATAGCCTTGAATTGTAGCACTAGTACCCTCCTCTGTTAGAAGTGCTTGGGCTCTCTCCCCTTGGGGCCAATCTTAAAAACTGGGGCGAGCCTTAAGTTTCCCTTGTGGCATTTCTTTAGGTTTAGCATGATTTCATAACTGCTTCTGAAGTGCTTCAGAGTAACCCAAACATGGCGAGCTACAGAGTTTCTTTCTCTGGTTACTCAAATGACCAGTGTCATCTCTCTCTTTGTTTCTTACCTTGCTATCCTTTGTTTTGTGTGAGATATGAAGTAGACTGAGAAAAGCAGTTGGTATGCTTCAATTTCCTGACTCTGCCCGAGGGCCTTCCCTTGTTAACTCTATTTCTAGGATTAAGGCTTTTTTTTGGCACGTGAACCACTGTTATGTAGATCTCTTGGCTGAAACTTAGAGTTTACCTTGATCTGATAACATGTATTAATAGTGTAAATGCTTTGTATAGAGCTTTGACTTGGAATAGTGTTTTCCAAATGAAGAAAACATAGCATCTCTCCCATGAAGAAAAGCTGAGACAGTAGGGCTTATTCACTCTAAAGAAGAGAAGGCTCCAGGGAGACCTGATAGTGCCTTCCCGTACCTAAAGGGGGCATACAAGAGAGCTGGAGAGGGACTTTTTACAAGGGCATGTAGTGATAGGACAAGGGAGAATGGCTTTAAACTGGCAGAGGGTAAGTTTAGATCAGCTATTAGGCAAAAATTCTTTACTGTGAGCATGGTGAGGCAATGGAAGAGGTCGTTCAGAGAAGTTGTGGATACCCCATCCCTGCAACTGTTCAAGGCCAGGCTGGATGAGGCTTGGAACAACCTGGCCTAGTGGAAGGTGTCCCTGCCCATGGCAAGGGGGTTGGAACTAGAGGATCTTCAAGGTCCCTTTCAACTCAAACCATTCTATGATTCTATGAAAAGAGGAAGAAGACTGCAAATCCAGTTGAATAACTGGCTGGGATTAAAGTGGGACGTTGGTGGCTCAGCAGTGCTCCTTTGCTGGAAAATACCGGTCTGGGCTCTACGCACCTTGCAGTTTGTGTGCACAGTCTTACATGTGCTTACATGTGCTGTTGGATCCAGCTTTAGTGGATATAGGCCTTCTCTGGAAGTTGAGATCTTGTTAAAATTATTACTTTATTACTCTCAAATTTGAAGAATGACCAGGCTGGGATTTTGTGCAGGTCAGTCATGCTTTTTGAAAACAAATTTCTGACATTTTATGCTTTCTGGGCCTTTCACATAATCTGTGTTAAGCTGAATCAGACTTTGATCTATGCAGGCTTTTGTGCCTCCTGAGACAGATGGAAAGGATGTGTATTTTAACTAGATACTTACAGAAGATTTTCAGAGGACTAAAATGATAAGCAGCTCTTTCTACAGGCTTATAACTTCTTCATGTTTCTTTTCCTTGGCCTACCAGGAGATGCTAACTGTCCTAATACTTTACTGCCATTTAACTTGCACACAAAAATACTTGGTTGTCCAATGCCTGATAATGCAAAATGTCACAGCTCCCATGTGACAGTTGAGAGCCCAGCACTTGGGCATATCAACCATTACCACCAGTTCTTTGCTATCTTTAGATAGCATCTGGTGTAAGTATGAAGACAGTGAGACTCTTCAGGTAAGCAAGCCCCAAGTTTTTGGGGCTCATTGCTCTCATCAGCAATCCTGGAACTACTCAGCTAAATGAGACTAGTAATATTTGGCTGTGTGTGTGGAGAGTTGTGTTCTTTCCATTAAACAAAATATGACCTCTACAGGTTCTCCTTTTCTGGTGTAAACATGATGTCTACACTAACTGGGGAACCTCTGTACTAGTGCTGCTGATTCCAAATAAAGTAATGGTGACAGGACCCTTCCCTGGAACTTAGTCTGCCAGATTCATAATGCAGCAATGCAAGAAAATGAACTCATTGGACCAGATCCTCACAACTGTTGTAAATTCTGGTCGCTTTATGGACTTTGCTGGAAGCCAGGGAAACAAATGGGATCATTCTCCTTCTTTATTCCCTACCACCACCATGTACATTTTATTTTACTTTTAGTATTTATATGTGACTGATGCTCCCTCATGGCAGGGGAGTTTGAAGTAGATGATCTGTAAGGTCCTTTCCAAACCAAACCATTCTGTGATTCTACAAAATTTTTGCTTGCCTATTCTTATCCTCAGTGGTGCTGCTGACATTCTGCAAGCAGTTCTGCAGGGTAGAGATGCAGTTTGTTACCAAGTTTCAGCATGTGTTGTCCATCCTTTCCTCTTTTCTCTCCTTCTCTGCTTTGGGGAGCAGATGGTGCTAATTCCCATGATGGCTCTTGATACAACTGAGGTCTCTTCCCTGATGCTTCTACTGTATCATGGAAATTCCCTGTGGTGTTTTTGGAGAAGAGAACACACGATTGATTATTGTCTTTTGTTTATGACTTTTAAGATCCTATTAGGATTATATTTCTTTTTGCTGTGCTCTTCCACCTCCCCTTCCAACCTGTCCCAAAGATCTTTGTTTTGAAGCTCCCTGCAGGTTGGGGAATATTGCTTTTCATTAGTGTTGTAAATTATGTTATTTTGCATTCCTACAGACATCCACCTACCACATCTTTACCTTTGTAAACATCTTCCATTTTCATTGTACTTATATTTTTTCAAGCAGAAATGCTAACTCTTTACATATAACAAAGGTTATTCTATTGCTTTCTTTTTCAATTTAGAGGCTGAAGCACCACGAAATGCCATTTTTAATTAGTCCATTCTTTAGTGCCCCTTTTCTCATCCTTTGGGCATCCCCCTCTCTTGTATTATACAACTACAACAAGATGATTGCTAAAACATGTCTTCATCTCCCCTGCTGCAAGTGTCTCATGCCCACACCTTGCAGACTCCCTGTGATGTTTTTTGGACTCATTCTCTAACTCTAGTGCCACATCCCTGTCTTCAATGCACTGCATTGCTCTCTCCCAGTCTTTCTGATTCTTTTCAACCATATTCTTTCCTCCTTGCAATTAAGCCAGTGGTTTTATGTAGGTGAAATCAGGAATAGAATTTCACCTCCTGTATGTGAATTTTCTTGTGCCAGCTTTTCTCCTAATTCAGCTTTCTGAGTTGCTCCAGCACTCTCCTGCCATAAATGTCTCATGCATTTTCGGATATCATGTAACGATATCTCTCTGACCCTGCACATTGTGCTACTCAACTTTCCTTCAAACCACTCAGAAAATCCACTCCTTTTAGGCTGGCCTTCCTTTGCTGTTTTCCACCCCGGTCTTTTATGCCAGATACAAAGCCAAATCCTGATGCTACTAAAGTAATTTCAAATGTTGCCATTTGCTTCACTGAGATGAAGACTGAGTTCACTGTCTACAGATTTAAATATTACGAATGGAGGGGGAAGTGGGGAATGAAGTAACGTGAGAAAATGAATCATTAATTTTATTATGCCTGCTGAACAGATCCTGTGGGCTCTCACTGTTGTGGCATGTGTCCTCCTGTGTTGTTGTTTTTTGTCACCCTTGCTATGCTATGCTTAATTTAGATAGTAAATTCCTCACATCAGTCTCTTTCTCTTTCATTTCTCTTTAGTGTGTCATGCCCACCCATGGCATTGTGCAAATGTAGTAACTCAAGGAAAAGAGGCAGTCTTCTGAAAATTTTACCCAGTTTAAGTAACTTTGAAAAAAATAAAAACAAATAAATCACCTTCTCATTGTACCAAACAGGGACACTCTGAGCAGTGGTCAGGATCTCAGTGGAAAGTCTAGCTTCACTGTGTGACAGTGCAACATTCCAAACCAACAGTAAGGTACAGAGCCGAAGGCTCTGGAGCAACATTTTGTTCACCACTTTTGTATCCATTCTAGGCTGAGGGACACAAATTCTTAAAATTCTTTGTATGGGCAGGTGTAGTTTTCTTTTGAAACTGTGCACATGGAACTAACCTCAGTATGGTCTTCAGCAAGTATTCACCCTGGTTCTATGTTATGAAAGAACAAAAACAGCGATCCTGTGCTTTTTCTGACAGTACTATGTACAGTCTCCTATAGCCCATCTCAGGAGAATCCTTTCAGGCCTAAGCCATCCCAGTGACATATTGTTTTAGAGTAGCTGTGGCTTTGTAGAAAGCATTGGGTTTGGTCCAGGCAGTCCTAATGATGTACTGAGTGATGGTTATGGCCGAAATGAAAGAGGCAGGGAGGGCTCTGTACAGCCGGAGCTCAGACTGGAGGTGAGGAGTGAAGCAACTTGTTCTTGGGGAGCTGCATGACTCTGCCGCTCACCTCCTTGTTCATTAGCAAGTGGCCTGCGCCCTTCCTGAGGTGCAGAGTGATGTATTCCAGTCACATCAAACTCTGATACTGCTTGATAGAAATGGCATGATGGATTAGAATTTATTTTGCAGCTATCACAAGCTAATTTCATTCTTTCTGAAGTCACTGGCTAAACAAAGCCAGAATTCCTCTCTGATCCACGTGAGATTACTTTTTCCCCCTCCTTTTTCTTTCTCTGCTTAAGGTTCACTTTAAAACACCAAAGACCCGATTCTCCTCTTGCTCCTGAATTTCAGTGGTTTAATGCCTCCAAGTTGCACAGTTCTCCTGGTTTAGAGAGGTGATAAAAGAAAACCAGAGTCTCTTTCATGTCATGTGACAAGCCAGTAGTGGCATGGTGCACGGGGAGAGAGCTGCATCAACTAGCGATGAAGGTCTGTCTGTCTTTCTGCATCTGTTGCTTTGATATTTGAACAAGACTCTTTTGAGACAGTCTCTGTCACTCCTTAATTAGCCTGTCACTCCAGGGAGGAAAGAAAAACTCAACAAAAAAGCCTGGGATGGGAATCTAATGTGGCTTTCCTGAATGACAGGGCACAGCACAAGGCTGGCCAAAGAAATATGTATTTAAACAAATTACTTCACATTTACACATTAACTCTTGAGTGAGTGTCTTGTGTGATCTAAAAAGCAATTTTGGGAAGAGGTTTCAGTCAGAAATTTCAGAACATCTCCTGTAAGCATAAAGATACTCATTAGAACAGTGGAGAAGGAAAGTCAAGGATCTACAGCTGGAAGACCCTCTGCCATATGCTGTCCTGTAAGGATAACAGTGAAAGCATTGGATAACTGATTGGGA
This sequence comes from Calyptomena viridis, assembly GCA_013390005.1. Classification (NCBI taxonomy): domain Eukaryota; kingdom Metazoa; phylum Chordata; class Aves; order Passeriformes; family Eurylaimidae; genus Calyptomena; species Calyptomena viridis. Next base: position 156,015 of record WEIV01029092.1, on the reverse strand, counting down.
GGTTGTGTCTCCGCATGATAGGCTCATGTACCTGAGAAACAGCTTCACTCACAGTCCTTAGGACCTGCACTGAAACAAAAGGTATCACAGGAGTATGTAAAATTTTTAAACTAGGCTGGGATGTCCTGCTGTGTAGGAGACCAGAGTTTTAGCAAAAGCCAGTCACAAGCTCCAGAGCACATTTGAGCCAAATATAACAATGGCCATTACGGGAATTAAGGCAAAAGCAAAACACAGGCTTGGTTATTGTTTCAGTCACTTCTGAGCAGACAGTGATCCATCCATGTAGCTCTTATGAACAGGTGTTGCTTTTTTTGCAAGAGGCAAAAATTCATGTTCTCAAGTATGTAGCTCAGTTATAGTGCTCTCACTTAGTATTTATAGCTAATACAAGTATAACTCTGATATTCTGCAAAGCAAGTGCTGAAGTCTTGATATGTACCTTGATTTTCTTCCTAAGGTCAGCTACCACTTTAATTTCTCTACAACCCTGTTTTTCCTGTTAGAAAAGATACTAAACAGTTACACCGTGTGAAATCTTTTTCTTCTGTTCCTGTGACATGGTATTTTCTCCAAACAATATTTAACTAGAGAGTTCATTGTTGGCATAACTCTTACTTCACTGAAATTAAAACAGAAACAAATTTGAAAGTAATGTCTCAAAGATTTATCATTAGATTTATTGTTAGAATATCTTGTACCCTGTGGCCCTGTAAATACTTTCCACATCAGAGACAAGGTCTTTATTAGGAGAAATGAGGAAACACGCTTTACTACAGGCTTGTAGTAGCCATACAGGCTTTTTTTTCTCTACCCATTTAAATATGTTTAACTGAAGTTCGTTCTTGTTGCTGGATTTACAGATCTGTTGACTTAAATCTCCTTCCTGATGAGCCCATCCAATATTGGCATCAGGAATGGAAGCTTTCCCTCAGGCTGTTCTGCCAATCTGCACCATTACTAGGCCTTGAATATGTGAGATAACTGGATTCTTCTTATTCTTTCAGCTATAAAGTAAACTGGTAAGCAGTTGATCTAGGTAAATCAATATATTACTTACCTAAAGCAAAATAAAGCCATATAGAAAGACATAGTGTTAAATATGTACGTGTTTTAATGAATGTAGTAAGTCCAGAAATAGACATCTTTTGATGAGTGATGTTGCAATTCTAAGCTACTTGTGACTTCCTTGCTTCCAGAAGTTACTGCTGCCACAGCCTCCCGGCAGAGCAGTTTGTGTGCTTTCATGTTAGGTTACATCAGTTAGTTTAGTTCTGACCACCAATTTAAACTATATAAGCTAACCCAGTTTCTTTTGCTTGATGCAAATTGGAAACCTTAATCAACAAAACTGGGTCAATAACCTCTGATAAGGTGGAACCATCACTATTGCAGCTGATGCTAGATAAGGACTTCTGTGCACAGCAGAAATAGGTACAATCTCCTTAGCTAGCTTGCTCTTCAGAAATGTTTTTGGCACATGTGGTCCTCAAGAAATAGGCTTTGTGTAGTACAGGTGCTCATGGTATTGTTATCTGCCCACTATTGACTGGATTTAGACTCTCAAGACACTATGCGAGGATGCAAATTTTACTAAATTCTCTCAAAGTACTTCTTTCTGGTTTTCCTCCCTCCTCTTTATTTCAAAACGTAGCTGAAAAACATGAACAGTTTTGGTCTTCACTAGATCTAAATGTCTCAGACCTGGGACTTTTCATACTTCACAAGGATGGTATTACTTGCCAGTAATTTTTTGTTAATGGATCTTCACAGTTATCTAGGAACCAGGTAGAGAAAAATATGATGGTCAAGGCGTATGTTTACCTGCACCAGCTGATGATATTTAAGCATCTAACAGATAAAGTACAACTCTGTGTTCACTCCTCACTTGTCCCACTGGTATAAATAATTTACCAATAAGAACAAAAGTTACATTCAGAGGGAGCTGTACAAATTCTCATTTTTGTACTATACATAGGGAGAACCTGATGTAAGAATCTTTAGTAAGAATGGCAAAGTAAATTCAGATTTAATAAGAAGCAACTTGAGTCTTTACTAGAATTGAACCATCTTGGATGAAAAATTTCTGAAAAGTAAAAATTTCCTCCTCTTTCTTTTGCATTCCAGCTTGCAGAAAGGAGTAGAATAGCCAAAATAGAGCGAAAGTGCTCTTGCAGGGTAGTGAGCCTGCTGGGAAGGCAGAGGTTTCTGCTCTCCAAGAGCAGGGCTGTGCTCAAATGGAATCTTGGTTCAGTTGTGCCAGACTAGGCAGTTTGTGTCCAAATCGCAACTGAAAAGAGTTGTTAGTGAGATTCCAAGGTGGCTGGCTAGAAAGCTGTAATGAAAACTCCCAAAGCAGTGAATTAGTCCTGAAACAATTAGCCAGATTTGTGTGTCTGTCCCAGATTGCAGGTGTTTGAAAGGAGGCTGTTTACTTTAGTTCTCAGAGCTATCTATAGGCTAAAACTTTAGTTCTGAGTTTCCTATATAGGGTTTGTTCAGGCATGAGTATATGTACATTATGAAATATTTATAAGGATGGTTACAACATGGAAATATGTTGTCTGTTTCTGGCTGCACAAGCTTTGGAGGAAGAAGATGGAAAAGTACTCTGAATTGGAGGCATTAAAGGGACTACTAACATGAAATTCAAAGTCAGAAGACTCAGGCATTAGATTGGTCTTATACTTGTTTTTAATTTTTTTTTTCTATTTTTCATATGCTTTTTTTCTCTTCTGTATGAAAGGTGTGAAAATTGTGAAAAATGGTGGTATCCAAATATAAGCAAGGAATCATCAAAACTGCAGTGTAGCCAAACAGAGGAGCATTAACTTCTTTTCCTAGTGTCTTCTGTACAGTGACCTTCAGTATGACTTATGTTAATAGAAGTTAAAAACCTTTTGATAGGAATGTGAACTTTGTAGTTGGTTGTGTTCCTTTTACTGGAAGCCTTGTTACAAGAGACTTCCAGCCTTCCCACCCCACTACAGAGAGGTTTTTCTTGTGGATGGAACAGAAGGCAAGTGCTTTTCCCAGGAGAGTTCACAGCCTAGCATGAGTATTACAAAATCACCATGCAGCATCTCTTTCTTCTCCCTATAGGAATAAGTTTGCCTTTTGTTTTCATGAAGTCAAATTCATTGCTGGGCTTTAGTGGAGTGTGGTCTGCCCCTAGTGTGCATTTTGCTCTTATGATAATTTCTATAGGATCTCGAGAAATCATGGTCTGTCAGAACCTCCACCTCACAGCCAATTTGGGCAGCCACACAGTGTTCCATTAATATCAAGTTTGGGCTTTGATTCAACAATGACTCACTGAGGGCAAAGCATTGCTTCATGAAGTACCAGTTATGGACTCCGTACTGCCTGGGATTATTTATAAATTGCAAAGCATTCCAGGAGATTCTGATTTATTTCTTGAGTCAATGGGGCTTTGGTAGTTAAAGGTTGTTCTGAGACCCTCCTACTGATATACTTGAGACATCACCGAGTAGTTGATGTACTTGATCTACAAGTACTTGGTGGTTGTATTGGATACAGTGTGAGCTGGTTCAGAAGCAGCAAATTTTCTGTCTGTTTGTTTATTGTAACATATCACAAAATATTGTTGAGGCTACCAAGAGCATTGGAGAGGCATATTTATTTATTTACAGACACACTGTTTACATATCATAGCTTGATGAAAAGCTGAACTCAGTACACTTAGACCAAACATGTGACTCTGTAGTTATCTGCATCACGCTGGATGGCTGTAGACCAAGGCAATATATGTATGTACTCTGAGCTGCAGTTGTGCAGCTGAAGCAGTTGTGCTTTCAGCCTGTGTTTGCCTCTCTGCCTAATGTTAATGTCCCCTTGGTGTACCACTAAGCTCCTTCTTTTAGATATCTCTTTAAAAAGTAATTTAGATTAGCATAAGCAAATAATTTAAGCAGTGGGTCTCTTTACTTGAGTTCGTCTCAACTGATGAAGAAGGTTAGGCAATGCTTGTACAAGCCCCTTGGCTAGTGGTGGTGACTTCTGTCTGAGGCCTTGGGGATGAAGTGGGAAGTGACAGACTCTCCATGTACTATGGTGGCACTTAGAGGACACATGACACAGGCATTTCCCTTTATAATTTTTTTATACAAGTCTTGTTTTGCCTGTGTATTCTCCACGGGCAGCAACATTAATTGAAATGGAATACACTGTTCATAAATGTTTCTTTCTGAATCACCACTGTGATTTAGTATAATGGGTTTCTGTAGTGTGTGAAGGGAGGACAGTCACGGCACATGCAGAGTCAAGCTCCATCCTATTCTGCTATGATGCATACAGTGTGAGTAATATCACAAGGGTTATACCTGTTTCTTATGAGTGGTTCTTCTTGAAAGAGAGATGTTTTTTTCTCGATATGTTGGCAAATGCACAAGAGTAATTGTGCTTCCTGTTGACAGGGTGGCTTATAGCAGTTTGGAAACAATTTCTGTCCTGTCTCTCTGGTGATGCTCTCACTAAACCCTTACTCTTTTTTCTTCGAAGGCTTTTCTATTGGTGCACCTTCACAATATCATCCAGGTGAATAGGGAACCACATTTGGACTTCTGTCAAGGGTAATCTCTTAATTAGAGATTTTTTTTTGTTACATGCTACATGTTTTTTTTGTTATATTTGCTCTTGGACGTATCTTAATAACTTGCTTCTCTGCATACCAAGCAGAGAAACTGGACAAAGTGAATAGAAGGATGTAGGGTTGGTAGTGCAGGATGAGAAAAGAGAGGGATAGAATAACAACGCTGCAAGAAAAAATAGGAGGAAAGTTGAACTTTGTGGCCTCATGGAAAGCCCAAGATGGTGGGCACAGTAACACTGACTAGTCTGTTCTGGGAAAACTGTTTTGACCTCTTCAGAGTGTCTGTATAATCACACTTATTTTGCAGCATGGACAGCAGAAACTTTGAAGGTGCTAACAGAGTAAAATGAGACTGAATTAACAAGTTAATGACTTCTGAGGATGAGTGTGAAAACCCTTCAGATACAATTGAAACAACAGAGACGACTCCGAAAACCTCTTTGCTTCTCTCTCTTTCAAAATATGAAAAAAAAAAACGACTGGATCAGCGGAGGATGTGTGGGACTTGCTGACCAATGGTGTAGGTCCGTAATTGGTTTAAGCCAATTTCAGTCTTATCCTCCAAGCGCTTCCTGACTATATGTCCCAACCTGACACTACCTTTTCGTGTACCAGATGTGAAGTGGTTCAGGCCAGAGAGCCAATTGCACTTAAAACATTTTTGTTTTTACATAATTCTTCTACATTTAGTGATTGTATGAGAGCTTGTGCTGGCATAAAGGGGTAGGCAGTCACATGGTCAGAATAGTGGCAAGAGAAGGTTCAGTACATTTATTTTAAGGTCAGTGCTAGCTATTGCTGGCTTAAACTGATTGTGGGACTGTGGCACAGAATGGTCATGTAGTAGGCAGGGAAGGAGATAAAGCATGTCTGGTTGATTAAAATAGTGTAGGTGTTGAAGCTAAAGTAGCAGGTCCTGTGCTTGGAGATGGTACATGTCCTCCCTGTGCCTTCAGCTCTTCTATCAGAAGTGCAGATAAATCCCTCAAGAGGCTCCTGTGGGGTTTAATTCAGTAAAGCCCTCAGGAGGGGAGGTTTATAGATATCAGCAGTGTTTGTAGATTGTAACCAGGTGCCTGTGCTGACCAAGAAAGTTGGCAGCATTTACACTTGGCCGGGTACGTGCAAGTTTCTCTGGCTTGGTGCAGACCTTTCTTCAGAAATTGGGACTGCAGATTTGTAATGCTAGGTTTGTGCTGCACATTCTGGCCTGCAGCTTTCAGTGATGAAAAACAAGCCTCAGCAGCCTTCAATGTAACATATTAGTTCCTATGTAAGTGGCAGAGTGTTGTCTTTCACTGAGACTCTGCCCTTAAGTAGGTTATATCAGGTAGCACCTGCACCTGAATGATAGGGAGATGGTACAAAGCAATTCATCTAGCAGGCTCCCAGCTGAGAGAACAAGAGCAGGATGCTGTCTGAAACAACTCAGTAGTGAAATTTACTACCGTTTGCTTCCTTTTGGTATATATCCCTAGGCTCTGTCCAGTCTCCAGACACTCCAGAAAGGGAAGAACAAGCCACAGTGACAGCAGGAAAAATGTATTGATATTGAGGGGCATGAACAGGTGGTGTTTAATTTTATTTCAAATGGGGACTATTGTAACATTAATGAAAGTGCACAGAGGTCTGGAGAAGGCACCTACCTGCTCTTCTGTTGCTTCCTTGTAGCTCTGCTAAGGGGAAATCTTTCAGCTTACTCTTGGTTTTCCCCACTAAAAGTTCACATGTGCAATATTTTTCTTTAGATGTGTTTCTGTTAGAGGGTAAAGAAAAACCATTGTCCTCTAGAATACGCTTAAAGCAAAAAAAGTCTTGGTTTTACAAGAAGATGGACTCTTTCAGTTTGCTTCTTTATATTTCTAATACTACTAGTCAGTTATGTGTCGTTTTACTATTTTAACATATTCTCAGGTCAAAAACTACCTCTTGAACATAATGTTGACTGTCATAGAGTCATAAAATCAGTTCGTTTGGAAAAAGCCATTAAGATTGAGTTCAACTGTTAGGCCAGCACCTAAGTTCCACATCTACACCTCTTTTTACAGAATACGCTGAGTTGGAAGGGATCCATAAGGACCATTGAGTCCAACCCTCATCTCTGCACAGGACCACCCCAAAGAGTCACATCATGTGCCTGAGAGTATTGTTCAAATACTTCTTGAACTCTGGCAGGCTGGTGCTGTGGCAATTGCCCTGTACGCAACCACCCTCTGGGTGAAGAACCATTTTCTAATATCCAACCTAAACTTCCCCTGACACAACTTCAGGCCATTCCCTCAGGTCCTGTCACTGGTCACCACAGAGAAGATATCAGTGCTTGCCCCTCCTTTTCCCCTCACAAGGAAGTTGTAACTGCAGTGAGGTCTCCCCTCTGCTTCCTCTTCTCCAGGCTGAACAGACCAAGTGCCCTCAGCCACTCCTCATACAGCTTTCCCTCAGGGCCCTTCACCATCTTCCATGCCCTCCTTTGGACACTCTCTAACAGCTTAATATCTTTCTCACACTGTGGTGCCACAAAGTGCCTACAATATTCAAGGTGAGGCCACACCAGTGCAGAGCAGAGCGGGACAAACCCCTCCCTGGACCAGCCAGTGATGCTTTGCATGATGCTCCCCAGGACATAGGTGGCCCTCCTGGCTGCCAGGGCTTAAATATCTCCAGGTATAGTGACTCAATAACTTTTCCTGGGCAGCCTGTTCCAGTGCTTGACCCTTTTGATGAAGAATTTTTTCCAAATATCCAATCTAAACCGCTCCTGGTGCAACTTGAGGCCATAACACTTTTTGTCTCCTTTTATCTACCAGTCATATAACAAATGCACTTTTACCTTTGCTTGTCCAAATAGACGGGCCATAACAAAACTGTAAACATGAAATTATATTACTTTGCAAAAATGTCCTGTAACTTGAAAATGTCCTGTGTAACTTGAGTGAGCCCTGGCTTTCTGCCTGCATCTCTTTTTTTTAGAGATGTTTCCATCTTCCAGCATTACATGTGTATGAGTGGAGTGGATGTCAAATACCATAGTAGTTGGTGTACTTCTGTTTCTGGATGTTCTACAATTTAGCACTTTTTCTTTAATGTTCTGATTCTAATAAGAACATCCATTCAGGTCATCGTTCTGTCTCAGAACACGTTGTTACCACTATTTTAAAGTAGTTCCTGAGATGGCCTTACTGCAGAAAAAGTATTTTAGTATTTTTCCCCAGGTTGATAACCTGAAGCACTTTTGACAGCACTCACTCTAGAGGCATTCTCTGAGCAAGTTTTGAATGTGTGCAGGAACAGTGGGTGAGAAGCAAACATTCAAAAGTTCTTATAAGAGGAGCTGTGGTGAGAAATGTGGGGCATCCTGATGTGGTGCCTGCCTGGGGCTTTGACGGATTCCCCATGCCTTACTGTGCTCCCCAGTAAAACCTATCCAGGTCCCTGGTTTAGTAGAAATGATGATTAGTTGGTCAAGCACTTTCAGACCAGGAGGTTTTCCACATACCAAAGCCTGTTGTGCTTCTGGGCTGGCTTCCTCTTGGGTTCTCATCTGATTTCAGTAAAAAAGGATATAGGGATAGAGTGATTTCTGCTGAAAAAATTGGAAAGCATGAGAATAAACCTACCAGACATTGCTTTGACCAAAGTCAGAACAGGGCAAGTGGAAGGGAAAATACTACTACTTCTAGAAAATTGAAAGACATTCATCAAAAAGCAAGGCTGTGTATTCACCTGGCATGAACACACAAGTTTATTTTTGTCCTGGGAAGTTGTTTCTGGATCTTTGAAATGTAACCCTTGGTATGGCAAGTTTGAGGAGTTTGCTGAGTATCAGACTGCTGAGAAATTTGGTTTGTTACATTCTTGTCTTTTTCCTTCTGCTCCTCCCCAAGGAAGACATCTTTTCAACCTCTTGCCCCATCTGAAAATACCGTAGTACCACACCAGCTTTGCCAGAAAATGCTTAGCACACTAGCGGGTTTAAGCGTCATAGTTGTAATCACTCAGAAGGCCACAGAGCTGCATAGATTTCATTCCAATGTCCTTTCCAGCTTTTTGACAAGACTTGGTGGGCAGAGTTACAAACTCATGAAGCCCATGGTACAGATGAAATATGTGTTGCTGCACTGCTCAGAGAGGCTAGTCTTGGATGTGGGGATGTAGCAGAGGGAGGAGGGCTATGAGATCAGCTGGGAGTCTATAGTGAGAGAAGTGTTTCTTGCAAGGGCAAGTTTTCCATTACATAGCATGCAAATAAAAATGGTTGTTATTATTGAGGTTATCTGTTCCAGATTGAAAAAAATGGTCAGCACTGCCTTATCAAGCATTCTCTTTAAATAAGTTGTATTTATGCCCTGTTGTTTTGGCTGTCTTGGATGATTCCTGTCTCCTCTAACTTACTTCTGTAATTGCCTGTTTGCCAGATTCTGCTCACAGCTTCAGACACATGACCTCAGGAACCATTCTTCCTGAGTCAATGGAGTTATGGCAACTTTTTTCTTCTTAACCCAGTGCAACTGAGGGCACTTCTTGATCATTGCCTGTATTAACACCTGTTAGCAAGAACAGAGAGGCCCCCACGATCCTGAATAGAGACAGACAGTAGCTTATCTTTCTTGCAGATATTTCTGTCTTTTTGTCTGCTCAGTGTGAGGAGGCATGATGGAGCACAGGAATGTATCGTACCCTTTCCATTCCCCTCCCTGCTTGTTTGGGACAGCAAAAAATGAGAGGGGATTAGGAACCCACTAGCAAAGCGATTGGGAGATTGCTTAATAAACTCCTATTTTCTTGAACATGGGATCTAACTTTCAGCCAGTGGCTGCAGGCAGGGCTGCAAGTGGGGATATAAGCAGAGAGAATGCATTCACCTACTTTCTTTTCCCAAAATTATGACACTGCAGGTTTTGGTGTGTAAAAGCTGCTTTCAGGCTGACTGCTGGGATCAGGCACAGCCCCACTCTCACATCCCCTCACAGCAGGCTGGCTCGAAAGCTGTCCCCAGATTGCAAAGGCAGAGGGTTGATGGGCACACAGCGGATGGACAGGACTGCACTTCTTGAGAGCCAGTGGCACAGTCCCAATTCCAGCCTGGGAGCAATTCCCTTGGACAGGGCAAACTGAACTTTTACCTCAGTGCAAAACAGTTCTTTCCAGTTCCCTTTGCTTTTTTAGCTCCACAGGAACCTGGATCTCTTCTCTCACAAAGGTGAGATACTACTGATTGTTTGCTGCACTTTTGTAGTGCCACATGGTTCCTGCTAAGTTTAGCCCTTGCCCCAGCCTCCAACTGTGGTTTCTGGGCCTACGTGAACTCAGCAACAGTTCCGAGGTCTCCCACAGAGGTTAAACACTACCAACTGGCTGGTCAGAGGTATCCTGCTTCATGTCAAGCAGGTGCTCCTGTATTCCCTTTCCGACGTTGCACACTAAATGAGGTCTGAATCCCATTAGGGAACAGTGCTCCAATGCTGACCTGCAATGTTGCCTGTCACTACAGGGCTGTTTGCATTGGCCTTTCCTTGCTACAGCACAGAACTACCCTGTAGTTCATCGGAAGTGTGTCTGACCATGCTGCAGGCAGTGGGGTTTTGCTAGGAACACACAGGCTTGACTGCAGCTGAGCACAAGTCTTGTGGCAACATCTCACAAAGGCTGATCTGCATTTTTTTTTAGGAGTTTTTAAAAATCTTTGATCATCATTTGGAGACACAGTCCAACTGGAGTGGTTGGACATTCTCTCTGGAGGAAACAGGGCTCAATCAGTGGTATCTATAGGGAGGAGCAGATTTCACCTAGAATGACCACAGGAAGAAGTGCTTATGTTAGTCTGCTTTTTTTTTGCTTACTCCTTCATGGTCCATTCTGTGGATCAAGTGATACAGTTGTTTACACCAGGTTGTTATACTTACTACTGTATTTAAAAGAAATAATCAAGAAAGGACATTCAGATTTTGCAGAACTGAGAGGTTATTCCACTCTTTTTTGTAACTTTGAGTCAAGAGCATCTCTAATGCAACATACTGTGCCTTAAAAACAAACAGAAGAAGCAAAAAACTCCAAGTCTTTATTCCAGTATTTCCCCAACTTTGCATAACACTATGAATGCAAGTGGCATGTTTTAAACAGGTGTAGAGTTGTGCCTCACTGCTTCCTATATTTCAGACTCTGCTATCTGATTGGAATGGAAGTACAGGTATTGCATGCCTATGTGCCTCGGTAACGCTGGATTATGCATTCACTGAATCGCCAGCCCCTTGCTTTTCTTTGTCCAGAGCTGTCATACATCTCCATCCCCTTTCTTGCCTCCTGTTGCTTATACACATGGTGCGGTCAAGCACTGGACTGAGCTCCTGCTTGCACCAAATCCACCATGCTGTTGAAAGAGTGTGTTACAGTGCTGGAACCAACTGCAGCTTAAAGAAGCCAAGAAATATATGAAAAATGGAACTGTGTTTAAATCATCACATCAAATAAAAGAAAAACACAAATAAATGAGAAAAGAACATGAAATTTCCTTTTGATGTTCTGTGCTGGGAAGGTTTCAATCTCTTTTTAAAGCTCCTCCTCCACCCCCTTGCTTCTTATGGGATTGTATCCAATATTCTAATGTTCATGTAATGCCTTGACTTTGCTATCATTCTTCTTGGGATAATTATAGGTTAGTATAATGTACCTATTGTTCTGTTCTGTTCAAAGGAGCACTGTCATACGGGTGGCAGGGGTGAGGTGGGGAGGATCTCTGTATGTTCTCTTGCATCCATATTGTGTCTTTAATTAGTGTTCTTCCTTGTCTTTCCTTTCTTTTTTTTTTTTTTTCTTCCTATGGTGCATGCAGAGCACTTCCCCTTCTCAGACTGTTGGTTTCTCTTTCCAGTTACACTTGCACCCTGTTTTTTTGGTTTTGGCTGAGCTCATTCCCATCATAACAGGTTTGCCTTTTAGATGAAAATCATATGAAACCCAAGTAATGAGTTACTGGTGTTTACAGAGAAAGCAGATGAATGATTCTTTCCTCAACCTTATTAGTTGCAACTCTCTTGTTATCTTGTATGATTTTTCCTAAATTCAGAAAGAAAAAACTTTCGCCTAGGGACTCTACTCTGCATTTTGGGCCTTGCTGCACAAGGCACTGCATAAACATGTACTAACATGGTCCCTGACTCGGAATGCTCACACATTTTTCTGTAACAGGATTCGTCTTTGCCCTCCAGGTGCAGGTGTGGGAGACTGCTGTTGAGTGTTGTAAAGTGGTTTTGGTGCTGGGTCTTCAGGATGTCGAGTATAGTACTGGGTGCTTGAGAAATATCAAGGAGAGGCTGAAGAGCCCAATTAATCTTGGTTGTTGTACACAGGAGATGGACATCAGTTCCTAATCGGTGGAGAAGCTGTGTAATCAATTGCTTGCTTTCTGTTGTTGCCACCTCCAAAATAAATAATATTCAGGGCTGGTGACGTATTTTAGCCAGTAGGTTCATTCTGATTAGCTGCTGTGTATTTCACTGTAAACTATGTTTTGTCTTCGAGTCAAACAAGTGGTCTGGAGCCATGGTTCCTGACCAGCCTAGCAAAGTAAACCAGTAGTGGGGTGGGTTTTTATTTTTCAAGATTTCACACAACTTCCTCCTCTCTGAGTGGGTTTACCAGAATAATGAAATGGGAAACCTCCAAATGACTGTGTTTTTGACATCTATTGTTATAAAGGAGAGAATTACAGATTTTGGAAAAATCTGGATTAAAACCCCTCTGCTAGCAATGAGTGTGCCTCGAATGCATGCAACTTTTCTTCTATAAGTGGACAAGTGAGTTCAGAGGTCAGAGCTTGGTCTTCTCTTCTGCAGTTCCCAGGCTTCCTCTTGTTCCTGATGCACAAAGCCAAAACACAGTTTTCACTTGGGTGTCTCTTAAAATGCCTTACCTGAATCTTGGAAAGATCTGAAGCCTTGTCCAGCACTGTGATTACTAGGTTGTTGTGTGATAGAAAGTGACTTGTATCTATTTTAAAGAAGCCTTTAAAATCATCAGTGTCTGTATACCTTTACATATTTGCAAATCTGAAAAAGCGTGGTGTCCATCTGTGGATGTGTGGAATGGAGTAAAATGGGCTTGGTAGATGGAAGTGGACTTCTTCCTGTGCTCTGAGAACGTGATCTTTTAAAAAGAAAAATTAACCTCTCTCATAATGAGAATTTGTAGAATTGTGTCTGCAAAACAAAAGAACCAACACAGATGCACAATTTGGCAAGGCACTAATATTAAACAGCCAACCCCTTTTGCTCTGATGTAATTCCGTGGACTTCAAGGGAATTACACCAGTGGCAGTGAACCTGGCCTAAAATGCCTTTGACTAATATTTGTTGGTTTCTGCCTGGTGTCCTGAGTAATGCCAAATGAGATTTGATATTTTAGAAATGGATGAGATCTGGTGTGTTTGGTGCAGCATGGTGAGAAACACCCCCACGTGAGCACACACACATCCATGCATGCATATTGAGTGTTTCCTGGGGATGTTCCCAGAACTAATGCGCTTGCCAAGTGTGTTTGCAAGCCAGCTCTGGCTGTGTTGTGTGTGTTGGAGAAGCACAGGGATGTTCCTCACAACTGCTGCTTGCCTTGTGCTTGCTTATTGTATTTTCCCTTTGTATGCTGAAGTGGACATCACAGGTTAATCCCAGTCAGATCCTGTAAATGTTTTCCCCTGTTGGACCAGACCCAGAAAAATTCCTCCCGCTGGCATAAGTGTATTTACATACCACAGGTCATTACAAGGTAGTGCTCACCTTTGTATTCATTCCAACATGTCAAAGCAGAGATATTGGTTCATTTTTCTTTTTTCTCCAATATTTCTTTTATTTTCTAGGTTACCTTTTTTTTTAAGAGACAAGAAAGTGAAAGGAGGGATCCCCATGGGTCCTGACATCTGCTGCAGTCATTCTCACAGACTCAAAGGAGACCTAGGGAAGGAGAGGAAACAGTCTGGCTGCAGTCTCTTATTGTTTCTCTTTCGTGGGCCCCCACCCTGCACCCTCCTGGGCCTGCAATCCACTAACTAGCTCCTCCTGACTCCAGCTGTCATTTTTCCTTTTTATCTCCTCCTCTCTCAAAGAACCAAATGTCATCTCTTGTGGTTCCCTTAGCTGGGGTCAGAGACTCCTTTATGTGCTTTACGCTGATCAAGGATTTTTAACTGGAATGAGAGCGGTAATCAACTGCATGGTTGGGGAAGGGGAGAGATTAAATCTGAGAATTGCCAGTGATTGCCCCACGTGAAGAACAGCAGCTAGCAAAACAAATGCTATCATTATGCTCTGATGATTATTTTATTCCCTCAGTGACAGTAAAATGCTATCTGTAGCAGAAAGGTAGGACAAAGTCCACATTTCTTTAGCCCTGTGGTATTCAATGAATTTTCTGTGGGGTAGGATTGGGAAAAATTAGATACACTGTTAGGAGTTACCATATTTTCAGACCTTCTACTTGGGAAATTTCAAGAAAGGAAGAAGGCAAATCAAAGATATGTTTGTGATCTAAATTGAAGAGCCATTTTTGTTCAAAATAGAGCAGCCATTTTTATATTCAGTCTTGACTCTGTAGCTATGGGGAAGTCATTGGAGAATGTAGGGGAATGGGACGTCTGCTGTGTCCTGACACTTCTGCTTCATCAGCCAGTTTTGGGGCATAATGGCTGAATAAAAGCCAGGTGAATAAAATAGAGGAAGAGTTCCTGGTGCTGCTTCAATCTCTGCCCATGGTTTATTTTTCTGGTTTATTCAACACAGAATCAAGCTCCAGGGACTGCAACAGATTGCAAACTTTAAGTTTCATAGTCTGGGAAGGCAAAACAGTTAACAAACAGCCTAAATGAAGAGAATTACCTTTCATTTTAGTAGCCTAAACTGTCTCCTTCAACACACCCTTTTGAAAGTCTAGTCAGTCCCTCAAAAATGTCCTTTGTTGTTACAGAGCTATAGGAAGAATAGTTCAAAGTGTCCTGAATCTCCTTTTGCGCTGATGTAAGTCAAAAGTATTCTGAAGTACACAGGAGCTGATTCAGTACTCTTCTAGAAGAGCATTTTCTTCACAAGTGAAAACCAGACTGTAGTTAGAGTTGCTTTAATTGAGGAGAATCTTGCTGGTGGGGAAAAAGGCTTCTCTCAACTAAAATTGCCAGGTTTTGCTAAGATGCGTCCTAGGGTCTAACACAGTAGTATTATTCCAGTTTTATTCTCTAGGCATTTGACAGTGCTTTTATAAATGGTTTCAAAATACGTTACTTACTTAGCAACTCCAGTTGCTAGAAGCCAGGGACTGAATGAAAATTCCAGTTTTACTGGTGAAATTTCTCTCTTCTGACTGTAGAAATATTTACACCTAAAATAATCTGCCAGTTCAGAAACAACCCAACTCATGATTTTTTGAGGGGCTTGATTTGGAAATATTGTAAATACTTCACTGCTTTGAAACAGGAAAACACAAAGATAACCTGGTTTAGCGGAAGGTGTCCCTGTCCATGGCAGGGGATTGGAACTAGAGATCTTTAAGATCCCTTCCAACCTGAATAATTCTGTGATTCTGTGAAATACCAGGTGTGGGCGGTAGCTGGAATACAGGAAGAAAGATGGGAATATCAGGATAAGAAAGACTTATTTCCCATAAGTCAGGGGTTAAGCTTCTTGAACTCAGACTTAATCCTCTTCCTGCCTACTTTTCTAGTTAAAACAGGAGACATGCCTGAATCTCAAGCTTAAGATGGAACCTATTGGTAAAGATTCAATCAAATACCGTATTGTAAAACTCCCAAATCTGGGAAGTTGTGGAGTTGTGCCTGACCTGACTTGCCCTGCTCCTCTCTACTGTGGTGTTTCAGCCCTAGCATTTGGAGTGCCCCTTTATATATATATTTTTAAAGTCTGATCATCCCTTGTATGCATTGTGACATGAAAAGAAGGATGGATAGGAGGAGTCCACAGTCCTAGATGTCCTAGAGATGCTTTGTCATGTACTGTCTTCTTGGTCTCTTTGCTTTTCTGTAGCATGGGGTATGGATCACCTCCTGAGATGATCTAAGAACATTTATCCCACAAACCCCTTGGAATTGTGCATGCCCTAGAACACTAGTGATGCCAATTTTCTCTTTCTGGGGCAGCTTATAGTACTTGAGGCTCTTTTTTTTTTTTTTTTTTTGCTATAGATCTTAAGGTTTTTTAGAATACTGAGAATTTGTACCCTGTTTTTCTGGTCCTCCATGATAATGCTTTATACATTATTTTCTGGTATTGCTGGAGACTGAGATCTATTTTTCAGTTTGTAATTTCCAGTTCTTTGTTGTTCAAAGACACACAGTCCCTGCTGTGTACTGTTCTATTTACTGCTCCCTTTTCAGTCTTTTCTTGCCATCTTTCCTCACTTATTCAAATTCGTCATGGCCAATAGAAATGTTTTGTTCATTGGGAACCATGATTAAAAGTTTCCCCACTGGACTGATTTGGATTGATACCTGTCTTTTCAAAAGAGTGGTCTTTGAAAAAATCCCTCAGTTCACAGGCAAATACCAACAGTGAAGCTGTGGCCTTCTTCTTCTTCCATCTTGTGCATCTTTTTACCTTAGAAAAGTATGTGTATTTCTAGGAGAAACAGAAATGGAGTGCTCAGTCTATGCAAGTTTAATGGCCACCAACTGTATGACAGCATGGGGAAATGACGCCTCTGAAGTTCAAATTCAGACCTTAAATCCCGACTGAAGTTAAATCGCAATTTGTCATAATTTAGCAGTTGGTACCATATTAAATGTATTACAAAAGCAAGCTGTATTTTTTTGTGCTTCCACTTTTTTTTTTTTTTAAATTTTGTACCGTCCCTCTACTCAAATATACTGACAGTTGCAATCACATGGAAAGGTATTACTGCAGTAGCCAGTTTTGTCCTTCAGGACATAATATAAACATGTTCGTCAACTGACTATAGAACATGCAACTCTGAAGGAAGCAGATAATTGCAGAAACAAACTATATTTTTACGACCATTTCTGGAACACTAACAACTCTAAAAAAGTGCATATTGCTAGAACGTGGTCCTCTTCTTTTTGCAGAACCATGTGTTTTGGGATTCTTCTCCAGTATTTTATGAACATTTTCTCTTTATGTAGGAAGGATTAACCAAAAATAGTGAAGCAAGCAAACCTAAGCACAAGCAAGCAGCATAAAGATTCTGAAAAGTGTCAGATTTGAGATATTAAAAACAATCTCAAAAACATGTTAGCCTATAGTAAATTATAACCATACTGGCTTTCACCTCAAAATCCTCAAGGAATTTTTGCCATTGATGCTTGCCAGATGCTGCAGCAGTTTCCAGCGGTTTCTCCACTTTTCGATGCACCAGACAAAACTGAGAAACGTTGTCAGCTGATGGACAAACTTATGAAGGGAAAAATGGAGTAGGAGCTACCTAGTAGGAACAGACATAATTCATCTAAGGTGATGCTGGCTGAAGACACAGATGCCAGCTGTTTATCAACTAGTTTCATACTGAAGGTTTATTATCTTTTGGCATGCTCTGTACTTGTACTTCCCCTCCTTCCTTTGGTGTTCTGGCTTGCAAGACCAAAAGGAGTATAAGAGACCCATGAATGTATCATTTTCTTATAACTGAATTTATTTCTGTCAAGAAGGCACGTGAAAATCAAGACAAGAGATTCCCCAGCTCTCCATTACCCCCACAAAAAGAACAACCTGGAAGGGGTTGTATCTAAACACATAAAATGTCAAATAAACA
Source organism: Calyptomena viridis (assembly GCA_013390005.1). NCBI lineage: Eukaryota > Metazoa > Chordata > Aves > Passeriformes > Eurylaimidae > Calyptomena > Calyptomena viridis. Next base: position 138,641 of record WEIV01029092.1, on the reverse strand, counting down.
CCAGGCATTCTTTGTATTAAAAAATCACATGTGAGTTCCTATAGCTACTCCAAAATAAAGTATTCAAAATCAGTCATGGCAGCCTTATAACCAAGAATCCATGTTGCAGTGATTCATTTGTAAATATATGCAGTCTGTGTATAGGCAACACTATAGATCAGTGACAGTCAAACCTGAAAAGTTTGGTTCTTGAATGGACTCAGAGGGTATATAACCACTAGGGTGTGGTAACCTGATTCTTTAATGTGATGTACTGTCTTTGATGCTTTGTCGTCATTGTTGAGTCTTGATGGTAAGCTGTGAGCAGATGCTTTAGTTGTGTCAGATCATTACATCATGATTAGCTTGTAGAACTCTGCAATTGTGTTTTCTTCCTGACTGCAAGTAAGAACTGAGTTGCTTTGCATCTCTCCATCTCTTTGCTTCTCTCTTTGACTACCTCCAAGATTAAAGAACAATCTCTAGTTCTTTGAGATATTGGCTAAACCTTCTTATTTTTTGAGCAGAGAGGCTCTGCTAAGCCTATAGATTCCTCCAGAACCCACATGTTATGTTTGAAGGAACTCAAGTTGAGGATTTTTGAGCTATGTAATACATTAGATTGTTTTCAGTCTTCTGCAAAAAGTGTCCTGTGTTTCACTAAGTGACATGGTGTTGCCTCCTAGTTTTTATGCTGAAAAAGATTTAGTGTGTAACTGTTTAGAGTATGTTACACAAAAACTCCTAAGGGTATCTGAAAGGCTTTTCTTTTGTAGCTCTCACCAAAGATGATGAGATTTTTTTAACATGCGATGCGTATGGCTTGGGGTTCTCTTTGGGGAGAAGAGGGGACAGTTTGAAGAGGAAGGAGATCATTATTCTGTTGCACAGATGATAGAGCCAACAGTGCTGCTGTCAGACAATCACAGTTCCTAAACTAACCACAGTGGAGAACCCCGCCCCCTGCAGAGAACAGAGGAGACATTTACCTGCCTTGCTTTTTGCTCAGTAGCAACTACACGAAGATGATTCATCTGTGTGTGATGCTACTTGGAAGCAGAAGACTTCTGTACCCTCCTTACGATGTGACCTTTTTTGCAGATCCTTTAATTTTCTTCTCTTCTCAATTCCTGCCCATGGAGGGACTCTTCCCTTCCCCCTTCCATTGCCTTGGAGCTGTTTTGCTTCTCCTGATGAATATCAAGTGTTTTGGGCCTGCAGCCCTAATGGGTGGGGGCTAAGACTTGGATCTACCCCTGAGACAGAGTGGAGCCAGCAAAGACTGGTTATTTTAAATTGTGTGGTGACAGGCCTTTTTTTCCCCTCCCTTTTTGTTCCCAGAGGATGGCTGGGGAAGTTTGTTGTGCCAAATGCTTGGAATGTGGTTTTTCTCCTCTTCCTCCCCCTTCAAAACAGAAAGAGAAAACTTTATGCTGTGAATTGTCTTAATTGGGGAACATAAATCCAAACTGTAGTGCAACATGGCTGGGCAATTCCTTTAACGAAGGAAGAGCAGCTTTCTCTTGCCCTCTCCTCTTATGCTCTCCTCACATCAAACTCTTTCTTGTGGTGCCATCCTGTTCAGATGGCAGCATGGGAATACCTATGAACATTGGTCCAAAATTCTCACAAGTCTGAATGCAATATGTGACTCCCTTAAAATAGTGCAGCCAGAGTGGTGCATGGACATTTTCCTAGGCTGAAGTTAGTTGTGTAGCCAGTGTAGGAAAAAGAAATAGAGATTCCTCTGGGTAGCTGTCTGAAGTGGCTGCAAGACCGTTTGAGGGAAATCCACACTGCAACAGAGATGGCTCATGTGCCCTGACCATATGTTTTGGACTGATGACAGGGTGCCATGTTAAATGGTATATGACTTTTTATATTCCTTGTGTCAGGAACTGGTATTTTCTCACAACTTGACAATAAAGTATTTTCTTATCACTACTGACTGGCTTAAGAGATGTCTCATTACATCCAGAACAGAATATACTAATCCTTCTCCTTGTCCCACCTGTGGTAATGGGAATAAATTGGTGCCCATCAGCTTGTACTGGATGTAATGGAGTCCCTTACGCAAAAAGCCAACCTGAGAAAGCCCTGATCAGAGCATGAATGGGAGTATAATTACATTGAATGTAATGACATATACTTTAGCAAAGATGGACAAGTTATCTGAAATGGTTCTGGAGTGAATGCCAAAAGCAAAATCTTCCCGTTGGCAATGATGTTTCAAGAAGAAAAGCAATTGACACAGTGGAAGAAAGGTAAATTGGGAGGGTAACAGGAAAAGAGCTTAATTTGAGCATCCTGCGAGTCCCAAAATTTATTAAAGCCAATGCTGGCTGGCTCCAAGATCTGCTGCAATAAAATAATAAAACTTGCTCTCATGTAAAAATCTTTCTCGTGGTAGTGCAAGACCACTGTTCATCTTCTATCCAGTTCTGGATAATATAAGGTTCCTACAGGAGGTATTCTAACCTGCTAGTAATATTTTACTGCTTTTGCCTGCAAGCTCATCAATGTTTGTGTAACATTAAGCATTAAAATTCTTATTTTTATCAACTTCACTAACCAGTTTTATCAACTGCTGCTGATGCAGCAGTGGAAGTCTCAGAAGAACTGTTTGCTTTTGCTTTGAGAGATGGGATGAAAGGTTAGAGGGGGTGGATGGTGATTGCATGAGCAATGCAGGTCAGGTTACTGTTGGATTCCTCTTGCAAGATAAGTGAGAGCCCTCTGAAAGGTAATTATTGGAAAGCATAAATTCCTGAGATAACCTGTCCAAGAAGAAATAGTGACAGGAGCAGAGGCCATGTGTTAAAGGCTAGCCATTACTCCAGGGCAATGGGCTAACCCCTCTCTCTCTCTTTTTCTGTAACTTCTCCATGGTCTGACACTTGACTCTCTCAGTTCATTTCCTTCAGTCACTTCTCAATCTTTTTCTTATCCTGTTTATAGACCACTGTAATGGTTGTCTCCATGCCGTACTAATTGAGGTGTAGACAAGTGGAGACTCTGTTATGTAGCTTGGTTCCATGTCCAAATTCTTGTTTAGTCATTGTCTTTGCTTGTCGTTGTCATTGTCACTGCAGTGTTCAGGTAGCTTTTACAGGACGTCTGGGAAAAAAAGAAAGGTTACCGTTGTATTTCTTTAACTGATTTTTCTACAGAAAAGCTTCAACTAGCTTTCAGAATGACATGGAGTCAGCTTTGTCTCTGAATCAAGTAAATTGCTAGATGGCAGCTGGGGAAGGAAGTCTTGCAGAGTGAGAAAACAAATTTCAGGTGAAAAGATGGTGCAAAACTGGGAAATAAGAAAAGTGACTTCTCTTTCTCAATGGCTTTGTTATGCAAACTCTCTGTGTCTCATCTGTAATGTAGAGATAATGATATCTATCCAGCTCCTATTCCCACCAGTTGATTGATTAATGACTGTCTCATGATCCCTGGATTATACTTTTGTGACCTGCAGCTTTAACTACTTAAGTGCATTACATCCAAGAAAGAAAACAGAACCAATGTGTTAGCTCTGGCCAGTTCTAGCAGGGAAAACATGATAAACTGACATGAACAGCCTTGCCCAAGTGTACATGCTTCTAAGACCTCATTCTAAAAATGCACTGAAGCATGGTCTGTCTGTTCAGCTGCCATCTCTGTTCAGCAAGACATTCAAGTATCTGCCTAACTTTGAATTGAAGGGAACCTGCACACTCAGTAATGCGCTGTGCTGAACTGGGACCTGACGCTTGATCACAGGCAGGGTTACATCACGAGCGTTTGAAGATCTCAATGAAAACATAGGGCCAAAGATAAATTTGAGGTCTGCCCTAGCATGATGGGGATTTGTGTTAAACTGGAGACTTTCAGAATAGCGAAACTTGCCAAAAGAGTACACTGCTTGAGCAGAAGAAAGGTTTTTTGTTTTGCAGTGATAGTTGCACCAACACACTTTTACAAGCTTTGCTAATTGTTACTTGAATTACAAAGCTTTTCTACTTGCTTTAGCTGTTCTACAGTAACAGCCACCTCAATCTGATACTTGAATTAAGGTGGTGCTGAGAACAGGGAGCAAGCTGGAAGAAAAACAGGTGCAAGGAAAAGTCAATGTGTAGGGGGGACCAACCATCAGATGTTTGAGTTTCTGAAAGCTAGTTGTGGCAAGTGCTTTTTCTTGTCTTTATTAAAGAGTTCCTCTTATATGCTTCATCAGTATCTACAGAAACAAGGGCGCAGGTGTTTGAAACCACTCCTCAGAGTTAAATGTGAGTATTTGCAATGATAGGTTGCTCTGCTGTCATGGGATGTGCTCCAGGTACAGAAGATCCTGTGCCTAGATCTTTGAGTTAGTTCCAGTGTGCTCTCAATACAGGGCATTCTTTATCTGAGGAAGCTGTGAGATGGTGTGTTGAATGCATCTGTATCGCTTCTGATAATTTTTATTGCTCCTTTTTGAGGAGTGATAATGATACATCAGCAGAGGAATGCCCATAATCTGCCCTACTTCCATTTGTGGGTAGAGCTGGGGGAAGGAGGTGAGAAAAGGAAATCTAGTTCACAGTCCTCTTGAGAATTCCCCTATGTAGTGTGAGTCAAATATGTCCCTGCTGTACATCTACTGAGTTCAGTAGATTTATACAAGTAACAGAATGATTGTTCCTTTGTATTCAAGAAAAATAATAACTTGAAGAAACACAACCTTCATTATCTAGGCTTGAGGTGACTTTGTTGAGAATAGAAAATATGATTTCCTGTTTTGTTTTGTGGGGTTGATAATTATTGACTGGCTAGAGTAAATTTTTGCCTTTTCTTACATGTGTATTCTGTTCGTCAAACGTATCGTGCTACTTCCCTATAGCACAGAAAGTGCTAATGATTCAAGATTAGCAACTTCATCTTTAAAGTATTTGCTCTAGCTGTTTTTTTTCCCCTAGGTTGACCTCAGAGGCAAAGTAAACTCTAATAATCATGTGGTTTTATGTTAGATCTATATAGATCTCTGCTTTGCTACTTGTGTGATCATTTTCACCTGAGCAAAATGGATTGTTTCCTGTAGCAGGATTTCCTTTGCGGCAGGAGATACCAGGTTCCTATAAAACAGAAAAGTCAGCAGAAAAATGTGAGCTCACTAACTCTTTCTAGTCAAAGGACGGGAAATACCTAAAATATTAATGTAATTACAGTTCAGTGAGGTGGGGAAACTTGCCTGCCATTTAAGAAAATTTGTACTACTTTTTTACTTGCATGTTTATTTTAATCTCTTCTAAATTCTGACATCTGGATTGAATGGCACCGTACATTTGTCTACTAAGTAACTGCACAAGGTGCAGGGGAAATCCCAGCCTGAGAACTTCCAAGAGGGCTAACAAAGGTCATTCAGACCAGAACTGTGCTGTAGAGCTTGGACTGTTGCAACTCTAACATGGCTTAAAGCATGCAAAACCCCCATGGTCTTTCCTGTCATCTTGCTGCCTGTTGAGCTCTGGTGGAGATACATAGCTTCATGAAAGATGATATGCTTAGAGACACATGAAAAGGAATGCACTTGTCAGCTTAGCTAATACCATTCAGGCCAATGATGTAACGGGAGTGGTAGGGAAAAACTCCTTCCATTTGCATATGCTGTGTCTTCCAAGAAGGCTGTGCTGACTGAGTAGTGCACACTGTGCAGTGATGGTGTGGACAGACTTTTTCCCTTTGCAAACAAACAAGTGTGCTATTTGAAGACTAACCCAAGCTGGTTGTACTGCTGGAGACTACCTCTGGTAGCAGAAGGGGTTTTGTGAGCTCCCCCAGGCAACGTCAGCTGGGTTTGCTCAAACAGATCGAATGGCCTTGCCTGAACTGAACCAGGGAGCACTCACGCAAGTATTGCTACTGGCAGGAGGTGTGGGAGCAGTAAGCTGTAGGAGACAAGCAGTGAAAAGCAGCAGGGTAGGAAGGAATGGGTGATATTTTTAGCTAGCACAGCTAGAGCTAGGAGAGGATTTCTGTTCATGATCTGACCATCTTTTTAGTACAGGCAGTGCCTGAAGTAATGCAGATGATTTATTAGTGAGGTAAGTGTAGGGTGTTACCTGTGTTCTGCAGGGGAACTGTTAAAGCTACAAAGGAAGTCACGGCAGAGTAATTTGTAGAACTCTGGTTTGCTGTCTTCCTGCTGACAGCTTGGGGGATAGATTATGGTTTTTACTAGGAATGCGAAAGATAGGTCCACTGTGGGAAAACAGGACGGTGGGAGCCGAGTGGATAGACTTTGTCTTTGACTACATCTGGTCGCTAAGACTATGGTTGCAGAAAGCCAAACAGAATTCTGGTGACCCCAAGCCCCAGCAGCTTGAGCTGCTTCTTGAAAAATATATAGTGAAAAATCACTTGGATGTTGTCATGTCCAATCTAACACTGTTGGTGAAGTTTTCATTAGTTCATTCCTTTAGTAATTGGAGAGAATTTCTGACCTTTTGGGGGAGGTTAGGACCAAGCTGAATTCTGGCTGCTGTCTTCAGATACAGAAAAGGTCCAGGTTATTACCTTTCACACCTGTTGTTCATTTAATTGGATGATGCTGCATCTCTTTAAAACAGAAACCCTGGCCTGAGAAAGAATAGATGCTCTGAGATATCCCCAAGGAGTCTGCCTCTGAGATTAACCTAATTGGTCACTGTGCTGAGTCTAATAGAGATTGTATGCAATGCCTGTCTCTGGAAACACCCTAGGTAGCCTCGTGCACGGCATGGAAACTGCTCCTGATATCTCCCAATGGAAATGAAAGAAAAGTAAGAGGAGATGTGAATAAATTGCCATACAGACCCTAGTATGATTGTTCACAGTCCAATATATTTAAATGAGGCCAATAACTTAATCTTCTGAAATACCCGATTTCATAAGTACACATCATCTTGTACCTGTTGTATCTAGCCAACAACTCTGCTTGTTAACAGCTGAATGAGATGGGCCAATGATCCCACTTTTTTGGCTTTGAGAGCTGGGAGCTTGAGCAGGACCATGCACAGGTGGAGGAAGAGGAGCACCTCCACCTCTGGACCATCTTCCTGCTCAAAATGGCAATACGTATTGACCCTGAAAGCCAGATTTTTGTCAGCAAAATACCATCATGTACCACACTCTTCCTGACAGTATTAACTTGTGCTGCTGTTTCTTTTCTTTAAATGAAAAGGCTCGCAGAGCTCTCATACTTCTACAACAATTGTGAGGGTGGGGCTAATCAGATCCATTTTCCCCAAATTGTAAGTTAAGCCTACCTTTTGTAATTTTTCTTCAAAGACAGACATTTTGCGTGAGCTGATACCTCTAGTTTCACATTGGATTAAATTACAGCCTAAGTCTGTTTCCAGAGTAGTGAAGGTAGCTCACTGTACGAGGCTCTGTTTTCTGTTATGAATCAGCATCACACCATGATTGAAGCAGTGAATACCCTGTCGATTCTGGCCACAAATATCCAGCAGGGATTTCCAACCCACCAGGGGAAGTCTGCTGATAAACACCTGGCAGAAGGAGATTCCTTTGCCCTTCTATATAGGGGATGGGCTAGTGCTCGCTGGAGAGTTGGTGCTTGGAGGAGGGTGCTGAAAAACCTCACACTGCTTTTACACTGATCTGGGATTCAACCTAGACTTGTAGCTTGGGGCATCTTGACTGCTGTAATGTCCTGACTCAGGAACTTGTCATCAGCTCTCTGATGGCTCCTAATCTCTTGCACCACATGTAGTCTATGCACCTGAACAGCACTTTGGACAAATGCTTGAAGCTTGTCTATTTTGACCTGTTTGTATAAGTTCTTCCAATGAAAGGTGTTAACTCTCCTGGCAAGCCTTTCCTTTCATTTGCCCTTCAATCACTGCTGCGCCAGTAACACTGGAGTCTCTACAGCTGTATACTGCTTTGTGCTCTGATCTGTGTAGTCTACCTACTGCTGAAACAGTTCTGCTAGCCATGGTTTTCTCTGACTCTCAGGCTAGGGAGAGTTATACAGTCTTCCTGTTATCCATCAGGTGATATTATTCAGTATTTATAGAAGTGAAATAGCTGTCTCAATGACATTGGCTCTTGGAGAGTCTAGGATAGCATGGGTTTTAGTGGGTCTTTAGAAAGCTGCCAAGTTTATGTGAAAAAACTGAAAGCCCAGAAAGTTTGAGTCATCCTGTAGCACATCTGGAAATCTTGTTTTGCCTTTGCTCATGCTCACACCCCTTACATCATTAGAAAATGTTGTGCAGGGACAGATAAAACTGACCACTATGAGAAAACTGAATCTGCACATTCCTGCACTTTCTGGCTTGCCATTGGAGCTTGTGGTAGGATTTTGAGCCGTGCGTTATGCTTCACCTAACATCAGGAAAGCCATTCTATATTTCTCTTGAGTTTCTATGTCCTACCTTTCTGCAGTTGCAAAGGGTGCATGGTTGTAGCATTTAGGATCTGCCTGTAGACTAGGAATTCCAGAAAGTACAGCCAAAGGAGGGGCCCAGCCAGCCCTTTGTTTTTTAATACTTAATAGTGGTCTGACACTCTTGAATATGTCGTATTTTCTTTTGCTGGGATCTTTAGATGAATGGTGTGTTAGCATCTTGCAATGTAATGTGAGGATGAGCAGAGCAGAATACTTTATCTCTTCTGGGAAGATACTCTAGAGCAGAGGGACTGCTGTCCAAAGATGCTGCAAGAATCTACTGATACTAGGCTCTGTTAAGTCTGGGTTTCCAGTTGCATCTGGGTCTAGAAAGAAGTTCAAGCACCTTGAACTTAGTTCACTTTGCCCTTCATGAAAATCGATGGTGTTTCAGAGTCTATGAAGAAAAGGCATGAAGAAAGGCCAGGGACTATGGACTTCTTTGAATAGAACAGTTTTGCAACTAGCTCTGTCTTTGTGGTTTGTTTTGTCTAGGGTAGAGAGTCAGAATAGGCCAATCCAGATGGGGGAAACACATATGAGCATGGCTAGGCCACTGCTTGAGAAGAGAATTATGCTGACTGGAGAGGAAGGCCCTTTTGCTGATTGTGTCTATTAGATTGCCTACATTAATGTCCGTCTTTGGATCATTAAAAACATTATTGCACAGTTTGTAATGCTTCTCACTTTCAGCCAGCCTCACTCTGATCTCTTCTGACTTTAGCCTCTTCCAGACATGCTGCCCTTGCTTTCAATATGGAGAGATTTGGGAAAGTACTGTATTTATGAAGGGGAAAAGGATACATAAAGCTGTGTCATCAGCAGAGTGGCTGGCATTGCTACCCATATACTTATCATATACTTATCATAATTTATCATATTCCCTGGAGGTTTTGCATAGATATTAAATAGAAATTGTTGAAGAACTAAGCCCTGTGGCATTCTTCATGTCATAGCTCATGGAGAGAAGGAGGAACCACTTGGAACTGCCTGTCAGGGGCCTCCTGGGATCTACCAGAAAGGAATGAGTATAGCCAGCTCAGTGCAGTTCTCTCAATACTTACCAAGACATGGGTTTGTTTAGTCGCTGTTCAACTTTGTAAGAAAGCCTGAGACCTCACTGATGCTTCATTTCCAGACTCATTCATTAGTGCCTCCAAAAGCAGTTTGAACAGTATCTTCTGAAGCTGCAGTGCATCACTACTTTCACGACACTTCTCAGATCTTGCCCATTTTGAAACTGGATGGCAGTGCTGCTGAAGAAGTTCTGATTTAATGTCTCTTTAAGTTGTCCTCAGTGTTTCTCATAGTGTCAAGTGATCTAAAATATAAGACTAGAGACTAAACATATAGTAAATGAAAATTCCGTGGTCTTAAGGAAAGCAAGTTCCACATTTTTGGTGAAGGCTGGGGACCACTGCAAACTGCAGAAGGAAAAGTCTGTTACTTTCTGTTACATGATTAGTCATTACTTTGTGTGCTATCAGCTTTTCACTTACCTAGTCATGTATTGAGAATGGTTTTAGAGGGAAATGACTAGAAAGAGGCCTGGCCTCAGGAGGTGGAGACAGTATGCATTTATACTCAGAGGACCTGGTGGAAATTTCAGAACTGCACTTAAGGAGGACTGGTTCTTTGTTATACAAGTTTACAGGAATCATGTGGACCTGTAATCATGATTTAGCTTGGCTGGATATGTCTTCAATGAGTACTCACCTTCTGTGAATCCTAACCTGAAATGTGTTAGGCACTGCAGGAGGGGTTGTGCTAGATTCTGCCCATTTTGTAGCTTTTGTAAAAGGTGTAATGCACTAAAATATCCATGACACTGCAGGATGGGCTGGAAAGTAGTGGTGGAGAGCTGCTCCACTTCTTTCAGGTCCCATCAGGATCCCTTGCCAGCACAGGAATGAACATCCTGAAGCATCTGGAGTGAAGTTGGGCTCTTGGTCCTTGTTGCTAATTTATGGGTTTATAAACCAGGCCAGTTCTTGTGTTTTATTTTTGTGGGGGTTTTTTGGTAGTTGTGTTTTTGTCTGTTTGTTTGGGTTTTGTTTTTGTTTTGTTTGTTTTTATTTGGTTTATTGTTTGTTGGTTTGGTTTTTTTCATTTAAGGCATGTCTGGACAGAGGAGTCATGGCACTAGGTACTGTATAGAAAAGCAGGAAGTTGAGTCTGCTCAGAAATCTTATGGTCTAGTTAGAGCAGCAGGCAAAGGTTGAGAGAAGGGAAGGGTTGTTTTTCACTGACTTTGTTATTAGCTGACCTGAATCCATGATAGAAAACCTCAGTTTCTTAACACTTAAAAGGACAGTGACCTCAGAAAGTCACAGGGTCTGATCTTCCATGCTGGTGCTTGCTGTCACGCCAGTGACTACCTGCAAGGCTGCACAGAATTGCACCAGCCTCACATTGCTGCCCCAGCATCCACAGGGCTAGTGGTGCTTTCAGAGCACTCATCTCCTTGTTCACACTGAGCTACCACTGCTGCTGCTTAGTTTCAGTCCTAGCTTTTTTTACTGATAAACAGCCCCTAACTCCTACTAAATATTGACCCCTTCCATGCAGCTTTGCAGAAGTTTGCAATAGCAATATCTTTTCCAAGCCAGGAAGCTTTTATTAGTCAGCCAGAATGGGGTTATTTTAGTGTCTGTGGGCTGGAATGTAAGTGCAAAGCCTGTGTGTATGCCAGCAGTGTCACTGGCATGCCTGTTCCAAACATCCGGGATTTCACCTGTGGCTCTGCAGTGAAGGGCTGTTTGCTTTACTGCAGTGTGCTAACAACTGTATTTTGTATTTCCAGTTGTGCTGCCTTCAGTATGATTTGCCTTCCTTGTCCAGCAGTTGTTCATGTCTGCTCCTTGGGTTTTTTCCCCAGCATCTTTGAAATCTGCACATATGCTGATGATTTGGTGTCATTAATATCAATCTAGACAAGTCTGTGTGACCTTTCACTCCCATGTCCAAAGGGAAGAATTGACCCCTGCAGGCAGTCACAGCATAACACTGACTCATACATACTTTTTGTGAAAATAATGCAGAAATTCCCTGTAGTTTTTACCCATAATTTTTCAGGAGATGAATTATAAGTCTTCCATAGCAACACAGTTTGGGAAAACTATGAAGCATGTAGCATCAGATAATTAATCTTTTTCTGATATATGATACACTTTTTACTATTAATGTTGTCCTTTTTTTTTCCTCCTTGTGTATTTCACTTGCTCAAACTCAACTGATCTGTTTGAGTTTCATTTGAGCTTGTATGCTCTCAAGTCTTATTCCCAGCCTTGTCTGTTCTCCAGCTCCATTGTAAACTTCGTAGGCGGGGACTGGGATTTGTCCCACCTCCCTGAACTCCACAGCAATGAATACAATAGGACCATATTTTCCCTTTTTTTCTCTGCTTCTAATAATACTTTCTCTTTTTCCTGCATGAGATAAAATATGCTCTGTTTAGATATGTAGCACTGAAAACAAAGAAAAAAAATATCTCTAAGTTCAAAGTTCCTTAAAAAAAACCTAACTGAAATTTGGGGCGTGTCAGAATCCCTCCAGTAAAGACTAATGATAAAACAAAACAACCAGCCACCCAAAAGTAATTGCAGGGAAGCTGTTTACCACTGAAATATGAGTGTCATAAGGAAATCTGTTTCTTTAATGTCCTATACTTGATTGTTTTTCACTTTTTAAAAAAAATTAAATCCATTTATAATTGAAGTCCCGGCAGTTCCTCAAGGTCTCAGTATCTGAATAACTTTCCAGTGAATGCTTAGGGGACTGCATTTTTTTGATCATACTTGCTGTAGGGGAGCCAAGGTAGTTTTTTAAAGTATGGAGGTGACTAAATGCTTCTCCTAAATTATTATTTTTCTGAAAGGCAAAAAATGCATATTTAAAATCTTTAAAATAAATGTAGTGAAACAGCTAGACAACAAGATTGTGTCAAGAATGAATGTGACCCATTAGCTTAGTTGCTTCTTTGTCATTAGCATCTCAAACCCCCTTTTCTCCCTCTTAAAAAAAATCTGAAATTTAATCTCACACTCTACTTGATAGAGTCATTTAAACTCAAATATTTAACATTCTAAGTTTTATAGTTATTTTCAGTCTTAGAAGAAGGTAGAAACTGAAGTAATCTCCTGTGAGATCCTATATCTGGGTTGCTGAGATTTATTATTTTTGTTAATATGGGTGCTTTGTGGTGTGCATATTCTAATGACAGAAGTGATTTTTGGTGTAAGGAAAACCTATGCAGTGATGGCAGTTTGTTGTCACACAGCTGTGCTCTTCCTTGCAGTAACCTCCTATGAGTTAGTGAGCATCCCTGGCTTAATATAGGAGGAATCTGACAAAGCTCTGTGCTAGCTCAAGTGTTTGTGGAAAGAGCTGTTAATCTTTGATCAACTAGAGTCTCCTTCTTACTGACTTTGATTACACAAGTGTACAACTTTAATTACAGCTTTTAATAAGCTTTCATTTCTTCCAAGCCACATTCTTTGTATAGTAGTGCAGCTTATCTCTTTCTTTCTCTCCTGCTCCCCTTCCCTTCCCCCCCTGCCTTTTTATGGAAAAGGGTGATTGAGGTCATTGCAGGAGTTTCAATGTCCAGAGGGATCCTGCTGTACATGCTCTGCCCATGGCTGTACCCTTCACTCACTTGCACAGTCCAGAGACTCTCTCCTTCAGCTGCCCTGCAAAGATCCCTGCACCAGCAGCTGTCCAGGAGCCGGTGGTCAGTAGGGAAGGGCAGGGCTGAGAGGTACCACATTCACACAGACATTCGCTGCTTCACAAAACCACGGAAAAACCCCTAGAAAGTCTCTGCAGCCAAAGGATGTACTGAGTCCTATGTGCATTTTCTGCTTGTGAGGGGATGCCCCCTTCTCTCCCTTGGGGACACTGTGAAATGTGGCGGCTGAGATCAGAATAGCAGAGGGGAGCAGGAAACTGATGGGCTCCAGCATCCACCCATGGTACTCATTCCACATCCAGAGATTCAGTGTGCTGGCTATACTCCAGTCATTAAGAAATGACCTGGTGGAAGCTTTGTGAGAGACTTAGACTTGTAATTGTAAATAATTGAGATATGGTTTAAAATGACCATAAGAAAATGCTTTTTTTCACATGAATCAGATTTCAGCTGTGGAACTCATTGGCTCACAATGTTTTAGGTATGAAAAAGATTAGTTGAAGAGTGGGTTGGATTAATTCATGAAAGGAAGATTCATCGAGGTCTATTAAACATAATTTCCCCATCACTGGGTAACCTCAGACTTGGGGAAATTAAGTTCTGATCATCAGAATTGAGAAAGGGGAACTAGAGGTGCGTCCCTTGGTATGTGGGTTATTTGTGCTCTTCCCCGAGCCTCTGTTTTTGGCCACTGTGAGTGAGAGCATATGGGGCCAGTACAGCCCAGAGGAAAAGATTTTGACTTCCATAGAAGTCATAAGGTGCAACTGAGGACCGACTTAAAAGATGTGAGTCACAAAAATGATACAGATGGTTAAACTGAGGAATTAGCACTGATTTGACATTCAGAGGTGTGCAAAATTTTAAAATGCCAATTGTGCCTACAGAGGAGGGTAGTGGGGACAACTAACAAAACGGGAAAGGGAGCCCCTTTTATCTCTGTGCATGCATCCCTTTGGCTCTCTTGCTGTGTGTGCTATACTCTTTTTGCACACTAATGAATATCAGAGTCAGAGCAAGTTAGGCTACATATCACTCTACTCCTATTTTGTAATGAATTTCCCCTTAATGGGTAGCTTTCCTAGCTATTTGTGTCACGACTGAATTTCACCTTGACAACAGATCAAGAATGAGGTTCAGCAGTGTGGCCCACCTACTCTGCAATGCTCCAGCAATGACAGCTGCTTTGTGTCCTCAGGGTAGCTTTACTTTGATGCTTTTCCCTGTTTAGAGAAAGTTGGAGGGAGGATTTTGGTAATCTCCAGCAGGCAGAGTTTTTAAACCTTTCTCAAGGGAAGATGAAGATTCTACAGAATTTTTGAACAAATAGTTATTTATGAAATAAGTGACATTGTCTTTAGAACTGTTCCTCCCACTGGGATCCAGAGGAAAGCAGCATTTGCCACACTGAATCTTGCTGGTTGCTGTTGTAGCTTGCTGCTCTTGGTACCGCAGGCTTCACTGTGGAAAACTCTGGAAGGCTTATGACAAAATGTCTAGTCTGACCATTGCAGACATGGCTCTAGTTGTTAAGGGGTATATTTTCATGCCTCAGAAGTGCACAATAAGAGGACTATGTTCGTTGCTCTTAAGGGCTCTCTGACACCAGAAATGCTGGAGTGAAGTTCTTCTAAACTTGGCTGGCTTTCTGGTTGTTCACAATATACTGCAGGAGTTACTGTAACATGGGATTGAAATGACTGGTTTGCTGAATTGTCTGGACAAACTACAGGGGAAGAGAAACAATAGAATGGGTTTATCATGGTGTACATGTGCCTGACCCTGGGTCATGGGCCAGTGTGATTGCATCATTTGCTCATGCAGTAGCCACACTGCTACTGAAAAGATCTGTGTCCGGTTTCTGAAAGTCTCATCTTTTGGTGGCAATTTCTGCCTGATCTTCTTCAGCAGTGTCTCATGTCAGCAACCTTTGCATCTGTTCAGGCAATTTTTGTCTGCTTGCCTATTTTTAAACCAATTTCACGTCTCCTTTTCCTAGTCTTGTTGGAAGGGGCAGTGCAATCATACTCACTGTCTGCCCTGTCTCTTTTGTCAGACTTGGGGACCAGTTCTACAAAGAAGCAATTGAGCACTGTCGGAGCTACAACTCTCGGCTGTGTGCCGAGCGAAGTGTCCGCCTTCCCTTCCTGGATTCACAAACTGGGGTAGCTCAGAACAACTGCTACATCTGGATGGAGAAGAGACACAGGGGACCAGGTTAGTTGGGTTGTGTCTGTGTATGCATGTGCATGTATGGAGGGCTGGCCACTGAGCCCTCATGGGGTTTAATTAATAGGAGCTCAAATCTGCTACAGGCCACACAGAAGAGAAGCTGCCTAAACCTCTGTGCCTGCAGGGGATTTCCTTTGGTAACTGTAGAGAGCTCATGCTAATTATTCTCTCTCTACCCACAGAAGTGCGTGACAAGGTAGTTTCTAAGGCCTCATCATTGTAGCTCTTTTAATGCTATTGATCCCAGTCTGTAGCAGAAGACACAATACTCTGCTTTAAGCAGGACTGGAATTATCTTCAAGGTGGAGGTGGGAGTTTCTCAGAGGAACACTAAAAATAAGGAACTATATTAGGAAGGATATAAAATAAAGGTAAAATATAGAGGAGTCCAGTTTATGCTACAAACATTGTTCCAATGGTTAGAAATATACCTATAAATCCTGATTCTGCTTTGGACAAGTTACTTGGATATCAGTTTTGGAGCCACAGTTCCCTTGGGCGCAGATAGAAGTTGGTGTATTTCCTTAAGGAGCTTGGGCTAGTGCCTGTTCCAAAGCTCTGTGAAGCTCGAGGGAAAAGAGCACTGTTATTCTCGTAGACTTTAGTCAGTCTTTCCTTTGTTAGAGTAAACCCATCTGAAATCCTTGTTTGAAAGGCAAAGGACAATCACCAGCTCAGACTGGAGATGTTACTCAGACAGAAGTCCTTCTGAACCCCAGGGGGAATTTGGCTGGGTTATGTCTCAGTATCTGCCCAAAAATATGCTCAGGGAACAGATATTTTGGCAGCACCAATCTGGGTTTCTACTCTTCTTTTTTCTCCCCTCTCCTCTCCAAATTCTAGATCTGAAATTACGGGAAAGGGCAGCCTGCCCTAATCTCTTCCACTGGCCAGTTTACAGGAGATGAAGTGGGAGAAATGCATAGGATGTTTCCCTTCCCTCCTGGAGCTAAGAAAGCAATTGCTGCTTCTGAAGAGTGCTTAGCTGAGACTTAGCTGAAACTTTCTGTCTCTCTTTCCAAGGAAATACTGAGGGAATAATCCTTGTGCTCCTCCTATGCCTAAAATATCCAAAGTAGATTCAGCATTGTCTTGCAATACTTTCAGAAAACTCTTTTTCTAGTAAAATGCAGCCACTTCTGGTGCAGGAGACAACAGGTGTTTTATAATGTTAAAAATACCCTAAGAATACGTCAGCTACCAAAACTGCTGGGGTAATCTGGGACCGCTGAATTTGGTTTACAAGCTGGGAGTTGTCTGAGCTTCTGAACCAACCCTTCTTTTGTAGAGTTGCTTTATAGTCAAAGTTGAGTTTTTTCTTCATCCGAAAATTCCCAATTCCTAAGAGATTATGCTTTGGCAAAACTAGGTTGCTTCTTTTTTTTTTTTTTCCCCACTAATCCATTTACCCAATGAATTTCTGTTCTTGTAGCATCTTGTTATGAGTAAGTTGCTGCTATTTTTATTCTTTTGAACACAATCAGGAGGTATATTTAAACCAGGTATATGTCCACTACATTCATAAGTAATGTTTTGTCAACAGGGTCTTCTACAAAGATAGAAATGGATAGTCTTGTATGGGTTTCATTAATGTCTGTGCACTTGCAGAAGAAATCATTACAAAAGCGTTACGGCATCACACCAGGAATGAAGAGGTCTTAATGCTTTGCCTTTCTCAGCCACAAGCTCTGTGGACTATCCTGAGCAAATTCACTCTGCAAGTCTTTCCTTTCTCACTTCTGATAGTGAACTATTTGGCAGCTTGCCCTGCAAAAGGGGATTAGTGACATTTCTTCTGCAGGTCTGTGGTGGAAACTAATGGTGAAACATTCTTCACAGGCAGTATCAAGTGAAGGAAGCCTACTGCATCTACATTGGCCACCAAATCTGATGCCTTTGTTATTTTGAGTTAGAATAATCAGTGTGAAATGAAGCAGCCCTCCTCCCCCATATTTGCTTTCCTCTTTCTTGATTTTTATTAGCCCATTTAGTGCTCCCTTGGGTGTCTTTGCATAAGCTATTTCTTTTAGTATTACGGTGAGTCAAAGCATCCCTCTACAGTTTTAGTATGCCTATTTTTTGGCTCTGCCAGGCATCCTGGTATCTGTCTTGTGTGCTATGCTATCATTTACTATCCCTAACCTGAAAAACTGTATAAAGACAAATGGCAAAGCTCCAGGACCTCTTTTCACTTACACAGGCTTGAATAACAGAGGAGAGTCAGAACCTTAGCATATAAACCTGGGTTCTTGCTGTCCTCTTTGTTAAAGGAGTCAGAAAACTGCATCTCATGATAAACAGTTCAGGGTTAATTTCACACAATACTGCACATAGCTCCCTCCTTTTCCCCTCCTCCCCTGGCCTTTCACATGAGCTTTGAGTTATGACTGTCCTACGCTAATGAGATAAACAACATAACTCACTGCAGGTTCTGCTATTTCCTCTATAAGCAAATGGTTGGAACCTTCTCTGGTTGCCCTATAAGGCACCAGAGGGAGAGACAACCCACTGAAGACTAAAGACAGTAAGACCTGTATATGCATTATTTCTATGTCTGCGGCACGATCAAGTGTGAAGGGGCTAGATTCAAAGTATTCAGGACTGACCCTTCCCTCGCTGTCTCTCCTCTATGTAAGATCTACACTTCATGTGAGGCAGCACAGTGACAGAAGGGGAACAGGGTAGAGAAGTGAAGGTAGCTTTGATGGGTTTGGACCAAGTGAAGGTCTGGTATATGTTTTAAGTTCATTGGATGGCAGTGTATTAATGAACAGGGGTGTTGTGAGTAGGAACATAGAGTTTACCTATAGGGATGCAGAGGTGGATGTTGGATCTACCTGTCACCTGGCTTTCCCACCTCTCTCCTTTCAAGAATACCTGCTTTGTTTCTAGTTGGGCTTTCTGCATGTGTGGTTGTCTTTCACTGTCCTGGCTGAATCTTTTGTATGAGTGTTCAACAGTTGAACCCACACTAACAGATAATCCCCCAAAACTGCCATAGATCTTTGGTTCTCTCTGTCTGGGACAAAAGCTGTAGTGCTTCTTTCTTTCAAATGACTCCTCTGTGGAAGCCTGTGCAATGGAGGGCTGATTCTTTGTCCTGTTGATTCGGTCTAGCAACCACCATTTTGATGTTGCATGTGAGTTCCTGAGCAGGACCTGCTGTGAAAGGGTGAGGCTTCTTGCCTCCACCTCTTTAATTACTCACGTAAGGCACAATCCACATCATCAGTATAGCAATTGTTTGCAGCAGTTAATGTTTGCGAAGTGCATGAAGAAGGGTGTCCAAACACTGCAGAAATTCTAGTTATTCACATTTTTATTCCCAAACCAGACCTAAGTAACCTGTTCTGAAATGTGTCCTTCTTGGGGTGGGCACCAATGAAAGAAGGGCATGAAAAGCCCAAGTCTAGATCCTGAAACAGTCAGCATCTCTGCAAATACTCCATCATTTGGCCATACCCCAGTGATGGGTATGCTGTACAGGCAGTATGCTGTAGATGCCACGTTTATACATCAAGGCCTTGGAAGTTGGTGAAGAGTGCTGGGATCTGAAGTGCCATTCCCAACAGTTGAAATATTTACAACCAGGAGCTTAGGTTTCACTTGAAGAATTTGATTAACGTGTTCCCTTGAGGTGAATTATTTTATCGTGTCTTCCTCCTCACTCCCAGGGAACAGGATTTTTTTTTTTCATTATCCTCATTTGGTTTGGTGAGTCACTTTTGTTCCAAAGCTGGTATACTCTCCTGGTTGCTTCAGAAGGCATGAGAGAACTATTGAGCCATCCTGCTGCCCTTGAGCTCTTCTGCTTTACTGGCACCCCCTTGATGCTGTCCAGCTGTTCATTATTGGTACAGTTTCAGATATGGTAACACCACTCCCGTTCTCTCTCTCGTGTGGTCTTACCTGTTTCCTGAGGTCAATGGGTCTGGAATTGCAGTCACACTCTGTAGCCCCTTCAAGGCAACAGCAGAAGGACAGAAGAGCCAAAGCAGAACTGGTGGACAGAGAGGGAGCAGAAGAGAGAGTTAAATTTTTCCAACTTTTCTTTGTCTTGCTGGGTATTTCTGTATGTTGTGAGGATCTGGGGCAGTCAAGGAGCACTTTGGAGCACTTGTCAGTGTGCTTCTGTGCCCTTAGTAGTGATGCATTCATGAAGCCCTGCTGTGTTCTAAATACAAGAGAGCAAAGTATAGCTCAAACATTGGCTAAAGGGTAGCTGTCAGGAGAGCCAGGGCAGCTCAGAGGCCAGCGATGCCAAATGAGATTTAAAGGAGAATGCGATAATATAAATTTAGTGCTGTACCTCCTCCCTCAGTCAGGATATTGACATGAGGAAGTAATAGTCAGAATGAAGAACTGGCATTCAAACAAAAGTCCAGAATTGTGGCAAAAATACAGGGTCTGTATAGTCAGAACTCTTGGATCTTGGTTTGCTCCCATTTGGAAGGCACAAATTTCCTGAGCTGCTCTGTGCATCAGGGCCTCAAGATTTGCATGTCAGAACTTTATCTTTTCTCTCCCAAGGGGCTTTCTCTGCCCATGGAGGAGGCATTGCCCTTGTGACCCAGGAGAGTCTGAAATTCTATTTACCCTGAAGAAATCACAAATTATTTATGTGCAGCTTTGGTTTCAGAGAGCTGAGTGAAGTGTCTAACTTATATTCTCTGTAGGCCTGATCCCAAGAGATGCCGAGGAGCCTCAGGAGCACTGGATGCCTTGAGTGTGTAGTTCTGCCTCATGATTTGCAGAATTGAACCCTCCAACAAGGAGATGCTGGAAGGGCAAGAACAAAGATGCTAGAGTCTGTGCTTGTGGTTTACAAACTGAAATGTGATTAATTTTTTGCCTTTAATCTTCAGGCCTGGCCCCAGGTCAGCTGTACACTTACCCAGCACGTTGCTGGCGCAAAAAGAGGCGTTTGCATCCCCCTGAGGATTCCAGGCTGAAGCTGCTGGAAATTAAACCTGGTAAGTATTTGTTTGCCTCTCTCTTCTGCACTGCAGAACAGCTGGTATACATGCAAACCTGGCATTTAGACCTTGGACTTTATCTTTGCCTCTCTCCAACCATTTCTCATTGCATCTATTGCATCTTACTTGATCTTACTTGATTTTGTTACAATAATGACCAAACCCTCTGCATGCAACTCATTCTTTACAGAAATGTGTATAACTTGTATTGAATGCAATGGGAGCTGAATTTACCTTCTGTAGGGATGAATCCTGGCTTCTGTTAGCAATTCATAAGGATGTAAAGGATCAATGTATTACTAATTGTTTCCTCTGTGTGTTATTAATACAAAGTCTCATTCTGGCATCTGCTGTCTAATCTTTGTCAAAAAGACCACTGTGGGTGTGGAACAGTACACTGATAAGATTTTTCATAATGGAGCTGAGGACGAGGGGTGTGACCAGATTATAAACAGCTAATAATAAAAATTAGTGAACATATGCCATATTTGTGTATTTGTGTCTGTCTGTGTGTGTACCTTTGTCCATTATTTTTTCATTCTTCTTGTCCTTGCATTCTTCTCCCACAATTAAACTATGTGAAGTGATGGGTCTGGATGCTGAATGAGTGATTGTAAAGCAGATGTTGAGGAGCTACAGCTGTGTCAGGTAGAGCATAGCGTTGTGAATTCTTCCCTGCAGTTAGTAATAAAGGCTTGCTGTCTCTGGGGTCAGCTCTTATGAGAAAGAGGGAACACATGTACTCACAGCTGTATGTGGTTTTTAAGAGGTGAGACACTGCCAGTATAAAAAGTATAGGAGAAAATCCCCAAATGTATATTAAGAATATTTAGAAAACCTGTTTGACAGAAGAAAGTGCCTGGGAACTGAGCTGTGCTCAGCAATACTATGACTTTGTTTCTATGCAGTAGTTGGTGAAGAAAAAGGAAGAGGCAACAGAGACAATTTCTGAACCTATTAAAATCATAGGCAAAATTTCTGTTGATTCTGGTAGAAAAGTTTTTGAAGACTCCCTACCTTCAACAATGTAGAAGACATCCGTGAACAGTTGGATAAGAGGAAGAAATCCCTATAGCCACTCAGTTGGGGTTCAAACCAAGGACAAAATTTCAGCCAGCAAATAGAACTAGACCTCACAGCAGAGCTGCTTGGAAAGAACTGATGAAATCAGTCACGTACGTTGACAAAAATGAGACTGGAGTTTAGGAAGAAGATGATGTTGGCTCATAGAAGTGCCTACCTCAGACTTTGTGATGATGCCAGCACTGCTGGCACCTTGGTAATTTTGTAAGGTAAAGTAGTAGGGTAGAGTTTGACTGTTTTTTGTTTGCATTATGCTTCTTTGCTGTATTCACTGAATGCCAAATTAGTGCATCCTACATGCCACAGGGCATGAAAGGCAATTACCACAAAGTTATCAGATGAAGAGACCTAAGCATGTCTGTCTCTGTGTTGTTTTCCCTGCTATAAACATTGCTTCTGCATCTCAGGAGTGCTACTTTTGTTGCATTGCCTGTGGCAAGCAAATAAGGCCAGTTATATTGCTCTGCCATTTAAATCTATTTTCCAACCAATTTCTAGCTAGTGATTAAGTTTTCTTACCGGTTACACCACAAAATAATTTCACTCCATCTGTGCATATCCAGAATAGACTCACTTGCCAAAAGTGGGATTTTTCCCTTCTCTGTTTTGAAACTATAAAACCTATGGCAAACTCTCGATCTCCATTTAAAGGTAGCTATAATTTGGGAGAAAGATACTGTAATTTGTTTTCAACATGGACAGCAGAAATACTGTACATTTTGAAGGAGAACACTGTGGTAAAACCTAATGCTGAGCCTAGTTAGCTTCCTAATGTTGACCTCTTTAGTCCTCAGTTAAACATAAGATGATTGTGTGGGCAAAGATGTGGCAATTTAAGATCCCTTAAAAAGCACAGGGATAACCATTGTAGGATACATAAAATAAATTTGAAAGAAATCTAATCTAAATGTTCCATAGTTTCACTCCCTCTAGGGGCTTGGGTTTCCTAGTCATGGGTTAGAGCTGTTCTCAGCAGCTAGAGAATCTTGTGCTTGGTTAATAAGCAAATAGCTACTTTTTATATAGGAGACTGTGGAATTGTTTATGTATCATATATGTATATATTCACGATTGTTATGTAACGTATGCATCCATGCAATTCTACAACAACAAATTTGCGCGAAACCTTAGTTGTATTATGTGTTACCTTCGTTAGTTGTGTAGAAGTACTTTTTGTAAAACAGCCCCTGTAACAAACACTGGAGGGGACCTTAGCTCCAAAAGTTACCAATCTCGCAGTCAATGGGGTCGGCACCAGAGGTTCCTTGGGCTGCACCTGAGCTTTAGGAGTGGCTTATTATAGCAATATTTGTATCCAGAAGTTCAAGACACATATATAATTCAGGAGATACACACAGAGGATTTACATTTTGGTAAGTCATATCTAGTCATCAGCTGGTCAGTAAGTAGAATCAAACTACTGTCTTGCTAGCAGTTCAAGGGTACAATAAATCGTTTAGTAATAATATAGCATTTATAAGTACAATCTACTTTTGCAGATTTAGGTAGTGCATGTCACAAGTCAGTGAGTGACACATTTGGTAATACCAAAACCTAATGAAGGAAATAACCATGCTCAATAGTCTGCTGATTTTTGTAAAATACAAGGTTCATTATGTTTTTCCTGGGATCAGTTGATGCCTGCTTCTTAATAGAACATGGTACTTTTGTTGTCCTGATCTGTTGCTTTTATTTGGTTTCAAATGGAAGTGTTTGCTTTCAAGACTAGTTACAGCCAAATCTGTACAGACGTGAACACTGGAATAGGTGTTGCTGATGCAGCCTTTAGATGTGTGTTTTCATCTGCCACTCTACTCAGAGTTACATGCATGGATTGCCCTAGTAAAGTGATTTGATCAAGGGTCTAGCAATGTTCATGTTAGTGCTATTCACAAACACCCTCTGTCCCATCCAGTAGCCTATCCAACAGATGTGTGGGAGAAATAAAGTGTTGCCAAGAGTTACTTATGGTAAGGACTTCAGTGGCAATACAGTCAATATTATAACCAGATCTTCAGGAGTTTCACTAAGTATTCCTGACACTTTCACAGGGCCTGGTCTTCATCTTCTGGTGTTATATTCATATGATCAGAACCAAGCATTATGGCTCAAGTGCAGCCAAGGGTTCATCATGGTAATGGATACGAGCTGTTACATGAGCCATTATAGCATAGCAATCAAGACTGCTTTGAACACTGGTACAGATTTGAAACATATCTCGAGTCATGGGCAGTGTATTGACATGGTGTTAATACTGTGATTGACTAAGTACAGAGTTCGAATGTTAATAGGTATTGATACTCTCATAATATTTGTGAAACTAGACTTCTGTTCAACCAGGTGTGGGCAGACCTTACTCTCCACAGAACTAAGCAGTGGTACTTGCATGGCACTTCAGCACAGAGCAGTGAGAAGGCTGTAAGGAGCTTCCGCATTCACACAGCTGGCTGTTCTCCTTCCCAGCAAAACAGCAAGAGGAGAACTAATCTATTCTGTGCATGGGAAGCCTGTGAGTCTGGGAATGGATGGGAGAGAGGGTTGGGCTGGGTAGCCTGTAATTCCAGAGGAGCTGGAGAAAAGAGAGAATTTTCAACGCTACCACCACCATGAACTGCAGGTGCTGCAAACGCAAGCAGTACTAGCCCTCAGTAATATTAGAACAGGTGGAAGGAGGAGGGTTAGAAATGTAAGAGAGATCTCTGATTGGATCCAAGGACTTCTGAAATCTTAATTCATCCTTGTCCTATATACTTAACGGTTTCGTGGTGCTGGGTGGTATCATGATTCTGTGTTGGGTCAGCTGTCAAAATTGTGGAAGTGGTATTACTTACAGTAAACCCTGCTGACAGTCAGGTATTACCCAAGCTTTGCAAGTATGCAGATGAGAATAGATAGGATGAGTGTGGCAAAAAACTCTGGTGGAATTTAAATTGGTAGTGTCCTACTTCAGTTTTACAAGATGGCTAAATATATGTACATAGATACATGCACACAGAGCTTTTATTTCACATGCTATGTAAGTGTAAAGAATATGACTGGAAAGCTTTTGTCTCAATTCGCTGCTGTCCTTTGGTTTTGGACTGAAAGCCAACGGAGAGGTTTCACAGCGGGCAGCCTTCCCACCCTCTCAGAGGGTGTCGAGTAGAGTTTCTGTGTGCTACTACTGTGCTGAGAATGAACTGGTGTCCTGTGCTAGTGTCTATCCTGTTACTTATGTCTGGGCAGTCTAGTGTTCAGCTGAGCTACTGAAATGGTTTTTGTTGGGTTTTTTTCATTGGTCATTTGTTTGTTTTTCACTGGCTGTTGAAGGGTAAAAGTAAAAAAAAATATTTTTCACTTGGTATTACCAACCAACCAAGGTAGAAACATTTGAGGCAAGTACTGATGAAATGTTTTTAGATCCCGTTGAACAATGCCTGATCTGTTTTTAATCTGGTATATGGGGTATACCTAGGTGAGTGTGCTTGCGGATGAATGAATGGAATCCTTACAGATAAGCTATTATCTCTTTAAACCACCTCAATTTACCTTGTGACTGTGACTGATTGTACAAGGCCCTGTATGTCTCCTGGGAAGTGAAGAGTGCCCCTAGCTCTTGTGGAAGATGCTCAGCATGTCTTTGAAAGTCCATGCTCTTTAAGATGGGGCACTTCACTGAGTTAAGATAACATTAAAAAGCAAAGAACAGAATTTGCAGCAGTATCAGCTATATGATAGCATCTAGAGACTCAAGCAGCATGTTAGACCATCATCCCAGGGGCTGTTGTGACGTTTTCTTATACTCTCTATATGCTATATATGCTCTCTATATGCTATAGTCATATACTATAGCAGATCTTACAGTCCAGATATACAAAATATAGTGAAGGAATTAGTTTGATTCCAAAATGGATAAATGAGTGACAAAGATAATAAACTACTTCTATGATGGTTATACTGGAGGTTTGTGGTATAGCTGGAAGTCAAGCTCAAGAACATAGGAAGACCTCCGTTCTTCTGAGTTCCATATTTTCTTTGCCTGTTCATTCAGTGTCACTCAAAGATATTAGAGCTTAAAACAAATTTGAAACACTTAATTTCCTTAGAATTTCCTTTTATATTTTATCTTAGTTAGACCAATTAATATTGACTAGTTTCACTTTCGATCTCAACAATTTCTACACAATCACAGGTTGGTTCTTGTTCTGTGTTGTTTTGTTGTGAACACTGTAAGGAGAGATATCTTAACAGTTTTCCTACTATTTGACATATATTGGAATTTCTCTGTAATTAAAGGTTAGGGTCATGTTATACTATAAAACCTGCCTGTGGCTCCTCTTTAAGGTCCATTAAGACCATCTTAGGATCATAACTGGAAGAACAGTTCTGGTGCCAAATAAGAGTATGTCTATAATATGCAGATGAATTGGATACAATATTACTAAAAGAGGCTATAATATCAATCTATCAGTTATTCAGATTTCTGCAGATGTGAATTTGCCAAATATATTTTTTGTATAGAGCTTATTTTAAGTTTTTTTAATTGTTCATGGCTTTTATCAACATTTGCCACCATAAACCCTCCTTTTGGGCAGAGCTTACCTGACAGGAGCAGGATTCTTTCTCTGATGACTTGGTCTAGTTCCTCATGTAAGACGGAGTTTAACAGCCTGTTAGCAACTTCTGTGAGTTTTGCTCTCAGCCCTCCAAAACCTTGAAATTAAAATGTCATTTAAAATCTGCTTTTTATTCAAGTACTCCTGCATTCTGAAGTACTTTGTGTTTCAAAAAAAACCCTCCCTCCCCTCGAATTTTATAATACGTTCTCCGGTACTTTAAAGCATTACCGACGCTGGGATTCCCCGCCGCCACCCCGCTCCTCTCCCAGCCGCGCAGGGACGCGGTGCGCGGTTGTGGCGGGGCCGGGAGCGGCTGCAG
>WEIV01029092.1:97581-112224 GCA_013390005.1 Calyptomena viridis | reverse complement strand
AGCGGGAGCCCCCGCGGGAGGGCGCGGGGCGAGCGCCGCATCCCGCTCCGTGGGGCACCTTCCCAGCGGATCTTTTGCGGCAGGAACAGCCTGTTCTGACGTTATTGGTTAGGAACAGGAGTGGGGCTGGGCGGGTGCTGCCAAAGCCCCAGCCCAGCGTGTCTTTGGGACAAGCACAAGGCAAACGTTGGGTCAAATGTCAGATAACTGGGTGTTCTGACGTGCAGCTGATGATGGGCTCCTCGTCTGAAGAAGTTGGGTGACCTACATGAAACAATTTTACTGAGTGTTTCCACATGCATCCTATAATTTCTGGTTGAGCCTAGAGTAGATCTCATTCTCTTCTGTCTTCATCCATCTTTGTTTTCTTCTACATGAGGTGACAAAAATAAAAAAAACCTTAAGTTTTTGTGACAGGAAGGGTGGATGGTTTTCAGTTCCCATTTGATGTTTTACAGAACACATCTGCACGCTGGCCATGCTGAGTCCTGAGGTTGGTCTGTCACATACCTATGTATGTCACATTTCCATAGCACTTTGTAATAAAATGAAGCTTTACACTGTGAATCCAAATCAAGGACTGGGGATGCCAGAAGGTGTTGTTGAGGTTTTTCTTTGCTGGTTCTTTTTTAATACAAAAGTAAATACTGATTTCTGCTGAACCTTTTCTTTTGGGCTTTTAGCTTAAATTTAAGTAGGTGTTTATTTATCAGCTGAGCCTGCAGCTTACAGATGAATCCATCAGTGCTACTCAATCAAAACAGTAGGCTCCAATTCTCCACTAATCTTGTCTTCAAGCAGGACATGGCATCACAGCCAAGAGCTGCTTCTCTAGGGCACTTATACATCCTACTATGACTTCAGTTAGAAAAAGTGACTTTCTGTCACCAAGGGAAAACTCATCAATGTGAGACCTCCTTGTGAATTAGCTTCTCTCTACTACACATACATTTAACCAAAATCTATTCCATCTCATCTACCACCTTTACATTCTTCCTACTACAAGGACTTTTGTCGGGCCAGCTCTCTGGTCCAAGTCTCTAAAGTTTGCTTTTCTTTTCTTACATAGCTCTAAGAATAACAGAGAACCTGTCCCTTTCTTCATGTGTTCGTTGACACAGAATCATGATGTAAAAGTCTTGCAGTGAAGTATCTTTGTCTCATTGCCAGCCTGCAGTAGAGGTGCTCACGTCTGCATTTTGGGTCGTACCACACTATCACATACTCATATCACCTGTGCCCCACACAGGACTACACAGCATCAGGGATGATGAAATTTGTATTTTTCTCTCAGCTTCCCAGTATCTAAAATGGAGGTGCTAAAACAACAGTCTCATTTGTCTATCTCAAAGAAGTGCCTAACAGATACTAAATAAATGCTTTTAGAGAGTTTGGGAAAGGTATGAGAGACCTTTAAATAAAAATGAATGAATAAATTTGCCAAGCCTTTCTAGTGTCAGCATTTGTCCATCAGCATGAACTGATGCATGCAAAACTGGTATGAAAGTGTACCAGCTCTGGTGTACAACCTGGGCTTATGTGTACTGGAATGGTGATGGAGAACAATTTGTTACACACCCATATATACAAATACAGAGGTGAATTGTTCAGCCAGTTTTTGCAAGGCTGGCTGTGCAGTGTAATTGCTAGAAAGATATCCCAAGTTTTGCACAATGTAACTCTTTTTGCTTTGTTTTGGCCACTTGAACTTCCGTATGTGTTCTGTATGTGTTGGCTGCCGGGACTGTGGTAACTTCTCCTTCAAATCATGCACTGCTCTTTCTGGGTGTTGTTACATGAGATAAGATGCAAATTCTTAGACTAATTCAGATCAGTGACTGTGAGTAAATTTTTCTGTGTGTATTTTCCCTCAAATGGAATGTCATGATTTTGCAGTTATGGAAATCAAACATTTCTGGAAAAGCAAATAATATTCTATAAATAGTCCAGTCAAGAAAACAAAAACATTATTTCTGCTGCTTAACTCCACAGTCATGCTGGTAGAATTTACAGGATTAACTTTGTGTAAATAGTTTCTCTTTCATTTGTAAGATCTGGAACAGGTTACTACACGTATTTTATATTCATAGTTTTACCAGGAAAACTGTGTTGTTTAGCTAAGATGGCTTGTATGAATCACCTCGGATTACTCCTAGGTTTTGTGTGGCTGAGCCAGTTTTCATAATTAGCGTGCAGAAGCTACTGGGCTTTGGAACCTCTCTGGGTTTTGATCAAAAGCCCACTGAAGATAAAGCCTTCTGGCTCTAGTCATCAGGCTAAAGCAGCAGTAGCAGCTGAACAAGATAAGGCAATTTTGGAAACTATTAAATCTTTCTGAGTTTTCCGGGTCTTGTCACTGCATGTGCAGAGTCCCATGGACACAAGGCTCTTGTCATTTCAGAAGCAATGCAAAGGTAAATTACCACTTAGAGGTAATTTTTCCACTGGTGTGCCATCTCAGCTGTATTTAGTATATTTGTGAAAATAGAGTTATGATGACTTTGGAGTTCTGAAAAATGTTTTGGTCACTACAGTAAGCCATTAAATTGAAGGAATGAGTTGTGCTGTTGATCTCCTCAGAGCAGTGTGACTGCAGCTCATCTCCTGGGGCTCAATCTGCAAGATGTGAACAAAGTTCGGAGGGTTCAGGCAGCTGAGACAGCATTGGCTTGAAATACCTGGGCTGCTTGAGAGAGCTTACTTGTGGCACCACCACCCTTTCTGTATTTTCCTGTCCATTGTTTTGCTCTTTCACTTTTCTTGGCTACTGTGTGCTTGACCTACATCTGGCTGCTAGGACACACCTTTGGGAAGAGGTTTTTCAGCATGCGCCTCTTAAGCTGCCAAGGCCTGACTGTGAATGCTGTGTCTCTAGAACACATATTATTCCTACAGGAGAGGTAAAATGCTGTGGGATTTATCACCTTACTATGAAGTTAACATTGATGTTTGTAAGTAACCATCAGGATTATTTATTTATGAAATAAACAGATTTAACCTAAAATGAAGGGAGTGCAGGTAAACCAAGTCTTGACAGGAGAGAAGGCTGTCTATGAGAACAGCTGGGGAAGCACCACGGAATGGTGCTTGGGGACATGCTGGAACCTGCAGGATGGTTTCCCCCAGTGCAAAAATCATCAGCTCTCCAGCACAGGGGAGGGCGGACAGGAAGCCGTGTGCCCTGTAGGAGTCTTGCAGCTAGAAATGAACCTGGACAGCTTTGCTGGTAAACCTCCTGCCACTTTTCTAGGTATAGCCAGTAACAATGCCTGAAAAAGGATAAGCCACATCATCCAAAGGGTTTTTGTGATGCACAGGTACAGTTTAGATGTAAGTACTGGACACAAGATCCTAGGAAATGTGTATTTTTAATCTAATTCACTGCATCTATTTTGTATGTTCATGTGAGTAATTCTGGGAGTTCTCTGGTAATCACATGTAAAAAGGTTTATAGGATCAAGTCCCCAGGGTTTAGTCTTGTAAGATGCCAAGCTGTCTAACCCCAGCAAAGGAAAGCACCTGAGCTTGGGCTTTAAGAACATGAGTGATCTTTTAGTCAGTAATGGGACTTGTCACATGCTTAAAATTAAATCCACATGTAAAGTACCAGGTTGGACCAGACTTGCAGGTTTGGTACTCAGCATCCTGTAAAATAGAGCCAAATAAAGTCACTGGCCTACTAGGTCAATGGTATAGTAAAACCTATGCACTGCTTTATTGAGGAAAATGTTAACAAAAAATAGCAAAGATATTATAGAATATAATTACATTAAAATATTATAAACCCCCCCATTTATTACATTTTATTATCCTCCTAACACATAGCAAATTAAATTGTTTGTAGTATATTATAATATTTATAGCAGGAGTTATTTTTCTGGTGCAGAATTTAATGGAATGAGCAATAAATGTTAATATAACATTCAGTTTGAAGTTCTACATGCCAAGCTTTATAGAATTGCTAAGAGTAGAATGGAGAGTATAATGGCTTCCCCTCCCACATCCCTGTACCTCCCACTACTTTCCCTGGTGGAAGACTTCAGTCTGTCATTCCCGTTCTTTAGAGTAAACATTTTACAGCCTCATAATCATCTTGTACCTGAAAGATATTAAGTATGCTTTTGCTAGATTATGATTAATTTCAATATTCCCTACATTTTGCATTTGATTGACTAATACTTTATTACAGGTGTTTTATGCTTCAGGATTCTGACATTCTTGGTGTTTGTCATGGCATCCATTCCCAATAATGAACTCCTTGGGGGAAGGAAGGTCAATACAATATACATTGAAATGGATGGATGTGGCTTTTCTGAGCAGTGTCTTGTAGACCAGAGATCTCACTTAGGATGTACTTGGAGCATGATTCCCCTTAAAAAAACCAGGTAATTTAGGGGTAGGCCTTAGCTGTTGTAGGTAGGTAACTCTAGTAAGGACTACAGTGAGCAGCAATTTCCATCAGCTAAAGCTATGGTTCTTGATGTAGGAGAAAGGATGAAAACTTTACTCCTCCTGATGGAAATTATGCCCTTCTGAATGCGTGTGATTGCCCTCAGCAAATATGGGGTTAATGTATTAGGAAAACCTATGGTTGTGATTAAATACCCTATGCATGCCCTACAGATCTGTAGTGAAAATCCTTTTGCTATTGGCCTAAAATAAACAGCATCGCATGATGGGAATAAAAGACAAATATTCAAAGCTGGCTCGGATAGAGTGCTAAAACTACATTTAAACACTTGAAGCAAGTGCTTCAAAACCACATTTCTTTGTGTTTTTGAGGGATGGTGAATGCTTTTATCTTCTCATGATTTCCTTGGTGAAATGTCTGTGAATGACACAGTTACAGATATGTGCTACTCTGACAAAGTGAGGTTCATGGTTACAGGAATTTCTGGAGTGATGCTAATTTGTAAGTGATGCTATGGATACATCTGCCATGTAATGCTCATTGCCTAAGTGAGGTAGCAGCACAGCAGGAGAACTGGTAACAGAGGCTGTATCTGTGAGCAATGCTTTAGACCAGGACAGTACCAGCAACAAAGACACTATTAACTAAATAGAAAGGACTCAGAATTAAGTGCTTTGTGCCTCTGAATCTGCTATACTAGGGCTGGCACTATAAATATACTTCCAGTATATTCTTCCAGGGAGCTTTCTGTTAATATCTGAGTGGGCAAAAAAAAAAAAAAATTAACCTCTCTCTGCTAAAGATGATGCCCCAAGTACATCTGAACTCTCAGCCAGTGCTACAGATGGAACAAGAGTGCATCCAACTTTTTTGTTTTGCCTTTCAATCCCGAATCTTAATTAGTTCCCTACTGCTTTAGTACATGCACAACATTTTAATAGTCATAAGGACTTACTCCAATCCACATTGCCATTTCCACAAGTTCCTCCTTCATACCAGTAGCAATTCTTCCCCCTCCCTCCCCCCACATAGGAGTACTGTAAAGAAAACTAAATAGCCAAGTGTGTAGCTGTAGATTGATGAGGTTGTCACACCATTCTCTCCACCGTTTTCTTCCAACCTGCACTGTGCTCTAATAGATGGATGATTGCTGGGGGAGAGAGAGTTAGCAAATCCCACAGCCAGATGTTCAGGGATGGACAGAGCGACCTTCTCTAGGAACACAGAGGACTATAGCTGTGTCCTTCTGAGGGAGAAGGACAGTCAGGTGCCTCTGGCTGCCTGTGTTTATCTTTTTTCAAAAGGAGCAAAAATGGGCTCAGCATGGCTGCAAGGATGGATGTTTTTCAGTGCATCGCAGGAAATGACCAGTCATCTGTCTCTTCACTGTGGAGTCTGCCTGCAGCCATCAATCTTCTAGCCCAGCATGGCAGCTCCTTTTGGCTTAGTTTGGCTCAATGTTACATGAACAAAGGGAAAAGAAAGCTGAGCAGAAGGAAAGGAGAGAAGAGCAACTATTCCCTATTTCACTTTGTTTTCCCCTTGCATGGTTATCTCTCCCTCTTCCCCATTATCGTCTATTTTCACTGTGTTTTTGTAAGGTGTGAAAATGTATATTTTCAGGATCTAGGAGTTTACAGTGTTTCTCTGTTAACAGAGAGGAGAAAGGAGAGAGATATTGAAAAGACATAATTCAAGGCCCAGAGCTTCCATTTTTCAGACTTTTGTGTGGCAGTTTTCAGAACAAGCATGCTCTAGTTTGCTGCAGCAGACAAAGAGAAGGAATATAGTAGCTTTCCTGCCTCTTGCTGTTTTTCTTCCTTGTTCTTCCTGATTCCTTACCCACTGCCACGTTAGTGTTTTCAGGTGTGTAATTCATCGCTCCATTCCTGTTCTATTCAAAAAGCAATCAGCAGAGCCACAAGCCACATGATGGGACTTTCTGGATAAAGGTATGTACTGATGCCCAGAGCGATGATGGCAGCTCCTGTCAGCAATTGCAAGCTTGCTTGAATCAAGTCTGCTTGATGCAACAGCACTGGGCTGCACAGGCTTTGCACAAGCTGCCTGACCTCAGCTGTCTGACCAACACTCATGGTTCCTACTGTGAAACCAAAGCTCATGACAATATCTTCATTGATATGCAGCCCATCAGAATAAAACACATTCAGATATGTCTGCTTGTACACTTAGCATTGAATTAGCCAGTTTCAGCACTGAACTTAGATGGGCCAGTTTTTGCCTGAAATACTCAAGATTTGATGTACTTTGAGCCAGGCTGAAAGGAAAAGAGGTGTGAATACACTGCATGCTGGACTGCTGTACCTAGGGTCTGCTTTTTCCCACAGTGAGCTGTAACATTCTTGCTTCTTCTGTTTTCCCCTAAAATTCTTGCCTCTGGATATCATAGCAGATCATATTTGGCTTATTTTGTAGAAGGCTTATTTAGAGATAGCATTGTTCCTCTTAGCACTGTCTTGTTTGATTGATGTATTTAAAAAAATGACTTATTGCATTTACTTTTTAATTTTCCTGGTTGATCACAATGATCTAAGCATCAGGCCTGAAAGAGCCAGGCTCCCCTGAAGAACTGTTGTAAGAGATTTCTTCCTCCCACTTTTTACTGTAGGCAAAAAACTGAAATCTCCAAGCCAAGGTCCAACTAAGCACTGACATAGAGCAAGGGAACTCTGTAAAAGCAGATACTGGACATAGAGATCTCTGAGAAATCTTTGCCTGCTCTCAACCCAAATGTGCCATCTGGAGTGAACAGACTTATGCCAACATGGGCAAAATTGATACTGTCATGGGTTTAAAGAGCTGCTTTACAGTATGTGCTGAGGGTTTTTTTTTCCTTTTTTTTTCCTAATTCCCCTTGTTTGGTGGTTTTTTTTTTTTTTTTTCTTTTTACCATAAACCTAAAGCATAAACCCGCAAGGAAAACATTTGTTTGCTGAAAACCAGTTTCTCCTCCTCCACACCTTGCATAAGCAGGCTGTACAAGTGGGCACAAGACCTTTCTGAGTGGGGATATTCAGGGAATTCTTTTGTATTTTCTTTACAAAATGGATTTAATTCTTTTCTAACCTGTACATTTAATTGTGCCCCTTTTGAATGAATGGTAATATTTTCTGCCACTACCCATTTTGCCTCCTTGCAAATTCTGAAAAAGACAAATCTTGTTCAGGTTGTCGTGAGACAGCCTACCCCAGATGGCACATCTGTGTCTCGGGATGCCCTCTGGCTGGCCTGTTGGCAGGCATTCCCGTGGCTTTGAAGGTCACCTTGTTTACACCTTGCTTTTTTCTCCCTCCCTATTCAGAGTCTTGCTGAGCCTGCAGGCTCGGCTTCACCATCTGCATTTTCTCTGGTGCCATTAATCTTCCTGTTTACCATTCTGTTATTAATTCTAGAGTTCACCTTTTTGTCTAAACCCTTTATAGGCCTCTTGGAATTGCTTGCCTTTTTGTGGCAAGAGATCTGAGCATCTCAGAGATAATTTGCTTTGTTCTTTCCCATTTCTGAAAGGATGCCTACTAGCATCTCATGCCATTTTCCTATTACAAGCCTTCTTTCTTATAATAACATTTTTCACTTGCATAGCTTCATCAGTGAGATGCATCCTAACATAGGAGTAAATATTGTCTTAGTTTTTTGGAATTTGTGAATTGGCCACTGAAATCTGGTATCTCTGGAAATAGTCTTACTTCTTCAGTGTTTTTCTTGTCTGGAAAGAAAACGTGTTTAAATCTTTCCTTGTGAGACCCTGTAGGAACACCTGCATTTTCGGTGCATTTTATTTGAATGCCTGAATGCCTATGAATGTTAAACAAGACTCTACCAAACCACAGAGGGTAGGTAAAGACTCTTGCCATTTGACAGATGGTGAAAAAGCAGAGTGTACCTATGTTAGAATTTGGCCCAAGATCACTTGATGGGACAGCAGCAATGCCAAGGGCAGCATCTGGGGTGGTTGCTCCCTGTTATGTCCTAAAATCACAGCCGCTTTGCTGTGGCATTTCTGTTCTACATTGGTTTATGCAGATTCAGTATTCACTGAGCCTGGGACGCTGAACCAGCTCTGTTTGGTGTGGCTGACCCTCAGACACCACGCTGTGCAAGTGTGGCTGTCCTGCCTCCCAGGCCTGCCTGGTGTACAGAGCACTGTCTTCCCACAGGTGGGAGCTTCACAGGCAGCCATGCAGGAGCAGGACTGGGACACCTGTAATATGTGAGTGGTGCTAATAAACCCTGCCACACCTCTACTGATGCCTTCAGAGATGACTGGGTGTCTCTGCCTGCTCCCCAGAACTCTGGGTGTTAGCAGGGCCTCATTAATGGAGCTGCCACACCATGCAGAGGCAGTCAGAGTTGAGCACATAACCCCCCTCAGTCCAGAGCACCAGAAAGCACAGAGCAGGTTCCCAAGAATCACTGCAGGACTCAGATTGGCTTTGGCAGGTTTATCAGCTCTGGCTTAGTGCCGGCTCTTCTAGGCCTGGACTGAATTAATTGGGATGCTTGTGCACTGCAGCTGAGAGATAACTGCATTACAGAGATTTATCTGTTACTAAAGGTATCCCCTCCACTGTCCTCGATAAGGAAGAGAAGCTATGCAGAATCTCACAGACTTTGCAGCAAGGTTGGTATGGCTGGCTTTACACATGGTTTATGTATGAGTTTCTGTTCAGTACAAGTGTTTTTATTCAGTTCTGTCACATATAGTACAGTTATTTGCAGTGGAGGTCCACTCCCTGCTATCCTTTGCAGAGTGTGCAGTGTGGGGGTGGCTGTCCCAGCTATGTGTGTGTGGGGAAACTGGTATTTGCTGTCTGGTTAATAATCAGATTCTGGTTCTTTGGATGGATCAAAAGGCCCATCATCTATCCATGTGAATGATTCTATATGGCCACTTGTGGATAGGTAGCCCAAGTTATTCTCTTACTCCAAGCAGACCAGAAGCCCTGGTAGGGTGATGCAAAGCCCTAAGGAACAGGCTTTTTACTTAGGAATTTTGTCTAAATTGTAGCAGTCCCTCGATACTGCCTAGAGTGTTGCCCGATGCTGCAAAAGTCCTGGTGCACTGTGAGTGCATATAGAACACAAATGCAAGAATGGCCAGAACAAAAATGAGTGCTAGAAAAATGCTATTGAATGAAGATATTCCTGAATGGAGATGATTTGAGCACTGAGGGTAGTTACTTGAATCCAGCATTTAGTATGATATTGTAATTTGGCAGTCTTTGAGAACAGGAAGACTGGGGTTTGGGGGGGGGGTTGGTGAGTGGTTTTTTGTCAGTTTTGGTTTGTTTTTTTTTTATATTGAGAGATTTTTTAGAGGCATTCTACTCTGCCAGGTAAATACAACTGCTTGGAAAGCCCACATTTTGATAGTGGGTTAAACTGAACAATGCTTAACTTCGTGTTTAAGGGCCTCTGCTCTTTTCTGCAGCCTTATTTCTCTCTCCTGTTGTCTTGTAACCTCCTGGGACACTTGTTAACTAGGATCTGATAGAAGGTTTCCCTTGGATCCTGGTCTTAAAGTTGTCCTCTGATTTTTCTGTAGTTATGCCCCAGCCGAAGAATGAAAGTGTACAGTCCTACCCATATCAGAGCTTCCTCTGTCTTCTCTTCACTTTCTCCCTTGCCCTCTGCTCTCCTCCTTGGCATGAGACTAGCAGATTTGCAGGAGGAGGTGCTAGAGAAACATTGGGATTTTGCAGTCTTCCAGTGCTCCCTACAGCAAACCTCAGTAGTGCCTAAAATTTGCAACAAATTTTTACTAAGATTAATTTCAGAACTTTACAGGATCCCATGGTTCCAGCCTGAAGAGGACTTTTTCCTTAATGGCAGAGTCCTCCAAACTATTCTTTCCACACAAAATGGTTTGTTTCTGAGGAAACAAATACTCTCTTTTTTTCCAAGTAGTCTTCCTTCTATAAGTGGTGTATGTTTATTTTTGACTGAATTCTTGTTCTCATCATGGCCTAGTTTATTGAGAGTTCATTGACTTTTATCGAGAGTGCAATAATATACATGAGATTTAGAGTGGGATTCATGAGAGAGACGAAAGTGTTACTTACAAAGAGTAGCCTTACAACCTCCAGTATAGCCATGGCTATATTGCAACTTGGATTAAAAATAAAGTAAATTTGATGTTTACTACTCCCTAGGGACATTTGTTTGGCTTTATGGACTCAATGTGAGAGTCTGTTATCAGTAATCTGTCTCAGGGGAGGCCCAGGGCTGAGCTGACAGGAGGTTTTGTGGACCATGTAGGTGTAGAACTGGCAGTGACAATTTTACTACAGATGGGTGCTGAGTTGCAGTAGTCGTGGGAGAAAAGGGTGGGATAGCAAAGACTGTGAAAGGTCAGAATGAAAGCATGACAACAATAATGTGAGCATCTGCCCCTGGGATTGCAGGATATGGTGCAGTGAAAGAAGAGTTTTGATGAGCTGGATCTGCAGAAGTAGTGAAGGTCCGTGCCATGCTGTGCTGCCAGAGGCATGCTTACAAAGCAAAGCTTGCAGAGCCCTGCATTTAGTGTACCTGGGTCTGGTCACTGCTGTGAATGTATCATTTCCAAGGACACTGACAAGTCACTGTACTGGCCATGAACACAACAAGCAAAGCAAGCAAACAAGCTAAGTAGAGTCTGGTTGTGCACACACAGAAAAGCTACAAAATCCAGCTATTCATGTAGAGCATTGTCTCCCCATTCTTTCTTAAGGGATTCCATCTCCCCTGCCCCCACCCTTTGCACTCTAACGCTATATTTGTGCCTTGGAGATGTGGAGATGAGCGTATGATGGATGGATGGATGCTGCTCGTCTGGGTTTTTCACCACCATTTCCCCTGGGGCACTCTGTCTGCTGGCAGAGAGCACCATCCCAAAAGATGGTATCTTTTGCAAACTCGACAGCTAACAGACAGCTTCTCTCTCTGCATATTTCCCCAAAGAAGAGCAGGCTTAATCTGGTTTTTATATGGCATATTTCATTATAATCTTTTTGACTTCCCATGTTCCCCGTACGCCGTAATAAATAAAATGCTGGGGGTCGGAACAGCAGAGGTGCTGAGGCTTCACACTCTTGTGACACTGATGGATTCTCATTTTAAACTGTCATGGGATTTAATTGCTTGCTGAGCCACTGCACTGCACTTTCAGACACATCCTGCCACATCCTCTTAATGAGCTTAGTGGCTGCATTCACTCAGCAGTAGTTCTGTTTGCTGTGAATTAGGTGGCTCTTTTAGACCACCTATGTGATTTTTAAAGAGGTAGTGGTTATTAAGGTAATATCCTTGGATTTATCCATCTTAAACAGCACTTCATGAACTCTTAATATATAGTTTCCTCTGGCACTTTTTATGGTCAAAAAAAATGGCACCAAGAAACAAAAATGCAAGAATCTATGTGCAAAGTCAGTGTTTGTCTAAGAGGGTTTTTGGAAGCCGGATTGCTTTGGTTTGCATAGTAGCTGTCTCTGGCGTGATAGATCATGCTGGAACTCACCCAATAAGTATCTCTGTTCCCAATTAGAACTGGAAATGGAGCTGCTTACGAGTGCATAGAGATGATGGTTTGGGTGGCAGCTGCTACTGTGGAGATGGAAATGATCCATTATAAAACAAATACATTGCACTGTATAGAAAAAGGGATGATTGTTTTTAATTTATGTTTCAAAGAGACACTGAAAAGTTGCTTAGCTCCCAATGCATTGTAAACCAAATGTAGCTTATTAAGGGCTAGGAATTTGCAGCTATTTTGCTGTTTTGGTGAATCAAAACTTGAAAAAGCCCACCATTTTGTAAGATCTGCCTCTTTTGGAGGCAGCAATTGAATGAAAGTAGATACAGGAATGATGCTGGCATGGGTGCTTGTTCAGATTCTACTGTTGCAGTCTAAGGACCTTGATAAATAAAGAGTTTGCTGCACTGAGCTGGTAAGCAGAAATAACCGTGTTAATTTAATCACTATGAAAGGGACTTTGCCAAGTTAAGTAACGTAAATTTTAATTATATGCACACACACATATTTGAATTATAATATATGCACATTATTTAGCCGTGGCACCA
Source organism: Calyptomena viridis (assembly GCA_013390005.1). Classification (NCBI taxonomy): domain Eukaryota; kingdom Metazoa; phylum Chordata; class Aves; order Passeriformes; family Eurylaimidae; genus Calyptomena; species Calyptomena viridis. Next base: position 99,731 of record WEIV01029092.1, on the reverse strand, counting down.
GTAATACCATCATTTACTAAAACAGGAAGGATTCTTAAATAACAGTATTTTTCATTGGTGTTTTTTGTTAATTCGACACTTCTATTTTGTATCATTCTGACTAGTTCCTGCATCTCCTGCATTAAACACGTGCTATTGCATTGGCAATACTAATCAAAAGGAAATTTATCTACAAACCTTCTTAAAAATTTTACGTAAAAGAGTAAGCTTTTAATTATAGTGTCTTTACTAGTAGCTATTACTTGTAATAAAGATTATGTTCTCTGAAATTGCAACATTTGAAGCACAGCTTGTGATACAAACTAGAAGTTACAATAAAAAGTATTTAGAACAATTAGTGGGTAGCAAATGTTATTACCTATATTTAAAAAGGATTTGGATGTATTTCAAAGATTTAAAGACCCATAAATTCTACATGAACATCTGAGAAATTGATTGAAACAATAATTAGGTATAAGCAGTAAAGCACCTGGGAAATGATGATATAGGAGGTTCTAACCAACTAATTTTTTTTTTTCTATCAAGAAAAAGCATGTCTCACTACTTTCTTAAAATTCTTTACGTGATATGTAAAGAAAGAATAGGTGGGGGGATTGACAATTTACTCAGACTTTCTGAAGACCTTTGGCATGCGATAGGCCTCCAAGGAGAAACAAAGCACTGTCTTGGATCAAAACTTTTAGAATAAAAGATAATGAAAGAAAGAATTTTCATTTATAGATACAGGCTAACTGCTGGTGCATCAAGGTTTGGTCCAGTGTTGTGTAATAAAGTAATGAACAAGCTGGAGAGTGACAATACCTTGTAAACTACAAAGATTTGCACATAGTATAAAGATATTTAGAGCAGTCATGGCCAGGGAGTTCTGTATGGGCCTCCTTGGGGAGATTTGAATGTGCTTGGTGAGTGGGCAGAAGGATGGGCACGTTAATATGATACCTGTGTGTTTCAGTGTATTAAAGGAAATTTTTGTCTCCGTTACAAGGTTCCTAATTCTTCTGCTTATTTTGCAGCTTGGACATTGAAAAACACAGTCTCAGGAGTAATCTAAAGAATATTGTAATTAATTTGTTTAAATGGGATATGTGGTTTCTTCTGAAAATGTTGGGTGCAGTATTGGTCCACTTGGGAAGACTAGTGTATAGTAAGAGGAAGTTCAGGGAGGTTTGTCAAGACCATATGAAAACTTCCCATAGCAGAGCAATAGAAAAGATTATGATTGTTTATCCTCAAAACGAGAGGAATAAAAAGAAATTTTGGTCAGGAACTTCTATTTTCCCTTATAGCAAGAACAAGAGGTCTGGCAGTAAATAAAGTGAAACACTCCTTTCAAACCATAGTTTAACTGTTGAAGTAACTCAGGTGGGAAAACATTGAGTATATCAAAGTTCAGAAAGGGCTAGACTATTCTATGTATTTCTAGAAGAGCCAGATTTAAGATAACTTGATAACTTGAAGGGATGCTGCATTTTTCTCTCAGGACTGACCTGTTAGAGATCAGGATGAAATGTAGTATTATGGCAGGTAAGTTTTTTTTTCCATTTCTCTCCTGACAGACATTCATACCTTCTTCTGCAGCATTTGAGGTGTGGCACAACAAATACCAAAGCAAACAGGCAAACACAGGGTCACAGCTTAATTTCTCAAGCCTAGAAGAGTCTCCCTCTGGCCTTGTTTCAAGCTTCTGGCACTGGCTGGTACTTTAATAATCAGGAGAGTGAGTGGAACAGACCCCACTTTACTTCCAAACAGCAGTTCCTATGATCTGGGGGAAACCTTTCTCTTTCATATGAAAACTACATTTCGGGTGTTGAGTTGGCTTCTCAGTTTTCTTTAGGGTACAGGCATAAGAGAAATAACACTTTTCTCACTTTTGTGGGAAAATCCTCGAAGTTAAACAGGAAGGAGAAAATAAGGGATTTAGTGAAATGAATTTAATGATCCCTACTAATGTTTAACTATTTCTGTAGATTAACTGAACTATTAGATTTTTGAAAACTTTCATCTCTGGGGATTCAAAACTGGTTTGGAACATAATTCCCTGTCTTCATTACTGTATTCTTTACAGACTAGCCATCTTCCAGGAGTGACTGAATTCATTACAAAGATTAAATTCATTACTAAGTGGTTGTCTTTGGACCTCTGAAAGT
>WEIV01029092.1:0-90737 GCA_013390005.1 Calyptomena viridis | reverse complement strand
AAAAAAAAAATGCAAAAAAAGTTCCCAGACAGGGCCTGCAGTTATGTGTGTTAATACTTGTGTTGTCCTGGGATTTTGGTGCTCAGTGATGACAGTATTTTTTCTTAGGAATCTTTTTTTCATAGTTGACTGATATCAGTGGTACTTTTTAATAAGAACTCCCTGGAGATCTGAGGATGGAAAGGAAGGCAAATTTTGCTTTAGTGGAGGAAGTAGAGGTACTGGGATCTGATTTGGCATTATATCAACTGTTACAACCCACTGTCTTGGTAGTAAAGAGCAGAGTTGTATGTGTCCTCCTCTTTTCTTCTAACCATTCCTGTTTACTGTTCAACCACAGAGGGTTTTAGAAAATGATGAAAATGCTGATGAAGTGAATGAGGAAGAAGATTTGGAAGAAGATATTCCAAAACGAAAGAACAGGCCTAGAGGACGGGTAGGTGAAGAGTTTATTGGAATGGAAAGGAAGGAAGCAAACTTCTGCTTTCTAGTGTATGTTTGTTATGTGTATTACATATATAAAGTGTGTATCAATGAATATATGATAGTGATAACACTATGGGTAATTTTCAGTCATATGGTGATAAATTTTTAATATTTTTTCATTTTATTTTTGTGAATTACCAAGGGAAAAAAGACTATTTTGAGAGTAAAAAGTTGGGGTAAATTTATTTTTAGTGCTGTATTTACAATTGTAATGTAAACTGTAATAATTATGATGACATCCTGCTGTGACAATGCTCCTTAAAACAACATTTACTAATTACAGAAAAGCAAAAGATTCAGTCATGACAGCCAAAAAAGTATCAATAAATGTAACCTGAGTTGTGTTAATAAGTTTTGCAGCTTTCTCCAGGGTAGCATTTTGTGGCTGATGCTGCCCCCCTTGACCTCATGGCAAATCTTCCATTTGCTTAAAATGGGCAATATTTTATCCTTAGGGGACTCTGTGTCCCTTCTCTTAACTAAGATGTCTTCACAATTCTTCAAGGTACCAGTTAAGTAATGAGACCAACATTTTAAAACTTGGATTCAACATTTTCAATTGTGGCCCTGTAAGCTAGGCATCTAAATGAACACAATTTTCAGAAGTTTTGAGCATTTTCATCTCTCTTTGGCTCCAGTGGATGCTGCAGGGGCACAGGAGCTCTAGATGTACCTTTTGATGTGTTTATAGAAGTCAAGCAAGAAGGGCCACATTTTAGGCCAAATGAGCAGAAAATAATAGCTTTTGAATAAGAGAGACATGAAACCACATTGAATACTTACAATGTACTTATGCATCAGACCCTCTCTTTTGGTTTCTTCTGTTGTTGTATTGTTTCAGTTTTCTGCTCCTCTTTATTTTGGAGCTTAATTCTTTTAATATAAGATCAAAGCACTTTAATAATTGGATAAGTATATATTTCACCTTCCTTATTCTCAAAATCACCTGAACCAGTTTCTTTCTTTCTTTCTTTCTTAGCCAAAGACCCCCACCTGGAAAAAAATTTTCCAGAAAAATGTAAGTTTCAGAAAATTTGTATGAACAGTAACCAAAACCAGGAGATAGAATCAATACATGCACACAAGCTTGATTATAGTGAACAACTAATATTCCAGGCTAACAACTCTTTTCTAATAAGTTGCTCTCACATAAATTGCACATGCTGGTTAGGGTAAGTGAAAGGAAGTGAATAGCTAAAAGAGAGATACTGCTCAAGAGAAAGGAGTTTGCTGTATTCATATATCCCAGGCCTACACAAACGAAGTCCTGAATTTACTGTTACATGAAAAGTTTTACTTCCCTGTTCAGGAAAATTTTACAGAAATACTCTTTTTTTTTTTTTTTCCTCTGTTATTATGGTGGAGGGAATTGGAGGGTACTAGATGTCTCATTCATTTTGAAGCATAAATTTATGTTATTTTCTGCCCTAGACTCGTCCCCCTATTAAGTACAGGAGCAGCAGGATCTCTTGCCTTTGTCTTGCAACTAACTCCTGCTTCACTAGTGTCCTGGCTTCTTTCAGTGCAAAAAAGAAAAGTCTGAGTGCCAAATACTTTGAGTAATTTTTGGTTTTATTTGATGGAAGCAATAATCAAAGCAAAATGTGGTAGAAATTAGGATTTCAAAATTAGGGCCAGTTTTCTAGCTGTTGAATACTGGTAATCCTGAATTGTGTTTGGTCACAACTGTTTCACCAGTTTTCTAAAAGCAGCCCTTTTCTAATGTGAGCCTGACCCAGTACAGGGAAATGAGGCTAAGGATTTGAAATAAGGGGATGTGAAACCTGGGAAGCTCTTTGTTTCTGGGAAGGAGTTGGTTAGGATATTTTTAGAGGGCAGAAGAGGGGAAGGACATGCATAGGAAACTAGATCCTGCAGAGTGTGACATTTGGGGATTCAGGGAGGGAGTGACAGCATGAATGCAGGATTAATGCGACAGAATTACTGCTCTGGACTTTCCAAATTGCACATGCCCCTTCTTTTCCCTACAGCATGATTTTATTTTTAATCCTGGACTCTCCATCTGTCCCTCTGGCTACTCTCTCTGCCTGCTTCAGGGCTGCTTCAAGGCTGCTGTGCCATGGCTTCCAGGCCTCACATATCAAGTCTTGTAGTCTTTGCTGCATCTCATCAGGAGGATGAAGGCAGTTGTGGATGACTGAATTCAACAGCCTGGAGCGCTGACAGCAAGAATGGGGCACTCAGTTTAGTGCCTCTGGGGCAGCTGCTTGGTTTCCTTTCCCCTCAAGACTAGACCTGAAAATGTGGGGATGTTAGGAAGGACACTAAGGGCCAAAGAGGTGGATTTACGGAGGGAGATTTTTAGTATCTTTGCTGGACAGGGACATTATGGTAGGAGCCGGAAAGGGTAGTTTGCTAGGAGATATGAGGTGAATGCAGCTGCACCTGTACAGATTGTCTGCTCATGAGCTAAATATCCCATGGGACAATTTCAAAGGCACTAAAGACATTTAGGAACCAAATCCCATTGAAAGTCATTGACTTGAAAAATCTCCCCCTCTGTGATCTCTGCATGAAAAAGTGTATCTGACGTGGTCATGACATGAATGCTGTATCCCTATATTTGTGTAGAGAACAGTTGGAAGGAAAACAGCTGGCTGTAAGACTAGAGAAACTCTGAGAAACAAACCTTAGCTTACAGTCCTATTCTGAAAGGTACCTATGTAAAAATAGTACTTCCTTAGTCAATAGATATGTTCCCAGTGCATAAAAAGAGTCAGAGCTACTGACGAGTGACAAATATAAGACTTTACATCTTTTTCACAATCCTGAAAAACCAATGCAGCTGCTAGGATAGGGAAATTAGATCCTAATCCGTGTACCAGCAGAAATATTTATTTAGGGCCAATCACTTGTCTCTGTGAAGATTCTCTGATGAGTTGAGAGTTGTATAGGAGCTGCCATGGACTGAAATTCAGCTTGCAGCACATTTTGCAGTAGTGAGAGAAGAAAGGATCTAGCCTGGGATTGATTTCATTGCCCAGAGGGGGTTTACAGAGCAGGCAGTCAGAGAGAAAATGCTGAAGACTAGTAAGAGGATTTTACATGATATGGTCAGTAGAGGAGCTTCCACCAAACAATTGTTGCTGGGGCCTTTTCTGGGGTGAAACTGCTTTTCAGTTCACCATTACAAATCTTGCCCTGCACGTGTGTGCTGGTCTGCACAGAGGTCTTTGCAGAAGGCAGCGTTATACTTTTCTTACCTAATAGTATTTACTCTATCCAGACAGCTTTAAATCCATGTCTTTCCTTCAGAACTGAGCAATCCCAGGGAAATAATGTGTGAAGTTTTTATAAATCCCTGTTTTGACAGACTTTGTCAGGCCAGTGTAAAACTGTTCCTTGTTCCTTCTTTTTAGATGTCCAATGGAACACAGCTCTAACCATGCTAGTTCTGTTCCAAGTGCATAGAAGAGGAACAGAGTTTCTATGACCCCTTTATGCCTGGGTACTAATATTCTCAGAATTTCTACACCTTCTTTAGCTTTACCTAAAAAAAGCTCTGTCCCTTTCTTATTTTCACATGCAGAAGCTTGCAGGATTTGAGTAAGGTGGCCTTGTCTAGGTGAGAAATACCAACAGTTTAATAAGAGGAGCAGCAGAAGCAATTCTGTTGCTTTTATCCAGTAATAGAATAGTTAGCAGAATTAATAAAGGGCTAATTAGCCCTCCACCCGTGATCACTTCCTCAAAGATCAACTCTAAAATGATTGTCATTTACATTCTGTACGTTAGTGAACATGAATGGATTGGATGCCTTGGCTCAGTTCCCAGTTCCACACCACAGCCTCCATCATTGGACAGATATGAACTGTCCCCTTGTTGGCATCTCAGCTGAGAAGGATCAAGTAGCTTTGATGCTGAATTCCACTCTCTCTCCTGGAGCTCAAGACAGAGCAGCCTGTGCTGTGGAGAAAGAGCTTTTCAGTTTCCAGAGCTGCCAGTTTGGTCCATTGTAGGAACACAGAACTGCAGGGAGACCTTTCTAGGTAATTCCTGTTATTGGAGGTAGCCATGTTTCCTCATCTTTTCCACTAACTCACCAAAGCTCCATGTTATAATTAGCCATGGTATCTTTGTCCCAACAGGCCATTACAAAACATTGCTTTTCAGCTAGAAAACAAAACACTACACACATAACCCCCTCTTTGAAAATATGAAAGGAAATAGTTTGACCTCTCTTTTATTCGAGGCCTGTTTTCTGGCTGATTTAATGTTTGTATTTATCCTCTAACACCTGGTCATCTATTCATTCATTTATATTCAGTTAAGCAAGGTATTTGAACATCTTCAGAAATGAATGTGTGACAATACTCAACTGAATATGTGCTGGCAGTGACCTACTGCCATGGATGAACAGTCTGGGCCATCTGTGGAGAGGATCTCCATTGAGTTACAAGGTCCATTAACATATCGTGTGTCTTAAGATAAGTCAAGACCACTTTTGAAACCTGTATGGAAGCTGAGGATTTGTTTAGTTTATATTGCATATTTTTCATAGGAGGGTGAGGGGCACAAGGAGACCGGAGGGGTGATGGAATAATACTAACATTCCTCTTGTCCTTGCAGGCTCGGGGATCTGGAGGTGGCAGGAGACGGAATGATGCTGCCTCCCAGGACGATCATGACAAACCCTATGTTTGTGACAGTAAGTAGCACTCAGACAGCTGATTCTGCTTCCAGCCTGGTCCTACAAGTTCAGTGCACTCAGGGCTTCATCTTTTCCCTTCCAGCAAAGTATTCTGCTGCTCTCTGACTTGCATGTTTGCCACCTGCTGCTGCTGCTGCTCTTCGTGTTATTGCATGAAGGAAATAAAATTAAGTCCTCGGCAAGACTCCACTTCCTTTTGCCCTTTAATAAATCATCTCTTACATTTTCTTTCTCTTTTTTCTGGCTTCTCTGCCTTTTGTCTTCTTTTCCCCCATGTAAGTTTCACCCTCTATTTCTTTCTCTGTTTCAGATAGTTACAAACAAAAGCATAACTCAAAAATCTCCGACAAAGGTACTTCACCCTCATTGTATCTCTTGATGTATTTGGTGATTCTCTTTCCTTCAATCCTTTTAAAATCTCACTGGGCTAAATTCTAAAGGTCTTATTCTTATCCCTCATTCAGAGAGTACTCTTGTGGCATCATTAAAATTTGAGCCCTTCTAAGAAACAAATAACATCTGGAACGCTTTGTTTTGATACGTATTCCCTTTGAATATGGCCATGCTGTTTGACATCTTGCAGTTGGATTGCAGGTTAAGTAAGGCATTGCTCCAACTGAAAAGTTATACTTTTAGAGTCCAATGCTGACACTGAAGGCGGATACCAGAGACCTAGTATGAGGGAAGAGTCTGATATTAGTTACACGATGGTTTGAGGTTTTTTTACAGTCTAGTCCTTGGTGCTTTCCTTCTTCTTTTGATACTCTTTTTTGCTTCACTATTTCATTTCTCTGAAGAGCACTTATCTTACCCACATGTTTTTGAGGCATCCCATCTGAAGGCTTACTGTAGAGTGTACATGCAATTGTAATTTGTGCTACCAAGCACCTTCTAGCCTATAAGAAAATAACCTAACAAAAGTTAATACAAGTAGGAGAGTAGTAGATCTTCATGTCTGTGATCCAAAACTATTTGATTATTTGAATTATTTGAGGACAACTAGCATCCCCCTTTTTCTACTATTTGCCTATCTTGCATTACCAACCTTAAAAGAATAACCTTCTCTATGTCAGTCTACGGCAGAGGTGGGGATATTTTCTGCTTATTTTGAAAAACATGAAGAAATAAGGAGCATGCATGGTAAATAAGAACTATATTCTATGTGATTCTTGTGTGGTGAGACCAGGTGACTGCACAGTATGGTGATGGATATGTTAAATATTTTGGTTTAGCAAGGCGAATATTTTAAAGGCAGTGAGCAGAAATGGAAAAACTTGCACATGAATGAGACTGTCTAAACACATGATCAAGGAGGAAGAACCCTTTAAAATATGAAGAGTCAGAAGATTTATGCTGTGATTAAATAGCTGTCCTGTCTGGTGTGTTGGAAGAACTAAAATGTGTCTTCTAAGACTTCCCTGAGAGCCCAAGATGTATCTTGCTAAAACCCACAGATTTTCTCTGCCGGTATATGCATAACTTTCTTTATCTCTTTTCTTGAACATCCTTCTAAATCCAAGGACACTTGTGAGTGGTAATAATTTTGAACATAATGACTCTTAATTGTCTGATCTTGCATTGCTTTTGGATTTTACCGAGAACTCACAACATGCGTAGTAGTGACTTGCACAGAGTAGATTAAACATCAAAGATATCAAAGCAGGCAGCAGAAATCTGGCCTGAAGTCAAGACTCTCTTACATTGTTGTATTGATGGAATTTTGCCTTGGCTTACATTTTGGAGCATGAATTTACCTTTGGTTTTGGAAATATAAACTTTCCTATTTCATTTGGCTGATACCTTTCATTTTTAGGAAACTTACAGCTAGAGTCATAAGGAGCTCTGGAATCCAGACTTTGCACAGCATCTCCTACTTTTCCACTGTAGATAGCTGAGAAAAGGGTTATGTGACAGCAGAACTTTTACCTGGCTGTGGAGAAGAAGGAAAGAACTGTCCCAACTGTAACATCATCATCCTGAAGTAATATCTTCCCCTTGTTAACTTTCTATAGAAGTATTGCATACAATCAATAATGAATAATTGGCTTATTATTGAGGCCTCTTTCCTGCTTGTGTGGATTTCTTAAATCAGTTTTTTTCTTTGAAATTATTGGCTAAATATTTTTATAGATAAAACTCAATCTAATTGTGGTAGGTTAAAAATTGGTTTGCAGTACTCCATGTGCAGACGTTTTGGGCAGAAAGGTTTGTTTTATATGGAAACACGCAGGTGAAAAACAGTGAATGTATTTCCTGTTTGGGAAAGCATGATTCCCTCAATTACTTTATTGGTATAAATAATTACCTTAATGGGTCAATAGTTTACTTTTTCTGTATGTTATTTAATTTGACTCCAGGCTGCTTTTTCTGCAAGCATTCTGATATTTGAGTTTTGAAAATGACCGCATAGAAGAAAGTATAAACATATCTAAACTGAGTTAATTTTCTTATTAAACTGCATAGGCACAAAAAATTATTTGTGGTGAAGAACTACTCTGCTCTTTTATCGTATCTACACATTCATATTTATGGGAAGCAAGAATATATCACCAGATTTAATAAAAAAGTTATAGGAAAAAGAATAATCTGTGTGTCAGTAAGATTATGTAATACCCAGCTGACACTGCCCCTTGTGTTGGAAGATAGCAATGTTATTTCTGAAAAGGTTTGCCTTTTTTGTAAGAGGCATTCAGCTATACACTAGTATTAAACTTGATCTCAATATTAAAACTGACTGGAAATATAGAATTTCTATATCGAAGGTTTTCAAAGCTCAAAATGTTTTGTCATCTTGTCTTTTTAAAAAAGGTGTTTGTCTTGTAGAATGAAATATTCTGAAATACTTCAGTTGATTTTGTTGAGCATAAACTGGATAAAAAGTTCAGAATAAAATGTTTGACCAAAGCATCAATAAAATTGCTAGAATAATCATGAAATGCATTGTTTCATCAAATGACCAAGTAGAAAACTTGTTGGTCAGATTTTCAAACATTTGCACTGGATGGTATTGTACCTTGGGCTCCCTTGGGATAAATGCTTTGAGAATGCCAGGGCAGCCTGGTATGAGATGGGTGTAGCCTGGAAATGGTAACATGGCCAAATGGCTCAGCAGCTGTATGAGACCAGTCCCAAAGACAGCTTGAACAACTGGCTAAGATATACAGGAGGTGCCTCAAAAGGATGGTGAAAAGTAGGGCTTGAGGATCAAAGCAAAGCCTCTGATGTCAAGCAAGAGAAGTGGAAGATAGGCTGCCACCACTACTGTTCACGATAAAGTGGGCGTGTGATTTTTAAGGGAGGGACAGAGTGAATGAATGAATATTTACATGTCTGATAAGAATTGATGTTATGTCACTGCCAAATATTCAGCTGGGGAACCATTATTTCTACCAAGAAGTCGTCTCAAAAATCCTTCTACTGTTTTCATAGTGCATATTGCACATTATATATTTTTTACTACTTTTTAAAAAGAACAATCTTCTCTGAAGTTTTATCTAAAAACTTGTATTCTGTTTTAAAAGTTGCAATCAGTTGTAGCACNTGTAGCACCTAAGCTTCATGACTCCAAATGTCTGCTTCCTTTAGCCAGAATAGTTAGTTTGTGCTGAATCTCTGCAAATTAACTTCCCGCTGTTCCTTCTCATTTGTCTACTTTCCTTCTTCTCAAGTTCCCACAGAGACATGGGACTACGTACATACTTCCAACTTTGTTTTCTGTCTCTCTATCTATGGAAGATTTCCCTTTCCCATATCTAAAAGGAATGGTTTCTTTCTTTTCCTTTTACCAATATGTCCTTGTCTCCTTTTAGTTCTATTCCCATATAAACTCCTGTTTTAGTATAGCAACTTATATTTGTATTGTATCTTTTTTTCATAGTCCCTCTGAGGCTGAACTATGCATTCAGATCCATTCCTTGCGTAAAATGCCAATTGACTGAAACCTTTCTATGATCTCTGATGGATCAGTGACTAATGCAACATTGTATGTACTCAGAGACACTGATCCTATAGTGTTTTGTAGAAGCCGGTCCTTTTGTCAAGAACCTCATTTTCAGGTTTCTCTGCCACAGTCCAAGACTAGCAGTCCTTGCACTGTTCTCAATGGATAACAACGTCTGTAAACAGTTACTGGGATTTCTTTCAGCTGTTTCAGTGTTTTTGTCAGCTCTTTTACTAAGCTTGTTCCTTTTATCTGCAAAAACTCTGAAGGGTCTTTTTAAGTAGTAGTGGCCAGAACTAAGTTGAATATACTGTTCTGAGGATAGAAGCACTTCAGAAGATGAGTGGTTGATACATTTACATGTACTTACAATTACTTAAAGAAATTGGATTTATGCAGCTTGTTCTGTTACGGGTTTATGAGAGGTACAGAGATGGCTGACCTAATAGGTTGTTTAGTAAAACCTTCTTCAGTACAAGATGATCCTCTCCAGTGCCGTGTCATGTTTCAGTGGCAAAGAAGTTTTCATTCTTGTCCACCATGTGTGTTCATATTTAACATACTATTTGCTATGGCTTCTTGTTCCTTTCCTGTTCAACCTGTTTCTGCTCAGGCAGATTATTTATCATATTTAGTTTCATCATTATACTGCTTTGTGATGTTTATACTGTGTTTTATTTATTTATTTATACTAGATGTCATATTAATATTTACTAATTAAATTACTGTTTGAAAGAATTCTTTGATCAGTGAATCTCATATTATATATTTTTATTATTATTCCAGTATTTTTACCAACAATCCATTCTCTGCATGCTTGATTCTTTCATTCTCTGTTGTACCCTTCAAATTAATGATAAAACTAGAGGCAAGCATTGTGTCGAAACAGGATTCTTTCAGGGGCTTGAAGATGCAGAGGGATGCCTTGTGAAGGTTTAAAAAAATTGGGCTCTTAATTCTCACTGATTTCCGCTGAAGTAAAACTAAACTGTTTTCCCTAAATATCCCACTAAGTAACCTATCTGCTTGTGTTGTGTATGGATCATATAAGGCTTGGTCCCTGAATGAACACTTTGAACTTGTCTTTAAGTTAGTAATAATTATTCAGAACATGGATTTCTTTTTAAAGGTGCTTGACTCTACATCCAAATCACTATAGCTTGAAATGTCATTCTGCTTTTGCTGTAAGTTCATCATCCACTGGGGCATGAAAATTTCAGTTTTTTGAGGTTAAATTTTTTTCTTCCCCATCCCCTTTCTCTACTGAATATATTTTAGGTTCTGCCAACAAAAGGCTGGAGTCTTCAGGTAGCTTAAGTGATTTAACATGAATAGATTCCACTGAGTTTCAGTTGGTACAGAGAATCTCCCTCCTTTAGTTTCTTTAGAAGATCTCAGTTGAATGTTATATTATTCTAGCATGATGTGCCAAATGCAATTCCTTGTATTTGTTCAAAAAGCAACAGCTCTAGTAACTTCCCTGCTACCTTCACCCGTCTTTTTTGTCACCTCCTTGAAATGGTCACAATCCTGTCATACAATATTAACAAACATGTCATTGATTCTCTGGAAGATTTTCTGGAATATAAAAGGCCTACCAGATAAATCCTGATTTATCTTGATTTTTACCAGCTCTCTGAGACTTAATCTGTTGTCTTAATTCTTACAGATACTATGAATGATTCCAACACTACTAACTGCTACTGCTTAGGACAGACCTTTGTTTAAATTTCAGAATTTCAAGCTGATTTGACAATGCTTTGATTATAGCATTGTATTTTTACATGCTTCTCATAAATCTCCACCATGACTTCAACTTCCCTTTAAATTATTAGCGGTTTAAGCCCTAAATCACCTCCTGGTATTATCCTTTCTAGTGAATCCCTCAGTAGTTAAGCAGTAAGATCTAGAATAAGATGATTGTTCAGAAGAACCCAACAAACAACTCTCTCTCCTGTAGCTGCTATGCTTGGCACCTACTGACTATATTACTGATAGAAAAGACAAGATTAGATAGGCAAAGACACTTTTAAAAAATTAAAAAAAAGAAACCTGAATAACAGATCTGGTGTTGAGCACATGGTGGTAAGAGGGGAACAGTGTTGGCTCTGATAGTTGAACATTTTCTACTTATATAGGATACCTCTTTTCTCCTTTGCTCCTGCTAGCAATTCATTTATTGAAATGTTCACATATGTATTATTGACCTGTGCATGTTTTGCACTGGGGTTCAGTGTTACTGTGATTGTAATTCAGCAGGTAGATTCTGGGACTTGTCCTCTGGGGACACAGAAACAAGACTATTTACTACCTACTGAAAATTCCCTATGAAATGGGTTGTTAAACAGCTTTTCTTATACTAGAGGTGTACATCATGACAGTACTGATCAGAGGTGGACAAAAGTAATGCTTTTTCATCAGTGGAGGTCAAAATGCACTGTTACTGTTTGAGATCTCTAGATGTGCCAGAGTGTAGACATGGCTGTAACAGGGGAGAACATATTACCAAATCAGTGCAAAACAAGAAATGTTTTTTATTTGTTTGGTTTCTTTTTTGTGTGGTTTTTTTTTGTTTGGTTTGAGGTTTTTTGTGGTGTTTGTTTGTTTGTTTGTTTTGAGTAGAGTGAATGGTAGGACAGGAAGATAACTTTAAGAAATGACTGCCTGCCAGCAGTTAACTCAAGACTGAGTATTTGACACAGCCCAGCTGAGAAGAAAGAAAAGGAGGCAAAGGAGAAAAATAAAGAAAGACATTTGGGGGACAAGATTCAGTGACAAAAAAAAATCAGCATGTACTCCCCCAATTTCCTGTTTCCACTAAAAACATGGATTGTTTTCTTCTGTCTCATACTGCTGACAGACTGTGCAAAATGTATGTGGAGAGCTGGCTGGAACATAGCTCAAAGGCTGCCAAGGACCAAATGTGTAACACTTTCAAAATGACAACAACACAGCCATTAGATATTTGATGGGAAATTCTTTTAAGTCATAGGTTTCAAATCCCCTTTTTAACAGGGAAGTATTTTATATTAATTTTACTTACTGAGAAATGAAAACAGAGTAAGGATTTGTTTATCCAAAGAATTGCAGGCTGTTACAGGCCAGAACTTAGAAGAGAGCTCTCTTTTATGAAACACTCAATGCTTGAGATTGTACTGTCTGCAAATTATGTTTTTCCCCCATAATACAGTTGTGTAACATCTTCCCTTCAGTCTTCAAATTGGAAGAAAAGTAATGTTCATCACTGGAGACTGTCTGGTGGCTTAATAAAATCTCTCTGTCTTCCCCGCTTGTGGCATGTGGTCCACACTGCTGTATTATTGCTTCCTTGCCCAGTTTGCTCCTAAGATGGCATTCACATCAAGTCATAGGAAAAATACATCCTTTGAATGCTGGAGGAATTGGAGTGGTTTATGTTCTACAAACTCCCACTGTTTTCATTGCGCTTGGATACCTAATTAAAGATCAAGTCAACTTCCTAGTGTTGAGATTCAGGATGCAGCAAGGAAAATTAAAGATAAAAATGTTAAAGCCACTTGGCAAAGTTTATGAAGGGCACATTCTCACTTGCTACATGTGAGCGTTAAGAACTTACCAACAGCATACATTTCAGACTGGGAAAACCAGTTCTTATTACGCTTTTGTCAGCTCCAAGGATGAGAAAATGTGGTGTAAGCACTGGTGTGGATTCTGGAACTCATGAATTCCAGTCCTGGTAATGACAAAAGATCTCTGTGTGGCAACTCAGCCCCTCTGTGGTTCTCTTTTTTTCAGAAGCGAAATGAGAATAGTATTTCCCACTCAGGACTGTAGAGGAAGATTAATTAATATTTGAAAAGCCAGTCTTGCAGTGGAAAGAGCAAGACAGTCGCCTTTTTATAAAAACAACTGCTTAGCACAGTGATATGGTAGCTTAATAAAATGTGCTCTTATCTGGAAAATAAGAGATTAGGGTGAATTCAGGAAGATTCAATCTGTTGGAGAAACCATGAAGTTCTGACTTAGCTTTCATTCTAGCAAAGTCTCACTGAAGGCAATGGTTCTTTTGCCTCACTAATATCATGATACCTTTTCCCCCTGCAAAAGTCTAGTTTGCTTGAGGAACAGGAAATCTCTGCAGTTTCAATTCATGGCATTACTTTAGACTTTTACAGAACATGAATTTGAAAGATGGAAAAATCTAGACACCAAGAAAAAAAGCTGCTGGAACTGCAAATCTTTATCCTACAAAGAATCTGCTAGGACAGTGTAAACAGTACTCCTTTGCCTCAGCTCTGGTTATAAAGTGCTCCAAATTAATTTCCAGCTAGGCATGTCTCAGATTGCTGTCATCCTTGATGGCCACCTGAAAAGAGTCTTGGCAGTGGGAAGAGCTCAGCTACTAAATTAGTGCTATCTCAGCTTGTATCGATACTTGCTTTTTCCTTGTGAGCTGATACTTTTTTTGCTGGAGAAGGACAAGTCTGCAGACCCATCTGATTTCCTATCCCATCCTAAACTCTGCAGTTAAAATCCCTGCAGGAGCCTGTAAGAAATAGAGTCAAGGCTACAGGTTTGGGACTCCTGCAGGTAATGTGGGTTTCCTTTTGTGCATTGAAGGAGAAAGATGCAGGAGACCTATATTCGAGGACAGGGTGTTTTTGTAAGCTAACAACAGTAGAGCTAGAATTGTGGATATGTTTTCAAGTAGAGTTGAATGAAATTAATTCTGGCAGAACTTAAACAAAGTATCTTTGGTTTGAAACTCCCTCTAATAGGTGAATGTGGCTGGATGTTAGAGCTTAGCTGATTTTGCACTTATGTTAGCATTAATGCAGAATCAAGCTATATAAGAGCGAGACAGAGTTGGATAGAATGTATCACGAGATATTTAAATGCAAGTGCCTCTTCCTTTGTCAGAACAGCACTGATCACCTGATAGTGTTCCAGAAATAATTTGACAGAAGTGTTTGAGCAGTATTGGTAATTCTATGCCAATAGAATTATTTTTTAACTTTCTTCTTCAAATGCACAAAAGTAAGGTGGATTCCCATTTGAGAATTACTTTAGTGTTAAGCCTTTCCCACTATCCAGAAGTGGGGACAAAGCCATACAGAACTGTGGATATCTTGTTTTGACTTTTGATCACCATCTGTTCCACTGCTTGCCCTTTTCTCTGTAAGACCACAGAGAAGGAGGAGTAATTGCCCCCTCCAGAATTCATTAGAAGAAAACATGGTGGTACTAGGAGAAGGGAGACAGAACTGATATTTTGTGGAAAGCATGCATCTAACAGCAGTCTAGTTGTTCAAAATACCTGCAATAGAGTTAGGTTTACATTCGAAATAAGGTCAGACACTTCAAAGAATGGATGTGTGTATGCGTATGGGTATTTTATTTCTCACCAGCATTCCCTCCTCCCTCCTGCAGGACTTCTCATTTCTAAATCACAGACTTGAAAAATCTATGGCTAAGGACATACTACATTTGAAAAAATCTTTTGTCCTGTTATGATGACTGTGTGATCCAGTATTCCAGATAGTCATACGTATCATGATGTCATTTTACATGTTTCTAATAAGGCAAATCATTTTCCTTGAGGGAGTTTACAAATCAGCTAGAAGATATGGAAAATGAAATACGTTGTTGTACTAAGCTTTGATTTACAATTTTCTATAATCTGTTCCAGAATGTGGAACAACAATTGGCTTTTTGTGAGTAATACCAAAAATATATAAAAATTCAAGTTTTACTTATATGTAAATGAATAATTGAGGTGGGTATTTTATTTTTTAAATTTTTTTAAAAATTTATTTGTGTAGCCTTTTGACATTCCCAGACTCAGGTGTCTGCAGAATGGAAAGTAAGTGCCTATATGCATTTCAGGATGCATTTTTAGTATTTGGGCTAAGTGAAGTTTTTAGGACTGGATGGTGACTTCCTCCCTGGAGATTCTTTTCAAGGGGTCTGAAAACAAGACAGAGTTCTGTTCTCTCTTCTGGCACCACTTCCCTTGGCCTTCTAAGCAAACTATGCAGGACAGATTGCTGGGCATGGCATTTATTCTTGTGTGAAATCCTTGAGTTTAATGAAGGCAATAATGAAAATGGGGCTGGGAGTAAACACTTGCAGGAAAGGCACTAAGATTCTTTGTTTTCTAATCTTTTATATTGCAATAATTGTATTTGGTAGACAAAATAGCTGTATAAAAGAAAATGGAAATTTGGAAAATGCTTTGAAGATGAAAAGTGATAACTTTTAGAGACAATAACATGAATTAAAAACTTTATAGAAACTCAATTTGTATGTAATGAATCTTAAAATGTAGCTTGCCCTTGTATTGAGCTCCCTGTGAAAATATAGACCTTTCATCACCCTGAGTTGTTTGATCCTGTCCTTAATATCTGTTGAGTTAGTCCTAAAATAAAAGTTCAGAAGTAGAATTCTCTGTCACACACATTGTATTATTTATTGGGATTCTGAATATGGAGTTTACCTGGGCAAATAAGTATCACAACCACATGTTCTGTTAGCAAGAAACTGTGGATGATTTCCATCTCTTTTTCTTGACTAGGAATCTGTGGTGTTCTCCTTTTTTCCAGAGATCAGTAATGAAGAAAATAGTGTTCTTTCTTCTCAGTCTTGTTCCTATTGCTGTACATTGTGCAACACTGACATCGGAACTGGCATTTCATTTAATTTTGCATGCAGTCTTGTTAGTAATCTTAGCAGAGAGAATTAGGCCTGTATGAGCTGCAGGAACTGAATGTGCATTTGCTTAGGCGTGTAGGAAGGAACTGCTGGCGACATGGTGGGAACAAAGCTTGTTGAGGGACCTGCAGCTGCAGGGCTGCCCTCCGTCATCTTCCACCAGTGCCGGTTGTAAGAGATTTGGGCAGGCGCATGGAGCGCGTGGTGCTGTTCTCAGGGAAAAGGGGAGCATTATTTGAGAGGATGCTGCCATTGTTGTAGATCACACTGATGTTTCCATTCTGTCTTCCCCTCCCTCATATCTTCTTTCCTCCCAGTCTGTGGCAAGCGTTACAAGAACAGGCCTGGGCTGAGCTACCATTACGCTCACACCCACCTCGCCAGTGAAGAGGGTGATGAAGCCCGTGAGCAGGAGACCCGCTCTTCCCCTGTCCACAGAAATGAAAACCACAAACGTGAGTAGGATTTTCACTTTACCTTTGAGATCCTTTTTAGGGATGTTTCCTCCCCCCTGTCTTTGCCTTGTGGAGGTTGGCATTATTGCCTGGCTCAGTTGTGAGTGATCGAGACCTGGATGCTTGGAGCTAATCAGCCACAGCTCACATGGGTGCTGGCTCAGCTAGTCAGAAATTCATTTCAAACCCAGCATTATCTCTGCAGCAAGTCACTTTTCCATTACTGCTCCTGTGAGGAGGAAGTAGCAAAGAGGGGGGGGAAAAGAAGAGATGCCCAACCTGCCCATCATCAAGCAGCCTCCCAATGGCTCTTAGCAGGGATGTCAAGGAAATGTGCATCCAGTGGTTTGAGGGGGCTGCCTTTGTTTTGCCTTTGAATAAGAGACATTTGTCAATGTCTCAGATTTCAGCTATGAAACTAAGAGCACCTTTCCCCCTTATTCCTTCATCTGCTCCCCGGACTGCTTACCAAAAGCTGCTTCTTAGTTACAGTTTGGGAAAATCTATGAAAACACATCAGTATTGATATGCAAGGAGGAGAGCTGGAACATGAGAGGAGAGAAGAGTCAAGTGCCTCAATTCCCCACACTGGTACAAGGCTGAAAGGGATCTTAGTGGTCTGCATTTTTATATGGTGAATCACATATGCTCAGTGTGAGCATAAGGTCCATCACCCTATCTGACTGTCCTTCCTGTGCCTCTCAGGCACAGAACAGGAAATCAAGGAGACTGTGTTCTATTACTGACTTTTGCAAGTCTCTAATCCCCTGTTTCTCGCTTTTCCAGTATGGAATACCATGTGATGTTTGCTGTCACCTTGGGATTTGTGTAGATAGCTTTGTTCACTTTCAAAAAGTTCTTTCAGATCAGCATATGATCTTTGTCATTTTAGTTCAAAGTAATAAAGCCATAAAATGCTTATAGAGAAAATATGCAGGGAAACATTTTCTAATGTATTAAGAAGAACTGCAAGAAATATGGAAATAGGAAAACATTTTTTTCTAAGCAGGATAATTGATAATTGTCCCCAGGGAGGTATGGGAGGGGGTTTCCTTCCTCCAAAGCATCTGCTACTAGCCACAGTCTGAGCTTGAAGGACTGTTTAGTATGATCTCATCTGGCAATCCCTATGTTTCTGTCACTTTTATACTCTACCTTTTAGTTATTCACGTGTTTTGAAGATTCCCTGCAAAAGTAATTTTGACTCCTCCAGCTGTTGGTAAACTTGAGCTGTCAATGCACTGAGAGTGACTGCTTGGGCAGGCTGGGGAATGTCAGTGGTCAGTCAGTAGTTTTTGTTTACTTACCATTTACATCAGCTTTGGGTTTTTTTTGTTTGGGGTTTTTTCTGTGCCTGCAGTAGTCAGTAATAATAGTGTACCTGAGAGGCATATTGCTAATCTGTATTGAATAAATATTGATAATGGCCTTGTATGGATGCCCATACAAAGAAAAGTAGTGTCCCCTGCTCCTCAGCTTGTCATAGATGCCAAGGACAGTCTCAGTTCTTGTGTCTCAGGTGCTTAGGAAATGACAGAAGTTAGCAAGAAGAGCTAGAAAAGCTATGGTGAGGTTAGAAGCAGCTGGCTTTATCCCATGGGAAAAAGTGATGCATCTACACTGTGGGAAAGGGTAGAGTGGGAGCTTGTCGGGTTTGTGTTCCCCTAGAGCTCCTGTGGGGTCCATGTGGCAGAGGGAAGATCATGATGCACAGATCCACAAACAGGAAGAAATTTAGAGGCATTGGGGGAAACCACTCTGAAGCCCAGATTCCTGAGTGGAAAGAATCTCCTTAACAACCAGCTGGGAGCCAGTGAGGTATGGGCAACAGACATGTGAATGTGCAGATCAGCCCTGGGGAAAGTCTCAGATGCTGTAAGGTAACACTCCCAAATGGCTTAGCTGTCACAATGGTTGTTTGTTCCTTTTTGACTGTTTGTTTGTTTACAGTCTTGAGCTCAGATCTTGAATCTTTGCTCTTTCACTTGGCAATATTTAATTCATGCTGCCATTTATCTTCCATGTGAATGCTAATTGTCCACATTGCTAATGTGCAGTCATTAAATGGTCCTTTCATACTGGGGGATGGTGGGGAGCCAGGGCATCAGATCCTTTCTCTCCCCTAAGAGCTGCTAGGCATGTGTTATGAATTAGATTTGACAGGTCTGCAGCATGGTAGGTCTCAAGCTTCGAGAGTCCTCTCTGCATGGGCTGGGGGGGTGAGGAGGGGCCATGAAATGAGGGAAGGTGGGGGGATGTTAATCCAAACAGCTAATCTGCAACACACTGAACAGGAGGACCAGAGATATGGTATAGGGTAAGAACCGGTTACATGCTTAGCAGTGTGTCAGAGATATGAGCAGCCTGATTTAGAAAAGACACAGCAAATTCCAACCAGCCATTTGGAATTTGTTGTGCTGTAGGAGGTGAGCATGGGGTCAATAAAGTTCAGACGGGCGGCTGCAGCATGAACTTCCTTCCTTTGTACCTGCGTCTCCTCTGCAGCTTCTACTCCTTGCAGAACCTGTGGTAACAGCAGCCATGGGGATGCAGGACGGAGCAGAGCTTTTGCAGAATTCAGCTATTTACGCCCTGGATGGTGCCATCTCAAAAGCTGAAAGCCTCCTTTCTTTCTGTACACTCAGTCCCCTTTATCTTCTCATGCGCAGACCAATTTGAGTAGGCTAGAAAATTATCTAGAAATTGGAAAAGAGATGTACACAGTAGGAACCTGCCTGAAACTGGGAACCACTGAATAGGTGTGCATCGAAGTACCGAGAGTGGCCCAAGTCCCAGGTCTCACCTCTTTGGCACTTCTCACTGTCCTTGACTGTGGTAGGTTTGTTTATTTACATCTATTTACATCTCTCTCTTTCTGTCCTCTTTCCTCACCTATAGATTACCCATTTCAATATGGAGGATAGTTCAACAGTTTTTCTGGCCTTTGCCTTTCCAAAAACACTTTAGCCTGTGCTTTGTCTGAGCTTTAGTTACTTTGTTTGTATATTTTATCTATCCCTTTGACACAGATAGACAACCCTTCCTCAGTGTCTAGTCTTGCCTCTGCCTACACACACATTTATTTCTGACCTATTCTCTGATTTTTTTACATGAGTATGGACCTGTGAAAAGGAAATTATAGAAAACTCTTTAAAAAAGTCAACTTCCCCCTTCCTCAACTCCACTGACAAAAATAAATGATCCCACACTATTCTCAGACTTTTTCTCTGCTGGCTTTTCCTCTACATGTTGGCACCGAGAGTGTGAGATTTGTGAGCCCAGGGTGCATCCAAGCCTGCCACAAAACACCTGCTGTTTTATTCTGTCTCATTCCATGGGTACAGGCCAGCTCTGGGGGCAGCTGGTGCTCACAAATTTTGAGACACTTCTGATATAGGAATTACATTAGACTGCTATCTATTGAAATGTGTCTGTGAATGAGCGTACTAGTACAAATGCTCTTCCTTAATTCCCAGGAGAATAGGATAGTGTGTCTACACGGAGAAAAACTTCCTCTCCTTTAAAGGAGAAGAATTTTCACTGTCATTTTGCTGTGTGAAACATTGGTTGCAGACAGCTGTGCAGTAAACAGCAACTGAACAGGATCTTAGCTGTTGCTGGCCTTGCTGCCAAGCACAGGTTGGTCCATCCTGCAATACATGTAGTTAACAAGAATGCAGTCCTGTGCCCTCCTGCCCATCAGCTAGCTTGAGCATCTGACCTGCAAAACCACCTGTGTATGTTATTTTGTGGCATCAGCCTGTTGCACCCAGTTCCATCACAGATTTTATTATGTGGATAAATCTCTACTGGAGAGACCAGCCAAAGTTGTTTGTGTACTCTAAGCATAATTGGATACCCAGTCTCCAGAGATAAAACATTAATGTGCTAACCTCAGTGTGCCTCCAAGCTGTCCTTCAGCTCCCCCACACAGTCATCTTTGAAACATTTTTATTTCCATCCAGGCAGGGGGCTGGCCATGAATAAATGACGAGAGTCAGCCCCTCAGTTGGAGATGAGCTGTTTGTTCCTCTCCACAAGCACATCAATTTGAAAAGCTACATCAGGCTTACTTTTTCCCTGCCTCAGTGCTGATCCTCACTGGAGCCATGGTGGGAGCTACTTCTTAATGCAAGGATGCATCAATGCTCACCTTGCAACAAGATACCCTGAAGCAGGTGCTTTTCAGTGAAAATATGTACATTACCTTAAGCCGACTTCTTATTAATTTAATCTGTTTGAGTTTTTTCTCTTTTCGGAGGTTGTTTTCAGAAGGAAAAAGACTCAGAATACTAAAAGAAACATTAGTGATTGGAGAGTTTGGAAAATATATAAAGATTTCCCTCAAATATGTTTGCAGCTGTAAATTACTCAGACTTTTGTGCAAGTATTTTGGGATGCTGAGGAAAAAAAATAGATCAGTTGTTTAGCATTATGGAAAAATCCCATACTTTTCTCTCATGTGCAGGGACACATAGGGGATATTTTGTTGTTTTGTTTGGAGTCTTGGGGTGGGTTTTTTTGTTAGCTTGGTGTTTCTTTTATATACTGCCTGGCCAGGGATTAAAAGGTTGCTGTTGATGTGAAACTATAACTGAAGAAAAGCACTGAATTCTTCTTAGCAATTTATAGGAAATATTTCCAATTTGCCAATTAGTTTTTGAAAACCTTGTGTTGCTTCAATAGCACATCAGCTCTTGAGACAGAATGGTGTCATTTACATAGTTATAATTATTTTCCTTTTTCCACTATCTCCTTGCTTTTTCTATTTTTTTTTTCTCCTCCATATAGAATTTGAACCAAGTAGAATACAAACACTTTGACTGAATTTGAACTGAATAGGTGCTCTCTGCCTTCTCACACTCTTCCAGTAATTTCTGTATTCAAAGCCTACGAGATGTTGTGGGAACCTAATTCATGGCATTGGCCATTCTCACCTGAATACCGAGGGGATGCTGCCAGATAGGATGGTATATTGGGCATTGTAATCCCTCCTTGAGGGTGGATATATTCCCTTAGCTAATGGGAATAATGCATTTCAGTGGCCAGAGTCCAAGTCTCAGAAGAGGTACCTCTTGAAGTCAGGAAATCTGTAGGTTAACATGTCAGACTCTTTTGTCTGTCTTCCTATTCTGTATCTCCTACTGTTTATCATCATGAGGCACTAGACAGTTACAATGATTTACTGTGAGCAGTGGGATTTTGGCTCCTGCCTTATGTGTTCCTGCAGAAGACTCTATAAGATCAGTGCACAGATATTCCTATGAAGTGCTGCCTTACAGTAGAGAAACACTGACTTCACAAATGCACTGAATCCAATCAGTTGATGCCGTGTTTTCCCAGCCGTACCTTCCAGCTACCTAGCTCACCTCCCGGCTCTTTCATTAGCTGTTCAACTTAAGGGCCATATCAATTCCTGTAAAACACAATCAAATGATCTTCCTTTCCCCATATTCAGAGGCTTTCTATGACTCTTATAGACACCTTCTTCTCCCAGCACTTCTTGTAGTGCACCTTGGCTGTGCTTCTCTGTTAGCAGGGGCTGTAGGAAAGGCAACAGTTTCTTCTATCTCCATACTCCCAGCTAACTCAAAGAAGGAGATAAAATCCAGTTACTAGGGAGAACTGCAGATACTCTGAGTGGGTGGTTTGCAGCACCTTTCAGTAGCATAGCCTGCTTCTCTGGCTGCCAGCAAAGGGCATGTCCATGCTGTGCGGGGGAGTGTAGCATGGGGAGCTGGAGCTAGCGGAGGCCCATCAGACTGTGCAAGACTCTGGGAACAGAACAGCAGCCGTTTCCCAGTGTTACACCCAAATTCAGAGCTTGTTCAGTTGAAAACAGTACTACATCCACACAGATGTGCTGCTGCAGGCTGCTGCAGGGTCCTATATCAAGTGCCCCAACACTTCCCAGTTCAGGGTCAGCCAACACGCTTATCTTGGTGTTAACAACAAGAGTAAACATGCCCAGAGTGACTGGCCATTTCCTCTCATTCAGTTTGATTTACACTTTTTCCTGGAAAACTGTAATGAAAAAACCACACGCTTAATTCACTGGTGAGGAGTCTACAGAAATGGCCATGCACATCGCTTCCTGGCTGCGGACGTGTGAGAGAGCAAGAGCCTTGAACACACTTCAGCATTACATCGTGTGTTCCTCACCACACCATCAGTTCTTCTTTTATTGTTCCTTCCCAAGGCGGGGTCTAGCCCTGAGCACACAAGCATCCACCTCCCTGCCCCCACCATTGCTCACCAGCAATGATGGCGGCAGAAGGGGGAGTGAACACCCAGCTAGACATCTCCTTCCTCTTCTATCAAGGAAAGCCGATACTTTTCTTTTCCCTTCTCCTTAAAGCCATTTTTTAATATAATTATCACTTTGTAATTTCTCACGTGAGCCTGCCTCTCCACCGAGGCATTCTGAGCAGCAAATGGAGGGGCTGCACTGCGATTCCTTACACTTGAGAGACAAGGCAATAGCAGGTGGCAAGGCCAGCGGCAGCCAGCCGAGCCCACCGGTCACCATGGAGACAGGCCAGGCCTGCCAGGAGGGAGTGCTGGCAGAGGGGGGGGGCGAGGAGAGGCACATGGAGCCATAGGTTGGGATTATATGCCACCGAGGCCTCCAAGGGGCTTGACGACCGCAGGCGCAGACTCTTGGCTGCCGTTCTGCTGCTCAGGCAGGCAAACACTGGACTTGCCCTTTGACAAGGAGAAAAAGGGAGGAGTTGCAGAGGAAAACTGGCCTTGTCTCAGACAAAGAGTCTTGTAAATTAACAAAAAAAAAACCACCAACAAAAAAAGCAAATCCACCCCTTTTCCTCCCCTGTGAAGTGCATTGACTTGATTCAGGCCTACATGCAGGGTCCTGCGGTCTCTATTGTGCTCTGAAGATTCTCATTGCAAACAGAGTAAATGGCCTGATTCAAAGCCTTTTGAACTGAATTGAAAACTTCCAGTGGGCTTTATTGGTTTTGGATCAAACCCAGAAGAAACAGGTAGGAGCTGTGCACAATGTGCTAGGAAAAACCCCTTTGGAAACGCATGTATGTCTAACTGTAGTCAGTTCACTGTAATTATTTAAATAAATGATGCGCAGCCCCCCACACCAACAGCAAGGCATGAACTCTACGCATTCTCTACCACTTTTCCAGTAACGGGGATATGACAAAAAATAAAGTGCTGCCAAAACCTACATGCACAGCTTAAATTATGGTTAAGCATTATGTTCTATTACCTACAGGCTGAAGAAATGTATGTGACTGTGATCTGGTACCAAGGAACAGAGAAACCAGTTTTTCTTTTAAGCACTGGTTCTATCTCCCAGGTTTTTAAAGATTATGATCCAAATGATGGAAACTACTTAGCTTAGAAATCAAAAAATCGGACAACTACAAGGTTGTATTTATTTTAGGTTTTTGTCTGTATATATTTATGGGTCACATTTTGAAGAAAAATTATTTAAAATATCCGTATGATGAGTTTTCTGATTAAAAACAGGGACAAGAATTGCTTTTTCTGAACTTGCCTTCCATTCAAGATACTCTCTGCACCCATGAAAGCTAGAAAACTGAGATTCTTACTGAGTCGTGGCTTCAGGAGATGATGTAGAAAAGTCCAGATTTCTTTATATTATTTTGTTAAATAATTTTGTTGTTATTGCTTTTATTAAACTGAAACCACAAGGAAGATAACTTACAGCTTTTCTGATTACTTGGGAGGGATGAAGGGAAGCTAGAACTCTTGCTAGGGCCCCTGCCTTCAAAATTGAGAAGGCACAGAAGTTATTTTATATATTTAAACTCTGTCAATTTGTATAGTTTTTCAGGTTTTGTCTACAGAACAAAGTTACTGTGCGATATACTACAGAATTTATTTAATTTACGGAACTTACTTGGCAAAGAGACTCCTGTGAATGATGGTACCATATTTTAAGTAGTTCTTTATTCTGCTTACCTTGTTATAGTTTGAAATTAACTCTATTAGGCGAACAAGAATAAATAATATTTCATAATAAATGCATACCAAATTTATTTGGAAATATTAACTTCACTTTCAGTATGCATCCTGTCTTCACCATGTCTCTCCTTAATCCATTGTTACAAGTTTTAAAGTATTTTTAAAAAGTTGTATGGTCTATTTATTTTGGGGCAGATGTAGATGAAGACAAGACCTTTGATGAAATTGAAAGCAACCCTGAGTTGAAATGGCAGGAGGCACTGATCTAAATACACTCCCTATGAGCACGCCTTACCTCAGGCAGTACTCCTCAAGGCTTCTCACAGCTTTTGATCTGTAGTTGCAGTTTGCAACGGAAAAGAAAATCTGAGAAGTTTTGAGTAAGTTAGGACAAAACCATGGCTGGATTTCAAGTCTTTGCTTTAAAACAGTTTCTAATTCTGGCTGAACTTTTTTTTTTTAACAAAATCCCTGATTGCAGTCACCTGATCCAAATGATTCAGCTCACTGTTGGTGAGTTACTTCTTGTTAGCTGAGCTATTTGTCTGGCTTAAACTAGCACCTTCTAGTAGTAGATTAACTTGTGCAAAAAGTGGATACCTAGATAATTATTATGTCTCAGATGAAAACCAGCAACACTAGTCCCTAGGAATTTAATTGCTTTCACCTGTGAATCCATTCCCATAATTAATTTTGTAAGAAATATTATCGATTGAAGAGTGGGATTAGGATTGGGTTTTTCATGACTATTGCAGTTTAAATCTTGCTACCTTTGCTTTGTTTCTTAATTCTTCCATCATTTGTGAAAAACAGTAAAATAGAACTAGAAACTCCAAGGACACATACAAAAAAATCTTTGAAAATAAGAACTCTGCTTACTATCATCTGAAAATCTTTTTATTCTCAAACCTTTTGTGATTTAGCCTGTGGCTTATTTTATGATATGGTACTGATCAAGAAAATAAGCTTACATCAGGTTGATTCTGGGTTTTGCACCTGCTAGAGAAAAAAAAACTTTGAAGAGAATAACATTTCCTGGCTTATTTGGCTCCAGAGGTACATCATTTAAGATATCATTGATGTAACTTCAGGAACTTCTCATCTGTATATGATTTTTCAGGCCTGGTATCTCTATCACACTCTACCTGTGCAGGCCAGGTTTGTATTTATGAGTGATGTGCAGTAAGTGAAAGACACTCACATGAAAAACTAAATTAAGTTGGAAAAAAACAAAGAAGAAAAGAAAGAAAACTAAGAGGAAGGGGAAGGAAAGGAGAGGGGAAGAGAGGAAAGGAAATCAAAACTCGTTCTTATTCCCTCACCAATAGTCCAGAAGAATCCTTTCAGCTTCACTGCAGTCAGCAAATAGCCTGTCTCTCTCCCACACTGCAAATGAATTGATGAGTGCATATATTTTCACAAAGTCCACCTATCCCATTTCCAGTTTGACAATCAGTTGATCTTAAATTATAATCTGTAGATTGACAATCAGTGGATAAGAGTTGTAACCCACATTGAAAAAAATGAAGTCAGTATATGCAGAGCGTTAAGTCAATTATACCCTTATGAGCAGTGGTGGAAGTAGAGCTCTTTTCTACATCTGCTGGCTGGCATGCTGAATGCCTGTTTTTATTTGTGGCCTCACCACAAAATTGTTGTGTGTTTGTGAGTAAGCCAGTTCACCACTCTACCTCCAAGTCTTCCAGTTTTAAAATGTAATGCAACCTCACCACAAGACTTAATTAGGGTCCAGAACACTTTGGTTAATGTCAATGGCAAAAGAGGCTTTTGACCTCACTGAAGGTTAATAATAGGATCTTAGTATCTGTAAAGCGCTTTAAGACACTTGGATGAAAGGTGAAGTAATGTAAGAAGGAACAACAACAAAACAAAGACACTGAATGCTGAGCTTGCTGAGTTTGCATTGCACATGGCCTGTCTGTAGATACAGAATAATATAAAGAGGTAATTACTTAACTTTTTCAAAAGGGGCCTGTAGTGGGAAAAATAAATGCTAGGGAGATCTGCTCTTTATACACAAAATATGTACAAACCGCACCTTTATGATCATTTTGTTACAGCTCTTAAAATGAGCTGGTGTGCTAGGCTTCCACCTGGATCCTGTTCTTTTTTTGCTTATATTGCATGCATGTATTAAATGCCCCTCTGTGATGGATGAAATGCTAATCTAACACTGGGAGCTTCTCTCTGGTTTTGAAAGAGCTGGGGATCTGTTAACCAGGACCATTTCAGAGCAAAGTCCATTTTTCAGTAAGTACTGTCAGGGACTCAGTGACCACACAGGAAGACACTGATGTATTTGCAGCCTTATGGGTTTTAATTTTCTTCTTAATTTCACCTTTCCTGGAATCTTTCAGTTACCAATCTCCAAAAAGTTCAGCTAATCAACAGCTGGAAGTTAATGAATAACTAGATGCACCCAAACCAGAAAAGCAGATTGAACTTAGAGGAAATTTTAATTTTAAGTGTATGTCTTGGACTGTTACCAGAAGCGCTTTAGAATGTCATTGTTCTTTGGGGGAAATTTGAATGTGGACAAAAAGGCCATTAATAAAGGCTGTCAAAACATCTGTTAAAAATCTGCAAGTTACAAAATATGCATTAAAAAGATAATTAAATATAGATGATACAGTGTAAAGTTCTTAATGTTCTAGTTTGTAGAAATCTTCACAGGGTAGGTTTAGGCCAGGTATTCTACTGGATTTTTAAGTTCAAAGAGAAGAAACAAAAACAAAGACCAACCATTGCTTCCACTCCCTTGTCCCTTCCCCAGTTCCTAGTTAGACTGTACAGGAACAAGAAGTTTTCCATCTCTGGAGAGCACAAAAGGAAAATGGCAGTTGTGAGCAAGAAAAAAAGCACATTGCTGTGCTGCTCAACTAAGAGGAATGCAGAAGACCTCTGCCCTTCTCTCCTTCCTAGGGGATCTGCCTCCTCTTCTACTTAAGACCAGTGTGAGTCTGCTGCATTCCAACTATTCCTAGCTGGAAAATAAGAATATAATCTCCCTCCTTTTTTTCTTGGCTGAAAGAGTTTTTAATTCTGTTAGCTGAGATGTCTGCTCCAGGCTGACTCTGCACCTGTGCAGTGTGCTGGGGTTGTGCTGGACCTGCTGCCCTCCCTGCTACTCCTGGGTAACTTGACTGCTGAAGGTGGCTTAAGCTTTGGGTGAAACATCCCCAAATGGCTTTGCCTGTCAATATTCGTGGGCATTCCAACCAACTTTTTGACTAAGGACACACTGCCACTTAGAAATTTAGTCCCCTAAAAAGCTACTTGAAATAAAACCAATAAGGGTACCTATTCCCCATCTCTCTGCTGTTGGTTTTTGAGTTTTGGAGACTATTTTTTCCTTTCTGAATTTGTATTTTATGGGTTTACAATGATGACTGCTGCCCAAAAAACCAGGCTTGGCTTACTGACAGCATAGGTCTGATTCTGCATTAGGGATTGTCTCTATACCTGTATGTGTTACAAGGTCCCTGAACTGTAAAGACACATCTGGAAGCACGTCCTTGTGATGGAGCAGCCTGGCTGGGATTATAAAGGAAATGGTGAAGGGCATTTCAGCAAAAAGAGATATAACACAGGGGATACTTGAAATGGAGGTGGTTTATGCAGTTCACTTCTTGTTCCAATTGGCAATGTTTCAGGAAGACTGTGGCCTGCAAACTCACCAAGATAACATCATATCAAGTAGAAGGGGGAAATGTCCAAATGAATGCTCTTTGAGTAAATGTGATTTCTAACCCAAATGCAGCCCAGAAAGGACCAGACGGGGTCATCATTCCCAATAACTACTGTGACTTCTGCCTCGGAGGCTCCAATATGAACAAAAAAAGTGGCCGGCCTGAGGAACTTGTATCGTGCTCAGACTGTGGGCGCTCTGGTAGGTGACTACTTCTTGTATCTTTCTTGTACAAAGGCATTCATGTGATTTGTTTTTTGCACCTTCTGAAGATTTTGAAGAAAGGCAGCACATTTGGGAAGGGGTAGAAGATGAAATCTTACCTCTTCTCTCTGTTTGTTGGAAAGGATGACTGGGAAATTTTCTGTCATGAAACCTATTGTTGGATTCACATTTTTAAGCTAATGGGGTCTTATGAAATAATAAAGTTTTAATGTGTTGGCTTTTGGGAGCATTGGTACATGAACTAGTTGTTCTTCACATGGAAGGATAAAATCCTATGACAATGTTAAAGAATTGTCTCTGTCTTCAAATGCTGTAATTACAACTATAAATTACTTACAAGATTTATGAAAGTTGCATGACAAGCATTTCCATTGATTACACATTTCATGCATTATTTCATCCAAAAAAGAAATAGGGAGGAAATTACAGAGTAGGGGTGGGAGTAGCTGTCAAGAATCATCCTCTTACAAGATGACTATCATTAGTTTTGTTTAAAAAGATTTTTATTTCTCCCTTTTCTTCCCTTCTCTCTTTTTAAATGTAGGCAATTGTGTATTTCCCATTCTGAGTTGTCTTTATTTCTGGGCTGTTGTTTTCTTATTCCTTTCTTTTTTTTCCTTTTTTTTTTCCTTTATCTGGTTTTTTTTGGAAATTTTATACCAGCTGAACAGTTATTTATAGCTCATGTAGGAGATGGCAGTGATAGAGGGAATAGATGACTTTCAACAACTGCATATTCCAGTTTTGGTCCAAGTTTCCAGTTGTGGTATTTTTGTACAGTGATGATACTAGTGGTGATAAGACAATCTTATGGAAATGTGAAAACCAAAAAGGCCTTGAAATTCAGTATGGCTGCTGCTCCTTCTATACTGAAAGATTTCTGTTGCTTGATGGCTGAAATGTGATGCGGGATGTTCTCATGCCAAGGAAATTGCCTTTTTATGCTCCTGCTGAAATTCATAGTAAGGCTATTACCACATTCAATGGGAGAAGGACTAGGCTCTCACTGACAAATTGCCTTCTTTAGTTGTTGTGACCTCTGAAGATACTCTGAAATTATACCGACTGGTCAGCAGGGGATCAATGGCAACCCCTTTGGTTTTCTTCAGGGGCATCCTTACAAATGCTGTGCAGTCAGGAACATGGACCTTTTCGTCTGTACATGATTGCTTCTTAATAACGGAAAGGGGAAGTTCATGGAGTCTGTGGTGCTATCTTGGAAGATCATTGCCCATCCATCCCCTTGATTGTTGTATTTCAGTATAACTAATTTCAGCATTGTCTTGATATGGCACAGTGAGATGGATCCATATTTTACTGCTATTTAAACATTGCTATGGTGATTATATCAGAATGTAACACAAATACATGAATTACCTTGATTCCCTAGTGTGATAGAACAAGTAGATCAACATGTAACCTAAATTGTGCAATATTGGTTCCATTAAATGCTATCCTTGTACAAACTGACCCACTTGGGTCATTCATAGGGGTCTGCAATGCTGTGACTGATGTGTGATGAAAGTGATTAAGGTACAACCACATGCTAATCTCTAAACTAAAACGGTGAAACCTCTTTGGTGGCTGCCATCTTTCTCTTTCTTGATAATGGAGTAGATTTTCATTATACTGGAAGAGAGGTCATGGAAATTATATTGTTTCTTCTGTTCACAAAGTCAGTAAAATCACATATCTACAAGGTGGTTCATCTGCCAATTATTTTGGTAAATCCATTTTCATCTTTTTGTGAACAGGATTTAATTCTTTATGTCTTAAGCAATGCAGTGTACTTGTTATATGGCTGATTCCTGTAGCTGGAGCAGGGACCAAACGGTTGCTTAATTCCATGCTACCGTTTCTGAATAACGAAACAGCTGTTCCCTAAAATCTCAGTTTAATTTTGCTGGGGCACAAGAGATATCTTTTTCTCTACCTTTCTTGAAGAGGGAATTTGAAGGCTGTACTATTAATCACGTAACAAGTTTGACTGAGAGAGAAAATAAATCTCAGTTTTTGCAGATTTCAGTATTTGACGTCTCTTTTTAAGAGTCTTCTTGTTGTTGCTGTTATCGATGTCCTGTGTGGAGAATTTCTGGTTCTATATTGAAAGTTGGATTGGCTCACACACATTTGAACTTTTCAGTGTTCCCCAAGATGGATCACTCTTCATCTCAGTTGTTTTAGTTGTTGAACTGTACATATTAGTTTTGTTGGTTTTTTTTTTATTTTTGAGGGACATGACATAAAATTTGTATAAAAGTATTGGTTTAAGTTACTTTCTCTTAGTCTTCAAAATGTATTTCATTTTGTCTGCAGAGGAGGTTCTTTAGGATCAGGTGAAGCATGGGAATAAAAAATACTCCTGAGGTTAATGAGGTATCTAGCGGTTTACATTTCTATAGAAGTAAATTTGGGACACTTGATGCCAGTCTGAAGTCCATTGTGCTTAGAGCTAAGTGTCTAATTACTTATATGGTCTAAAAATATTTAAAAATTGATCTAAGTAATCATGAGGAAATATTTTAATGTCTTTTGAAGAGAGGAAAACATGATTAACCCTTTCGCTGCTGTAGCTATGGGCACCTGTGGTGTTTGTAGATTTTTTTTCTTTGAAAGAGAAACTGATCCTTTGTTACTTCTCTTACTGCAGTTCTCCCTATGCTATGTTGTTGAGGTGCGTGGGCACATAAGAGCACACACCTATGAGCTCAATAGTCTGACTTTTTTAATGATAATTAAATTATGATTAAAAAAATGATGATGATGATGCCTATTGCTTAACCCATGTGCTGATATATTCATCATACATGTCAGCTCATTTGGGAAGAGAAGGCAGGAGGGACGAAGCAGCGCCAGCACGCACTACGGAGGACTTGTTCGGTTCCACGTCAGAAAGCGACACCTCGACCTTTCATGGCTTTGACGAGGATGATGCAGAAGAGCCTCTCTCGAGCCGAGGAGGTGGCTGTGGTGGCAGCTCTCCCTCTGCAGACAAAAAGGGCGGCTGCTAAAATAACTAAAAAGACACAGAAACTGAGCAATTTGCTGTTCTTTTTACTACTAAGATTATTATTACCTTTTTCTTTTTTTAATTTTAGGTACTTGTGGGTTTTTTGTTTGGTTGGTTTTGGTTTGGTTTTTTGTTTTGTTTTTTTTTTCCTGTGGGGTATACACTGAAAGCACAAGTTTTTA
The DNA here is from genome assembly GCA_013390005.1 of Calyptomena viridis. NCBI lineage: Eukaryota > Metazoa > Chordata > Aves > Passeriformes > Eurylaimidae > Calyptomena > Calyptomena viridis. The sequence continues at coordinate 59,406 of WEIV01029092.1, read as the reverse complement.
AAGCTCATGACAACTACTTTGAAGAGGCAGAAGGTTTTGATGTTCCTGTGGTTTTTTTTGTTGTTGTTGTTTTTTTTTTTTGGTTGTTGTTTGTTGGTGTTTTTTTTTTTCATTTTAATTTGGTTTTAGCCCACCTCCCCTCCTTCTTTTTCTCTTTCAAAACATAGAAAGTGGATTTAATATTTTTTTTAATAGCGAGCAGAGTTGATTTTCTTGTCTTTTAATATATATATCGGCAAACCACAAAAAACACAGATGGGTTGGATAGCAGAAAAAACCCAAATAGGTTTTTTTAATTATTATTATTTATATATTCTATATATTATTAGAAAAACTACTTTTTAAATAAAAATAGAAAAAACCCAAAAAAGCAATGGATGTCTACTTGATAATAGAACTGTTTCTAGAGAACCACTGTGGGCGGACTCTATCAGGGGAAAAGGAAACCCTTGATGTGATGGCTTCTGCGTTTCAAGATTTTGCACTTGCTGTAGCATGTGGAATTTGGCTCTCCTTTTACACCTGCTATGCTAACAGCCTGAAAATACAAGCAGCACCATTGAAGACCATGGCCTTGGGGAACACATTTCCATCCTCTTTGGACACCATTACACTCAATAGATCTCTTCCTCCCTGCACCCCTTCATGTCTTTCTCACACCGTTCTACTTTTTTTTTTTCTTTTCCTTCACCTTTCACTTCACGAACAGCAATTTCCAAGCATAGGGATGGAATATGAATGGCAAGTCATAGACGGCACAGACAAAACAGGAGGAGCAAAATAATGGAAGAAATTATAAGGAAAAATACGTCACCTATACTTTTCTTTTCATTTTAAAATTTCAATTCACAGCATTTTTTCCTGTGTTGCCCTGTTTTTTCTCTCTGTAGTGTCTCGTGAGACACTTTTTTTGCTTTTTAATAGCTTCTTTTGAAAAAAACCAAAGCAATACTAATTAACGTTCCAAGGGCAATGAAGAAGAGAATGACTCCCTTCCCAGCAACTTTCCCAGAAAGGAGGAAACATGCAGCAGGATTTGAAAGGTATGTCTGAGCTGAAATGTCTTTCACTCAATTGTGAAATCTCTATGCCCTGGATTTTCAACAGACAAACCTGAAATGTTACAGATTTTAAAAAACAAAGTTCAAATTTATTACTTCTGCTACTTCTGCCCTTCAATAACTGCACTTAGATTTATGGCATTAGTATCATATTCTCTCCCTTTAAAATTTTTTTCTTTTGCTTGCTACTCTTTGATGTGCCCATGTGAACAGCAGGGAAAATAGAAAAGGAGCAAATACCTAGAAATCTGCTAAATCTGCAGTAAACAAACAACATGATTTTTTGCATCCGTCTTGTATCTACTTCTATCCATGGAGCAGTCATGTCACACAGATTAGATAGTTAAAAAATGTTTAAATTTTACCCAGTGTTCCTCAAAATAGAATCAGAGTAATCTTGACAGGGAAAAGCTTACAGAAGTAATGAAGACTTGAATTATTATCTTGACTTGAAAAGAACTCAGTTTTCATTTGTCTGCCTTTCACTGCCTGAATGGTGTAGGCTGACAGACCTGGAACCAGGCAGCTGCACCTGGCCTGTGGTGGAGGGATGGCACCACACAGGGCAGCATTTACTAAGCCCTATATTTACCCAGCTTCTTGGATGCTGTGGTGGCCCATCTTGAGCTCTGTGCTGATGTGCTGACTATAGTCCTCACAGTGCCTGAACTAGGTAGCTGAAACCTACCCAGGTACATCATTCTGAAGAACTCCAATCACTGCATTGACTGCAGAATAGACATACTGTAAATAGAATATTTACCAAATGGAGTCCTTACCATTGTCTTTTGTGAACCATGCCTAACACATTCTGAGCTCTTTTGGAATACAAACAATAATCAGATGCCCATAATTCAGTAAGTCTTGATTTATTTTCACAAATGCATTTACTATAACAATGCATACAGTCTTAATCCTTTTGCAACTAAACCACCCATCTTTGTGACAACCAAGTAGCCCAGTACTCTCAGAAAGAGGCCACAACAGCTCAGAGTGCAAAAAAATTGCCAGCTGACATTTATTACAGATACCATAGAAAAATATCCATCACTGTTATTTATGTCATTAATGTGTATATGGATGGTCACTGGTTCGATATAATCCCAAGAGAGGAAGGAAGATAAAATTAAATTTCATTATTATGGATAAGAAAGTAGTTCTTGGATTCCTCAAGATGTTCTCTTAGACTGAGATAATCAACATGAGTTTAGTCCAGGCTGAGCAATGTGGTGCTGACGATAGGAAGGCATTGATCATAGCAAGGAAATTAAGATGTAGAGTTGGAAGCTCATAGAGTATTTGTTTAAGTAGGTTATAAAGTAGTGTTAACAGTGAATATTGAATGGAGTGTTGATACGGAATTGAAATATTCTCAGGACATGTAGTGCTGGAGTGAAGGCTGGGAACAGGGAAAGAAGGTGGTAGCTCCTAAGCTGAAGGTGAAAGCAGAGGAATGGGGCTGCTACACAACGCCCTCTCAGATGGATGAAGGGAAGACAGCAGTGTTAATGAGGCAGAAAACACATAGGAGGAGGTTTTCTAAGTGCAATTAAAAAAAAAGAAAAAAAAAGGAAAAAAGATAACCCTGACACTTGCACAGCCAGTTCAGTAATCAGGGAACTGCACAGTGTCAATTGTATCTTAAAGTACACATAGGTCCCAAGCCAAACTAAGAAGGCACAAAAAAGAGTTTTCAATGTGAATTCTGAATTGTACCTAAAAAATAGATACCTTTGTAATCAGAAAGGAATATGATGCTCTGTATTCCTGAGTGATTTCAGCAGTTCAATGAGACCAGCTGTTCTTCACAAAACCTTCGAAGTTGCAGCCCTTTAACTAATCACAATCCTGGCTATTCCAGTTCTCCTCCAAAGATGTCCTTCTTATTACAGGAAGGTTAGCACAAGGCTGTCTAAAGATTGTCCTGAAACACTCCCATACAAACCATGTACCAAACTAAGACAGCCTCAATGTGAAATGTGAATGAAGGGATGTTTAATTTCAGGCCCTAAATTCAAACTTTTCTGTGTTTAATCGTATAAGCCATCTTCTCAGGCACTTTTCTGCGGCTCCATATGAAAGGATCTTAGAAAAAACAGTTTACTGAGTTGTCCTCTGCTAACTCTGATTCACAGATGGGAGCAGGATTAAAAAGGAAGTGACATGGTGCTTGAGCAGCTGATAAGGGAGAAGAAAGGCTATGTAGAATGTGCACTGATCCTTAGCCTATTCCCTTTTTGTAGCACTTAATTAGTTGAAATTTTAGCAGGAACAGACCTCAGCTGTTTCACGAGAACTGTACAAAATTTTAAGAGTGATAATATATATTGTGAAAATCTTAAAGAAAATACAGGATTCTGGTATAGAAGTTAAAAAGTAAAAGGAGAACATGAGGCATGTGGCAGAACAGGAATAGAACTGAAATCTGATTTGCTTCACTTTGCATCTCTTTCCTTTACCCAGGCACCCCACAGTTTTGTGGGCTGGATATTTATTTCTTGAGTATGTAATGGTGCTTGGAATAACATCACATGTATGTGGTAAGGTCATAAATTATGAGCCTAGTCTGCTGAAACAAAGACCAGAGAGAACTTTGAGATTGACTTCTGAAGGATTACCACTGGGCTTTCGTAGCTATTGCTTTTATTGAATGAAACCTCCCTGTTAATATGCTTGCTAGTATGGTGTAGACAAGCTCCGAGATGGCCATTTGTTTCAGCAGAATGTATTATTAGAATCCCCTCCCCACATTGTTTTGCCTTTTAGCTTTTACATTAGTTATTCATTTTGAGTTCCACTTTGCCATTTTACAGACCTCAGTTTAGGCTCTTGATTGAAGACAGAGACTCAGTTTGCTCCCTGCTGATGCATGGAGCAAACGAGAACTGCACCAAAAGAATCACTGAGTTTGGACTGGGCTGTTCTTTCCTACTCACTTTGCTTTTTTTTGGTTAATTCTTACAATGATATTTTGAGATGGGCCCTAAAATTATAGTTCAAATACCATAAAACTATGTAGCTTTCAAAGCCTGGCTCCTCATGCAATTTTCCTCTTCCTCATGGCAAGCAGTTTTACTGAATCAATTCCTCAAACAAACATTGAATTGATCCCAGTGGGAGTCATCTTATTCTAAAACCTCCAAAATCTGACCAGTGTAATTTGTGCTGCAACATATATAGATGTTTCCAATAAACACCCATTTTGTATTCTCTTTTTCTTATTTAGATGATATTTGTAGCTATGAGTATATGTAAAATATGAGGCACATACATGTGTTCATGCTGGCATGGCGTTGTTTTGACAAACCCTCACAGTGCAGGAATGCAGCCAGGCTGAATTTTTGCTGACTGAGCCATTACAATAAACCCTACCAATCTTTGTTCTCCTTGCCAGACATCTACCAGTGTTGAAAAAACCCCGACCTGTATGAATACCCTAGAATACTGAAATTGGGTCAGAACTGTTTTCATGTCCCTGTCTGTATTCCTGTGAGTGCTAAGTCACCGATTTCAGAGAACACAAGTTGTAATAACATTCAAGAAAAAAACTCCTATTAAGCTGATGCTGCCGGTTCATATCTTTCACTTATTCTTTTGATCACTGGCAGCTGCTAAGATTTTGGACCTTTGTCTAGTCCAGAACTGATACAAGAGATGTGGGGAAGACATGGGGGGAAGACACATTGTGTGGAAATAAAGATATTATTTTACTTGCTATCTAATCCTGCTCAGGAGTTTAGCAGTATGTAGTTTAGTCAATTCATGAAATAAATGCAATGCAAAATGCAATCTTTCAGTCTTTCCAGGAATTATCACGTTGCTGCCACCCCATGGGTATTGTTCAGACTTCTGAAAATGTCTTTTGCGCCATGCTACATACGCTTGTGGCTCCCTACAAATAATTAATAATATAGGAAGGTAATCAGAGCATAATTTAATAAGAAAAGGTCTTAACCTCTAGTGAAGAGACAGCTATCTAAGCTGAATGATGAAGGTTATTTAATGATGTTCACAATAAGAAAGATTGACGGCTTTCAGTGCTTTTTTTCTGGATATGCTCCTTCATATCCTATTTGTTTTCTTAGTATTCATTTATGGCTTCCATGGTCAGTTGAAACTGAGTCTGTTGAGCTATATTTTCAAAGAACTAGAAGGCAAGCAGTGTTGGAGGTTTGGTTTGTGCTGCTTCTGTGTTTTTTTCTGAACTCTTGCTTTTGTTGTCTGTTTGTTTAGTTTTACTTTGTATTGCCTTTCCCTCTGCAGTCAGCCCTGCCCTCATGGACTCCAGCATCCTTCAAGCAAGATATTTCAGAAGAAGACCAAGAGAAGCCAGGATGCTTTGATACTTCTTTCCTTGCCCTGACTCTTCCGTACCCGTGTTCCATCTGGCACAGGAGCCTGGACTGTGGGAAGTTGGCTGCCAACTATTGAGAGAAGTTCTGGGGATGCCCTAAGCTGGTGCAATACAAAGAAGTTTTTTGAAGTCTTGATTTCACTTTCTTTTAAGCATGTGTATAAACCCAGGTCAAACTGGAATTGATCTACGTTAGAACTGACTGAAAAACAAACAAACTGAAAGAGACAACTATTTTATTTATTTCGATATTTAAGAAAGAAAAAAAAAGTGCTGAAGTTGCACAGTATTTTTGTTTGAAATACATTTTACTTCAAATTTTAAATGCAATTTTGTGAAGACATGAAATTTTAAAAAGCACTTACTGTATAATAAAGACTGAATATTTACTTTAAGGAAAAAACTTTTTTTAAATAATGAAAATAAAGGTCAACTCTGCTCTCTCTCTTACTTTAAAGAAGCCATTCATACATGTGCTGGGTATCTTTGTTTTTTGAAAATTGGATGTGGTAAGTGAAGACTGTTCTGGTTTACTTTCTCCTTAATAATATTATCCTGTTAGATGCTTAAAACTTACTTTGCTGTACTGTGTTAGGCATAAATCTGAACAAAAACTGTTGGAGTAACAAAGACCAGGCTAAGTGGCTGAATTTTTTTGTTAACATACTTTGTGTCCATTTCAAAGGACTGTCTTCTCCTGGTAGGATTGATGTGTCTCTTCTGCATGGTAAAAGAGGTTTGTTCTTGAGCAGCTCTGTGAAATACTTCTGCTGAAAGAGGGGTTTAAAAAATGAAAACAACTCTGTTAATTTTGGTATTTTTTGCTTTGGTAATTCCACAGCTGATTTTGAGCTGGTTGCAAGGGAAGTGTCTAAATGTTAAGTGCTCTTGGCATGGATCTTTCTGTCAAGGATGATGCCATGTGTAGAAAACTTGTGTACTTCAGCCCTTCCTTAAGTGGTAGTGGACTTTGAAAAGCATACAGGTGCATCCATATGTCAGCAGTAAGCAACAGGGGTTACTCAGCAGGAGAAGAATGTGCATTCCCACAGCTGCCATCCTAAATTGTCCCTTGAGGCAATGGTGAGAAATGTTCACATCCCAAATTCTAAGTTGTTAGGCATTTCCTCTGTAAAAAAAAAAAGGTGTTCTGCTTGGTACAAGTACTGGAGGGTTTTGTTGGCTGCCAAGTCTGGCCAGGGAGGATAGCAGATCACTGTTGGTGTCATGTGTGATGCAGCGTAGTAGGGATGCAGGATAGCCTTGTGTCCTAGGAGAAGAGTATTGAACTTGGCTCTGAGATTAGCTTCTCCTCTGTAACAAGGGTGCCAGATGTCTGACACCCTTGTTACAGAGTAGAAGCAAAGTGAGGGCAAACAATACCAGCTGGTATTGGTATAGACAGGGTATAGACAGAAAAAAATTAGTTTTGTTAATGTGGCTTATGTTGGCTTTAAGAGTGAAAGAAAGCTATGTCTATAAAAATGAATCCTGGCTAGGTGAAGCTGACAGAAAACTTGATCCTGCATCGTGTTTCTTGCACCCCTAGAACTTAAACTCACCTCAGTGAGAGTGTCAGTAGCAGCAGATTTTGTACTCTTCTCTCTTCCCCTTCTCCCACTTCTTCCAGATAAACTCATAGGGCCAAAAATAATCATGTAAGATGTCAGGTAGACTTGAGTCCTGCTCCAACTAAATTAAATGACAAAATTTGTGTCCTCATTGGGGTCTTTAGCAGGATGGGTTTGTTTTGTTCATTTTGTTGATTTCTAAACTTGCAGTGGCTAACTGCATTGAGAGGGAAAAAAAAAAATCATTACATCAAAATATAAGACGCACAACTGTAATGAAAATCTGAAAACTGTAGGGTGTCTTTTCAGTTTGTGTAATATTCCTTCCAAATAAAAGTTTTGCTTCCAACGTCCCTACTGTATATTCCTCTGTAAATATTACTTTATCAAACCAATTCCACAAGATCTTTTTTAGTACAAATAATCTTCTTTTAAAAAGACATTGTTGAGTAACATACTTGTACATATACTTTTCTAAGCTCTCCATTGTTTATAATACTCTCATTGAAACTTAAAATAAAACTTCCTCCTCTAGTGATTTTGTTTCCCTTTTACATTTTGTAAATTATTATTTTTGTCCCTGTTTTTTTTTTTAGTGAACCATTACATTAACCAAGAATTAGCTTAATTTTTGTCTTTTACTTTCTCTTCTCCATTCATTGGACTGCAGAAACTTGTCCTGTTACTTGCTGTAGTTAAGGTAGGCAGGAAATCAAAGAGTGCTTTTGTGCAGAACCCATTTTAAGAGTGTTTTCTATCGTTTGGTGATAATAGAGGATCTTCCTAGATGTGTTTGTATATTAATAGCCTTCTTCATGAGATTAATAGAGTTACATTAAGTTAATTTAGATTCAAAAATGAAGTCTAAATTATATGATAGCTGTTTGTACAGATTTTAGTGACATTGCCTTAAAGGAGTTCTGCCCCTACCTGTGTTGTTTCTAAACCAGTCACTGGAGTAACTGGAAACTGTTGTTCCCTTTGCTGCATTTCACAGTGCTGGCATGAATCTTCCCTTTCCCTTTACATGTATTAGATTAATGGTATGGTCACATAGAATGGAAAGAGAAAAGGAAATACTGTTTCAGATTAGATGCTATCTTTTTAGGAAACTCTGTGTGTGACCTCTTCCCTAATATGCTTTGCTGTTATTTTTTATGAAGCTCTGTTGTACAGATGGGCTCCTAGCTGCCTGATTTTTAACATCTGTATATGATAGAGTGCATCCCTTTGCAGCAGAGAATGAACTATTCTTGGTCATCTTTCATGACCTTTCCATATAAAGTTTAATTTTTCATATGTGTAATTTTAATTTCCATTAGTGTTTGGTTTCTTCACTCTTTCTTCAGGTGAACACAACTTGAAAACTTCACTGCTTGCCTTCAGACCTTATCTTTACCTGTGCAAGGCCTTTGGCCATTTCACAGAATTATTTTGTATTATTTGATTACATGCAACATGTAGTAACTGATTTTGAACCCCCTACTGAAGACACTCTAACATTTAATAATGTCTAACCATGAATATATGCAATCTCTTGTTTCACCAGTGAGCATTTATACTCAGCCTACATGTATGTTTATTTACTTGATTGGACAGAGGCATCATGCATACTGCAGTAATTAACTATTCTCAAGGTACAGACTAGAATTGCAAGAAATTCTTTCTCTCTCCTGACATGAGCAGATTCTTTTGTCAGAAAGTAATCTAAAAAGGTGCATACCAATTTTTGTTTTCTTTTTTCATTGGAGGAAGGAGGAAACAAAAAAGTTTCAGCTACCTTTGCTGTCCTCAGTCACTGTGGCTCTCAGGAAGCTGTTTGGGATCCGATAGAGCAGCTTTTGGGCTCCTTACTGGATTGTCCTCAGCTGTTCTGTAGCTGGGCACGGGGGACAAGAGGCAGCTGAGAAGGCAGAGTAAGGTGCTATCTGTATTTCTGAGCTGTGTTGAGAAGGAAGCTATAGGATTGATGGTCTAAAGCCCTTCCTAGCAACTTCCAATTTCCTTTCTGTGATTTGATCTCAGATATTCTTACAACAATCTGAGTTGCAGGCCCACAGAACTACTGTTCCATAAGGATTTAGTGGGGGGAGGAGGTGGGGTAAATAATTTTCTCTTCCTACCTGAAAGCAGAAAAAGGGAGGGAGGATATGTGATGGCTCCTGGCCATTGCTGCTGCTGTTCTTCTCCTAGCTCCTCTTGAGCTTTCTGCTGCACTGCATGGGATGGAGAGACCTACAGAGACAGAGGACAGGTTGGACTGAGAGCAAAGCTAAAGGCTAACAAATCAGAAGGCAGAAAGGAAGGAAGGAAGGAAACTAACTGCTTGTGGCATCAATACACTTTTCTTGTTCAATAGGTAATCTCCCATTCTAACTCGGTTGTCATTTTCATTGTCCCCAGTGTGATGGATGCAGAGAGCAGAGCTAGACATTTCTGCCACAGTAACCAGGAGTGAAAGTGTATGTTGAAATTGGCCTTTATGGATGTCTGTCAACACCTTGTTTAGATTAATAGGATCCTTCCCACCACAGCAGAGCTATTGTTACAGGCTGTGAGATTCCAGAGAGCATCTTTGAAAAGCTTATTACTTTGAAAATTTTTGTACCCTTTTTTTTAGTTCTTTCTTTCTTTCTTTCTTTCTTTCTTTCTTTCTTTCTTTCTTTCTTTCTTTCTTTCTTTCTTTCTTTCTTTCTTTCTTTCTNCCTTCTCTCTCTCACGTGAAAATAGAAATGTTCTAGAGGAAATATTAATTTTGCAGAAATTTTCTGGAAAAAACCCACCATTGTTCCCTAAGCCCCTGAGCAGATTTATGCTGGCCTAAATAAACCTCATTTTCCTATTTAGAGAATGACCCTTGCCAGTGAGAGTGAGACATGGCAGCAGGAGGGAGTTAAAATGTCTACCAGCGTTGTGGCAGTTAATGGATGCCCCCATATCAGGTTTCCCTGGGCTAAGATTGAGCTGAAGGCTGGCAAAATGGAGGGCTGGAATTGTGAGTTCTCTAGGTGGGATAAAACCAGCATCAGCTAATTTGCTTTAAGCTGAACTAGAATATTGCACTGGTTTAAGATTTATTCCAAAGTTCTGCCTGCAATCAGGAAAAAATTTGCATTCTGCATCTGTGAGCCCTACTTGTATTTAGATCCGTCAGCCTATTGATTATAAAAAAAAAACCCAACATGACACTTCTACTCTAAAACCAAGCTTTTAATGGTCATTAGCAATGACATAGCCTTCTCTGTACCCTGTCCCATCCGTGGTGTTGAAGATGGATGAGTAAGATCTCAGCTACATGAAGCATGCATAGCAGAGCACATAAGCAATGACTACTCCCCTTTGCTTTGTCTGGGTTTGTCCAAATTGTGTTTTTAAGATCTCCACTATTCCTTGGAAATTATAGTACAAAGATTGTATTTGCTGCACTAAAGCTGGACATTTGCCACAGTTAAGTTCTATCTGATTTTAATGATGTAAGATGAGAACAATCCATCTGTGGCACCTTAATTTCACCAGTATATTTTTAAAGATCTGACTGCATTTTCTGCTCTTTCAACAAATGCTCTTGCTGTGTATGTTGGAAACTTATACTACCTTATCTGTAATTTCATGATGTTTTGTCTTTGCAGCCTGTAATTCTTCATGATTTCATGGTGGGTGGACCATGATGGGAGGAGGACGGCATTTACCTTTAAAAAAGCACAGATCTCTGAAGCAGTGTTGTGGCTAATATTGCCATCCATAATTAGAAACAGTTTTGCTTAATGTTGCCTAAGACAGCTGCGGTAACTTTGAACGATCTACAAACCAACAATGGTACTGCTATGAAAAAGGCAATATGCTTTGAACATTGAAGCTGGGCAGTGGGCTGAAGCTCTTGGAACTACTGCTGCCTGCCTCCATGTCTTAATGCTGAGTGGTTTGGGTTTTTTTGGAGTGGCGCTTCATTTCTCAGAGCTATTCATCTTCCATACTCAATTCTCAGTAAGACTTAGTTTATATCTAGGTTTGTGCAGGTGTTAAGAGTAATTTTTTGCTTGGACTGAAGCCCCTTCTCAATAAGTTTCTTCAGTCTTTGCTGTTAAATGTCCTGGTGTTGGTGATGTCATTGTGGGCTGCAGGAAGTGAATGAACATGACCAAATCTTTCTAATACAGCCTGCTTTTTTGATTGGAGATTTTAAATAATGCTGGAGATATTTTTGTCAAGCATGAAGACTGAGCTTGATAATTTACATTTCTGTAATTAGCCAATAGCCATTAACTTCTTCATATGATCATTTCAGGAAACAGTATTGAGGCCAGCTCTCCAAGGTGAGAGGGAGTCACTGGATGGGAAATATTAAGAAGATGTGGTGTCACTAAGGGGGTACTTTTATTTTAATGTCTGCCAGTGTGACATAGCTTTCAAGTACATGTAGCATTTTTGGATTTTACATAGAGTGGTTTTCAGCCTATCTTCAAGAAATTATTTTTCCCATTGGTACAAATCATAGTTGCTTCACATCAGTGCTTTGCTGAGAGGGGCTTAAATATGTAGAACAACACTAAAGTCTTTCCAGCCCATTCCCCAGGCTCAGCAACTTGTTTGACAGTGCAGTGAATTTCGCAGTGGAATCTGGCTCAGAAATCTTATCCATTGCTGGGATATCTGGACATCAGCTTCTTGGAAAACAAGTCCCAGCTCTTGTCAGCTTTTCTTTCTATTTCTTCTGAGATTGTGTTTCTGAATGTGTCCATCACCTTGGAGGCTTAGGAGAGTTTTTAACTGTCCACAAACTCTCTCTAGGTTGAATTTAGATTGCTGTTGTACTCTTCAAACATACAGATGATCCAGAGTCATTTATTCCTTCATCTGGAGATGAGGACCTTCCTTGAGTTAGAAAGCTTCATTCCCCTTGAAAGGCCAGGTCAGCCTCTTCATTAATTAGCTCTCCAAGACCCCTTCCTCACTTCCATTAAGAGGGAGTTTTAACAAGTACATAACGAGCTGAAAGAAAAAAATTGAGATCACACATCTGCACCCATTATATTCTTCTGTGACTGTTCACATATTTACAGTTCTAGCATTATTACATGAAGAAGAACTAGTCCCCATTGGGCTCAGGGCAGCCATCATGGAACTGGCTAATTTCTTGCTTAATCTGATGTGATATTTAGCTGTTATGGAGTATTGGTTGTGTAGGTTAAAGCAGAGCTACTCACGTTTACAGGTTAAGGAATGGCCTGCACTTTGACTTGGCTAATCTGGGGTGGAAGGTCTGGTGAGCTCTGACAAAAGAGATCATGGATTTAAATCCGATGGTTTTCCACTGAAAAACAAATTAATATAGGCCATTGAAATAACTGAACTGAAAAGCACCACAGCGAGGTTCTCCTCCTCCTTAAAAATGAAACAAATTCTCTTTTTCTCAATGAAATGACCCTTTTCCACTGCCAAGTGTGTGCAGGCCCAAATGAAACATTTTATCTGTGACAATTTTTTTCTCTTTCTTATAAAAAATTCCATTGAGTTCACTTTTGAAGCAAGGTACTGCTCCAAAATGAAAGTTCAACTTAGTGAGGCGCTGGCACAAAATGTCTCACCCTTTCTGAAAAATCAGTTTTTCCCTCTGTCACCTCTTAACCCTTTCTCCCCTCCCTCTTGCTTTTGAGTGAAACTACTTTGTTCAAATTCAGTCCTTCACTTAGATGTTTAGATCACCCTGAAACTGCATTTTTTAGAGAGTAAACAAAGACATTTCACTCCCTTCTAATGCACTCACACTGATGCTCTGCAGAATGCAGTTATAGCTCTTACTTCCCTCTGGACATTGATGTTGCTGTGACTTTGATGGGGAAATGAAAATTGGTTGCTTATTGATAAAAAATCTCTATTGGCATTTAAAAATTCCCAACTAAACAGGAACAAAATCGGTAGATGATGGGATTTTCCCAGCTTCTGGCACTGCATTACAAACAGTGGAGAGTGTGCGTGAGGATCACTGCCTGTTTGGCAGCTGAAAGGATTTCTTTAACTCAATAAGGGACTGAAGTAACTTGCTCCAAATTGGTTTTGTTTGTGTTGAGTGAGACAGTTCTACTTATGTCTGAACACACAGTTACATTAGCAACAGTGTAAGTTGTGCTTGTGTGAAAAAGACAGACCTCTTGCATTTTCAGCATGTTCACACCAGCTATCATCCATTTTACCCAATATGTGCTGAATCTCTTTACCTAGATGATACATCGTCACCTCATGTAACAGCAATGAGATCACTGTCTATGCAATAGCATGGTGACTTCTGCATAGTTAAGTTTCTTTAATATTAAAATGATGACATTTAAACAGTTTCTCTGGACTTTGCCATTTGATTTGAAATTTCTGGAACCATGGTGGCAGGAAATTACTGTAAAGGCAGTCCTTAATCTTTTTAGAAAGAGAGTTTTCCCCTTTCCTTTCTCCTAATGCATCAGTGTAAACCCACCCTACCCTGTTTCCAACTGACAGTTGATTTTATGGGATGACTGTTTCGTGGCTCATGGGTGAAATCACCTATGAAGTTCTTCCCAAAGTCCTTGATACTTGAGGAGGAGCACAGTGGTGCAGTAGGGCTGTCTTGCTGCTCTCTAAACTGACTGGGTTAACATTGCCTGTTTTAAATGAAGAGGCATCCATGTCATGACACATTGCCTATGTCATGCTCTTCTGCATTATCCTGGCAGAGAAGCCCCTGTCAGAGTGCTCTGGAGAAATCATGTGTCCCATCTACTGCTGCCACTGGCCCAGGTCAAACACACTTTTTTGCGTCAGTGTAAAACACTGGAGTATTTTCAAATGCTCTCTTGGTATCATGGACAGCACTGGGCATCCCTGCAGGCATACTGCCATCTGTCTGGCTGTGTTAGGGGGGCAGTTTAACACCAGAAATACTGGGGAAGGACCAGGTATTTGGACAGCACATATGTGTTCAAGCATGTAGCGGAGTCCCGGTTTGTGTTAACGGGAGGGGAAGAGGGGCAGAACTGACACCTTGTTTAATTGGGAGGAGGAGGGGTAACAAAGGAAACGAGTTCATGGAAGGCTATTCAGGCTGCCGTTTCCCTAGCATTTTAAATACCACCCCACTCCTCATTATAGCTGGGGATTTTGGCTCTCCCAGGGGAGGAGAGATGTTCTAAATGGGCTGCCAAGGAGGTGGATTTAATGCACTAGGAAGAGCTGGCTTCACCAAGTTAAAAAGCAAAACAAAACCCAATCCTCCATTCCTATTTTTAGTGTTTATGACCAAGAATTTTTGCTTGGTTGCTCATTTTGAAAGGGTTTAGTGAGCCTGCCAGTTGATTGAAAGCTCTGTGGTGTGTGAGCTGGCCTGGCCAGGGAGCCTGCAGTGCATAGCGACGAGGTCGGAGCTGTGCCCGAGGTTTTTTTCCACTGCAGTTTGTTGAAGGGTAACAAAAATGTCTCCAGGGCAAAGGGGATGTTGGCTTTCCAGGTTGCGGTGATTCATCTTATCTGGATAAGCAGCCTTCCTCCTACTCTTGCATTTTCATCTCCGTGTACCTCACCCCTACCTCACCATGAAACCAGATGCAGAACCTGCCCCTCACCGCGTGGGCGGTCATGCTGGATGTCTCCCACAGCCGACCCCGGCGAGCTGTACCGCCTGGGCAGCATTAGCATTCGCTGCCTGTCCTTCTGGCCACTTCATGTTCTATAAATGGGTTTATTCTCGTTATTAGGAGCTATGTCCCTGGCATATGGAGTCCGTGCGGTGCCTGCAGGCAGGTTTCCTTCCTGTTGGTGTTGGTAAGCAGCCCAAGTGCCTCCTGGCAATTAGCAGATCGTTACCCATAATGCAGCACTCAGCGATGCAGCCTGGTGGTTTTTCTGGAGGTCACTCTGACCTAATTCACCCCCAGGAATTGTACAGTGCTGGCATGACTTACCAGTGCATTAACAAGCTGATGCTTCAGTAAAAGGTTATTTGAGTGCTTCTACATTATTTTTCTTAGGCAAGAAATAGCCATTCTGTCTAGCAGCCAACAGTGGTTAATAGGGGCCAGTCTGGAAGAAGAGGGAGCTGAGTGCTGGCTGGCTTTGAGATGACACATTGAGGCATGTGGCATCTCCTTTGGCTTTACAGTTGGGGGCTCTTTCTGATCACCCAGGTTGCAAATGCACAGGGTGTATTTACTTCTGTGTTATCACAGCATCTTTGCAGTGAACTGAGCAGTGCATATCAGGTGTGTCTGAATCCCCGCTGCTTAGCCCCAGAGAGGAAGACAGAGGAACAGGACCGTGCCCCAGATCTGCCCCAGCCCAAACTCCTGGGAGATATGAAATGGAGGTATAGATTTCTGCCTGTCCCAGGCAGTTTGGAGGGGCAGGTGTGCCTGGACAAAGGGGGACACCCACACAGAATCAGGCGCCGTGGCAGGGCTCATCCTCCCTCTGGCAAACCTGAGCACAGAGCAGAGGGCCTGGCTGCAGCATCACCAGCCTGAATCAGGATGTTCTTCCTGTGGTGATTTGTCTGCACCGAAGTTAATTGATAGCAGTTTTTAGAGGCTTTTAAAATCAGTAGCTTCTGGGTTTTAATTTCTCCTTACTAAGATATATGTCTGAATTGTGCATGATGAAGGTGACGGAGGGATGCACAGAGAGAGGCACACACAAATCTATTGCAGTAAAATTGTTTTAAAACATTTCTCGAGTGGTTTTCATGTGGCTTATCTCCCTGTGTGCATGTGAGTCTGTGTATGCACAGACCCTTCATTTTGTTTATGTACATGAGCAGCCTGAGCCAAGCTTTGCTCTCCATGTACCCTCTGCAACCTGGGCTCCTTTTCCTAGCTGATGCTCTTCATGCTTAAAAATGTTTCAGAGAAAATTACATGGCATTGTAGAGTCAAAGCTGTGTGTGTGTTGAGCTGGTGGGTGGACTTTCCTCAGGCCATGAAATTTTGTGGGGAGTGCCTGGAGATGAGGGGTGTTTCAGCAGGAGCTCATTGCCTCTGGTCCCTATGCCCTTTGGTGTTTGCATGGTTAAAGGAACAGCAGGGCACTGCAGGAGAACCAGCTGCAACTATCATGTGCCACACCCCACCATTTTATAACTTCCTCAAAATCTCTGGTGCTAATTGCTTTCAAACATAGGTCTGTCCTGCTTTCAGTTCCCATTGACTCCAATTACACCTGCCAAACTGCAGCTGGTACTGAACCACTACCTTTTGCACCAGGGTTTTATTTGCCCCTTAGGTGAACAATCAAAGCAGACTCTCTGCTACTAAAATGCTACTGAATATTTGAGCAATTGCTTGTAATTTATGTCACTTCTTCCACTGGAACTAGCAGTACTGAGAAGCAAACCACCTCCTCTGGAGTGTAGGTGGCTGTCAGTCATGGTACTACTGCAGCAGTGCCCCTTCCCTTTCTATGGGCTCAGTTTAAGCTCTGTCCATGCTGGCCAGAACAGGTATAGGACCAGAAAATTAAATAGTAGGAACTATAAGCTCTTCTACAGCTCAATGGTTTCAGAGATACATCAATTATTAAAGGCATTAATTCTTCCACAATTACTGAAATGTTGTGGCATTTTAGAATACAGGAGAGTTGGTCTCTGACCAAATCAGACCAACCAGACTGTTCACTGAAGCCACTGAGTCCTTTTGGACTCACTTCTTTTGCAGGGTTGGCTGTGCTGGAACACACTGGAAAAAACGCCAGGATATCTCATTTCCATCAGGCCATAGAAATTCATGGTGGTAATATTTCCTCTACTCTTCTGTTTAATAGTAATAAAAGCGAATGGTGCCTATGACTGAGACTTTCTTTTTTGTTTGTATGTTTTTCTTAAGAAGTTGGATTCAGTGGGGCCGTGCACTGAAGGAATTGAGACAAGAGCTCTTCACCTCTGACATCTGTGTCTGCTCTGGCCACCAGAAAAGCCATTATATTTTTCTATAATGAAATACTCCTGCTTCTCTGTATCACCAAGATAGTGTGGCAGGTGGTGCCTTGGATCCTCACCTCACAAACACTTTTGAAGGCTTCTGTTCATGAGTACCTCCATTTGAGCAGGCAGGCATATGTCCTTCATGTCTTAACACTTTCACATTGCAAGATAAGAAGGGCCAAAAAAATGCCAAGAGCTTCCCATCCTCATCCCTTAGGAATGTTTGGTCTTTTTCTGAGCTTTGCTGCTCCTTGAGCTCTGGGATTCTGGCAGAGCCAAGTCTTTAGGTGTGCTTGGGTGGTTTGAGTTTTTAAGGGCCCTTTCTAAGCTTTCTGTTGTTGACACTACATATCTGTAAGCATGCCTTCTTAGACAAACAAATGAGGACAAGATTTTTATATAATAACCATAAAATCATATCAGTTATTAGAATTACATGTTGCTCTTCTTTTATACCGATAATGGTAATAATTCTGTCTAATGAAGGCAGTGGTCACAGCAATCCTTATTCAGTCTTAGCAGAAGGAAATGATACAGTTTCTTTGCATGTAAAATTTCCATTCTTTGGATGGGATTCCTGTGACATACATCATTATATCTGTAATATGCATTTGTAGTTGTTTAAAGACTTGAATAGTTT
Organism: Calyptomena viridis; assembly: GCA_013390005.1. Classification (NCBI taxonomy): domain Eukaryota; kingdom Metazoa; phylum Chordata; class Aves; order Passeriformes; family Eurylaimidae; genus Calyptomena; species Calyptomena viridis. The sequence goes on along the minus strand of WEIV01029092.1, from coordinate 41,843 downwards.
ATGGAATAAATTGTGATGCCATATAGCAAGGAGGCCTGTGAATTTTCATCATGCTATTGATTAAAAAGCCCACCCCTACACAGTGAAGAGAAAGAATTGGAAACTGGGTGAAAATTCCTTTTACTCTGTATAAATAATTTCACATTTGTTTTTAAAAAAGTGTCTTTGCTTATTTTTTTCCCTCAAGAGAATCTCTGCCTTTGTTTGAAAAGGGTTATTGATTGGATTGTTAACTTAAATAGTCTGTGGCGGGTGTGACAGAGCACATGGCTGCAATTAATCTTGCGATGCAGAATCCATTATTGAAAAAGCACTAATGAGCCATTCTAAGGCCTTCACTGGTCACAGAGCGCCTGGGAGCAGCAGATTGCTCCTGCCCTTTAATGTCAGTTTTGGTCTTTAGTGTTATATAGCCAGTGTAAGCAGAAGAGATTTTTAGGGGTTTTTTTAGGCTATTTATTTTAAAATTATCTTTCCCATCATCCTGCAATTGCACCAGGTGCAGGAGCCAAGAAATGGTCTCTGAATATGCTCACCTCCCCAGTCCTCTGACAAGATGTCTGGTGGACAGTGTACAATGAAAACCAGTGGCATGTGAAACATAGATGTCACTATAAAATATGGTCTAAGTTGCAGAATTCAGATCCAGAGGAGAATTTCAACAAAGATGAGAGAGCTTTCAAACCTGATCTACACTTTAAAATACTGTTTTAAGACAAAGGGATGAGCTGTTGGAAACCTCACTTCAAGTTTTACCATCTATATTGTTTATAGCTATTGCAACATAGCAAAGTTTTAGGTAGAGAATACTTATGGTAGATTAGAAACCATCAGTGTTAACATACTACCTTCTCCTTCAACAGAACTGCTCCCGGGGTGTGTTTTAAAGGTCTGTCTATTGACTTTGGTGACACCATAAATATGTTACTTCTTCCCCCTATTAGATCTGCGGAGCTGATATAGACTTGTGAGAGTGATCCAGGGTTTCCCAGGGCTGAGCCATCACCTGAATTATTAACTAAGTTCCAGCTGCAGATTCTTTGCTGCACACCTTTCCCATAGCAAATGCTGTTAATCACAAGTTTCGGTGAAATAAGACTGTTTCTTCATCCTAACCCCATAAGTGATGAAATTAAGCCGGAGACTTTCAGCTCTCTGGCTTGTGCACTACCACAGTGTCTGTAATTTGAACCACATTTTGAACTGCTCTTTGTGTAAAATAAATTGTTTGTGGGCTGAACTAGCCTTTTTTTTAAAATAAAACAAAAACAAACAAACAAACGAAGCCAAAGAAACCAAATCAACACTTGAAAAAAAAAAGGGGGGAATTTGAATCTACCTATTGTAACTTGCCACATGCAGCTACAGGGCTTTGTGTTCAGGTATTCTGACAAAGGGAATGCTAAGAAGTTCTGTGATATGGAGCAGGAATGGTGTTCACTAACATTGCCTCAGGAAGTCTTGGACGTGTGAATTCTCTCATAAGATGTAAAACACTGGGGTTTGAACAAAAGTAGCAAAAAAATATTGTGAAGAAGGAGAGCAGGGAGGGAAGGAAAAAGAATTTTAAAGTATCTACTGACATGCTTGCCATACATTACAGTGCTTCATCATGCTGCTGGCATAAGTAAAAATAGAGTTTGCAATGACATTAGGTTGAGGTCATGGTACCACAGGACACGTTGCTTAATGTGAAAGAGAATATGACTTACAGGCTGAAGAAAGACATGTCCATGAGATACTCTTTTTGCCTTACACATGGCATAAGCCCTGGGCTAGCAGAGAGCAATATGCAGCTATGCAAACACTACACGTGTAATCATGGTACTTGGAGACAGAGCCTGATAGAATGAACAAATTGGTATATTTTTGCAAAATATTTCTGCATTGCTACTAAAAAGAAACCACTGTGGCCCTTGCTGTACTACTAATATTTTCTAAGGAATCCTCAGTCCACAAGAGACCCTTCCTTTTAGGCTTGTGGTAGGTGTGGTTCTTAAGAAGCACTTCTGCAAAATAGGATGGATTACTTCAAGGATGAGGCACCATGGATATGAGATACAGCACAGAAGACCTGTAGAGGTGTTTTTGAGGCAAATGAGGAACAAGACAGCCAAGACTGATAACTGGAAGAGGGTGGGTATGGCTGTGAAGGGACAGAGACAAAGTAGTGAACAGAACCTGACCTTCATGTCACATAAGAAAGGGAGGGTCTTAAGCTGGAGTCTCTGCAATGAGCAATGTGTGCACACAGGCGAGCACATGAAGATGTGTATGCATTTAGCAGTGATTTATTTCTGTAAGTTTGATTCCATTCTTTCTGCTTCTTTTCAAATGTGACTGAAGCTATTTAACTCTCTGATTAACTCACCTCCCTGTATTAGTTGTTTTCTGTGATATATTCCAGCACTGCACAACATTTCTGGAAGCAAGTCTCTGCTGCTGGGATGAATTCCTCCCAGATGTGTAGTGTGGCACACTTGTTCTATTTACTGGTGTTGGAATAAGGTTCGCATTCATTGTAAATCAGATTTGGAGGAACATTTCAGTGTCATGTCAGGTTCTGCTAGTTTGGTATCAGAAATTATATGAGGTCCTCTCAGCAAGAAGAGGTATCTTGTCACATCTCCTTTTGCATAGTTTTAGTTTCAAGGTCTCCAGAACTTTAGTTTGGACTTGGTCCACTGTAAATCTCAGTAAAATCTGACACTTGTTTTTAGCTGACATTTCAAGGGCTCCAAAACCCAGTAATCTTAGCCTATCTGAGCTCATCAGTATTGTCAAGACACTTCTTTATTCAAAGGCTTAAAAGTGATACAAGCAATGTAATTGATCTCTCCTTCCTTAAATATCTCCTTACTTTCTATTCAATTTCCTTAATAACTTATGCATACGTATGTCTTTGCTGTGTTAATTTTCGTATACTAGAGAACAAAAGTCCTTATTGCAGCATTTGGTAGTACCATGGACACATAAAGGAAATATATTCCCTGGCATTATTGCCTTATCCAGCAATTCTCAGCAACTTTGCTTCAGTAGTTAGAAAATACAAAAACTTCTTGTAAAATGGTAATGGGTGGTGTGATGACAGCAAAATACTGCTGATAGGTTTGGTAATGAAGATGGCACATCTGTGCCCACATCTACCATAGACATGCCTTTTTTTCTTATTGGAGAAGCAGCCTTACTTTCTCCACTCTTAAAAAGGTACTTAGTGGTTGAAGTGGGAAAGATTTTTTCCTATTCTTTGATTGTAGTCTAAGAACAGCAGATCAGCTGGTGTCAGCTTCTAGAAGTAGCAGGCAGTAGTGCTGGATGTGCGTACCTGTATTTCTAGCTTTTCTATAGATGAGCAGTTGACTATCCCTGCTCCAGCTATGTTCAGTGTTAACTATGTTAACATGTGTCAGAGAGGGATGCTAAATACGTAGCTTTCCACCAGTAGCTTATTGCAGGTGATTTAGGCAATGTGTCAGCCTCATAGGAGTGATTGGGGAGCACAGTACTTTATTTCAGCGGTGTATTTTTCTTGTTTTGTTTTGCAGAAGGAACACTGATCCTACCTTTGGTTTGTTTGTTTGTTTGTATTTTCCCCTCCAGAAAGCCCATTGCTGACCCTGCTACTGTGATACCGCTGTTTTGCAAAGCTGAAGTCGACACGCATGTAGGGGCGGGGGATGTAACTCTGGCAATTTGTCCTTCCCGATTAGATGTGACTGTTCTGCTAGCTTTCCCTTCTTTATTCCTTTCATTTAGTTCATTGTGGGAGTTGGCTTGGGATTTTTTTTTTCTTTCGGTTTCTTGTTTTGATCCTGGAAGGTTAGCTGTGCAATTTGGTTTCTTCTGTGCCAACCAACTTTAGTGGCAGAGCTCTTAAAAAAATTAAAAGCTGTATCCCTCCATCCTGTCTTGTGTCTTCTCTGTATGCTACTGCTTCCATTTAAGCAAAGTTTACAGAATTGCTCCACCCATTTGGACACCAGGAAGGGAAGCTGTGAAAAGGAGAATAACCTCATTTCCACCAGGTCCTTCGTTCCGGTTGAAACAGCACTAATTAAAACTGTAGTCCAATTCCTATTAAGACGGATGGTCTCTCTCTGAAATTGGGTTTGTTTCTGATTTCATCCTTCCTCTTGTTTTCTTTAAAAAAAAAAAAATCCTCACAAAAACCAACTCAAAGCCAAACCATTTTTAAGAGCTCTGAATAAAAATGCTTTGCCAATGGGGAATGGGTGGAGATGACTCTGATTTTCTCTTGTGCCCGGCAGCGAAAGGGTTAATGCCTGCTTTCCTCTTTGGTATCTGTTAGTTGCAGCTCATGTTGTGATCAGTCCATGTCCATGTGTGTTTTGTTCCCAAATTTAATACTGGTTAATTAACAAGCAGTAAGTGAGCCTTAACAATGACAGTTGTTTCCGATCTTCCTCAGGACACCCGACCTGCCTGCAGTTCACCACAAACATGACTGAGGCTGTTAAAACCTATCAGTGGCAATGCATTGAGTGCAAATCCTGCAGCCTTTGTGGGACCTCTGAGAATGATGTGAGTTCATTTATCTTTTCGTGCAAATAACCATCACTGCAAGCTGCTGCCATGCCCACCCTTGAGGAGCATGTGGCAATGGTGTGGGTCTCTCTTTTACTGCTACTTCCATACATCTCCAAGGAAGAGCCACCCTGAGAGCAGACATGGGCTTCTCCCCAGTGTCCCCATTCAGCCATCTGGTGAAATTACCACAGGTATCATGTAGGGCCACTTAAAATGGCAATACTTGTGGTTTATATGCTTATTCAATAGAAATTATCTGGGGGCCATAAACTCCTGTTGCAGAGTTGTATTTTCAATATGGTAGTCAGGAGTAGATGTGAATTTGTGATAACTCAAGAGATGGTAAGTATGTTTCTTCTGTCGCTGATTTTCCTTAATTTCTTGGCATGATTTTTTTTACAAGACCTGGTAAACATGAAAGCATTTGAACTGGGATGGCTAGGCCTCACCTGATCACCTATTCCAGTGATTTCCAAACTGTGATCCAGAGCCTGCAGCTGAGCAATGTCTCTCTGTGGGGCTTTCAGTTAAAATCTGATGCTAAGGGTCCTCGGTGGCCTGTGAGAAATTTGGAGAACTGATAGTGGCTGGAGAACTTTGGAGGCAGTTAGCTAACACTACATTCCTTGTAGCAGAATAAATTTGAAGCCTGAGATTTTGGGTTTGCTTTAGCAGTAAATGAGGAAATCTAAAACCAGGGACTGTTCTGCCTTAAGAATCTTGGTATACTTCAGAGCAGCATTTTTCACCCAAAATATATAAAAGAGCTGTAAGCCACACAGTGGGGTCACGTTATTTCCATCTGTTTCATAAAGAATTTACTCAGCTGAGTTTTTGAGAACTCTCAAGTCAATGGTTTCCTCTGAAGGAAGGAGATCCAACATATGGTTGCACTGGAGCCCAGCAAAGCCTGTCCTCTTCCCTCAGGACAGCATATCCCCAGCCTAACAGCTTTTACTCCTGCATCATGAGACCACCTTGGAAATGAAGTCCTCCACTTCTCATAGTGATTTTCTAGTTAGAAATTGAAGTGCATTTGTGACGAGAAGGGCTTTCTGCACCCTTTCAGAAATACAGTGGTTGATTATGGATGCACAAATGTGATTGCTTGTAGCCTTTTGCACTCCCAACAGTCTCTTAGTCTCTGCTGCAGCTCTGCATTCCTAGCTGAGCACTGCTGGTTATCATACTTACATTTTAACCTTGTCAAGAGACTAATTTACGTCATTTTCTCTCTTCTCCTCTCCTTCTCTCCCTGTTTCCCTACTGTCTCTCCAACAAACCTGCCTCAGGACCAGCTGCTCTTCTGTGATGACTGTGACCGTGGCTATCACATGTATTGCTTGAATCCACCAGTCTTTGAGCCCCCAGAAGGTAACATATGTTGGAAGTCTGCTTTGAAAATCACAATAAGTCCTTGTGGAGAAGGGAAGAATTTCAGAAAGGTGATCTGGGTCATGCAGGGTTACAGAAGCAGTAGCAAAGCAGAGGCAGGTAGCAATGGAAAGAAAGAAAATTAATAGATGTGAACGTCTGCTGTGATCTGTGATATCCCATTCAATCTTGCCTGGTCTCTACCTCCTCTTGCAGGACATAAATGACTCTTTTGTGGGTCATGAATATCTTTGGATATCTCACATATCATTGGTCACCTCAATTTAGTCAACTGAATTGAGCTCCTGTGAATTGTGACTTTGGACTTCCTAAGAAGTCCAAGTCCCAGAGAGAAAGCCCCAGACAGGGAGGTCCTCTCTGGAGCACTTGAGAGTCTGTTGTCAGGAGACTGGGTTAAGAGGAACTACCTTCCTTGCTCTATGATTGGTTTCTGCCTCGGCAGTATGAGAATTTTACAGTCTGTATTACATTTGGTATATACTTATGACTTCTGCAAGGGGTTCAATCTGACTGTACTACAACTAATGGTAGTTTGTCACTTGGCTGTGGAGCAGAGGAACCAGCCTCTTTGACTAAAATCTGCAGAGAGCAGAAGAATTGGAGAAGGAGACGTGAATGCGAATGACTGTGGTTCACATGAAGGGCGAGACAAGAATAATTACAAATCAATCATGGATTCAGGAGCTAATGTTTGTAACTTTGGTAAAAAGGAAGCTAAATCAGGAGGGGGAAATTTTGAAATACAGCTAACTGAAAGTGTGAACACCTCCTTGTGATGCACACCCCAGCAGCATTGTAGCTTATGTAGAAAGCCTATAGACACAACACCTAGGGCAGCAGAGAATGGCTCAGAAAAATACAGGCAATTCCAATGTTAGCAATACCTGATATCCTGTTCTAACCAATAAGCTCTGAGTGCCTGTATTTGATGTCTTTCCTATAAGAAGGATTTCTTCATTTGCAGGTAGCTGGAGTTGTCATTTGTGCCAGGAGCTGCTCAGAGAGAGAGCATCAGCTTTTGGCTACCAGGCCTGAGGAGCTCCAGCAGTCAAAGAAACACTTTGATCCTGGTGTTGCCATACCAGCACACAATTTCCATCCAGAACACAAAGACACAACCCACACCAAAATGATTGGACATTCAAATACGGAAGAGGTATCTGTGATATTAACTGTCACTAATGCCATACCTCCTGTGCTCCACTAGAAGGATTGTGTACTTTTCTGATGCTCCGGCTGAAATCTCTTCACTGCTTGCCATTAACAGGCTCACATGCATTATAGAGGGGTGAGGGTTGTTATATCGACATAGAGAAGTCAATTTTGTGTGGCCTTGTGCTTTCTGTTTAGTCTTTTTTTTAAAGAAAAGTAGTAAGATATCTCTCAAGGATTTATTGGTGAGTATTTTGGCTGTGAGCAGCACCAGTTGTTTCTCTTTACAGGCTTGACTTAAAATCTCTTTATGGCAACCACTCTGTATATGAATGGATGTTTATGAGGAGTGCTCTGAGAGGTGCAATTAGTTCAATACTTCCTAGTTCATGAACAGCACATGTTCAGTGAGAGAAACACCAATCAAAATTTTTTTAGAGTGACATGTTCTCCACTGGATCAAATGCCTTGATTTCACAGATCTGCAGAAATCTGTTTTCAGTGTATCTGAAGGAAGAACAGTACTGGTACATACATGGATGCTTAGAAAAGCTTATCACCTTTGGTATTTCAGGACATTCAGGCACACTGTCCCACTGCAATGCCAGCATACAGTCCAGCCTCATAATTTTTTTTTTGTTCAGAAAATTCTGAATGGTTATGTATGTAACTGACTTTCTGTTTAGTTCAGAAAATTGAACAAAAGAAAAATGTCATCTTAATTTGATCACAGAAAGTAAAATTGTTGATTTTCTGAGCAATCTGAAGTAAGCTGCAAAAAGGAACGACTTTGGCTTAGGGTCAAATGAAGCACTTTTGATTAATTTTTTGAAATTTCTAAAGTAAAAAATAAAGTAAAAAGTAAAGTTGCATTTTGTTCTTGGAATTTCCTAATCAGGACTTCCAGGATTTCCAAAGTATTACTAGTTTTTGTCAAAGTAATTAACAAGACCTAGCTGAATTTTCAAATAATTTTGCCCCAAATTCTCTGCAGTGGCATTTTTGGCAAACGAGATAATTTGTCAAAAAAATCTTCCCCAGCTCTAAAGAAAAGAATAATTTATTGAATCTAATATGAAAAGAAGGATTTTCATAATGATTTTAAAATTTAAATAGAAATAGTTCTACTTTATTTAAACAAACCTCTACATGTGAAATAAAGAAAAATTAAATGTGAGAGCATCATTTGAAAAAAATTTATTACAGTTGAGTCTCTTTGAATAATTTAAGACATTGCTAGAAGGATGAGTACATCAAACAATTTCTACAAGATACGTCTTTAGGGTTAAAAATCTGCCACTCCCTGAACTGCCGAGTAGTCCAGAATAACCATTTTCTTGGGTATGATGTATATTACTTTCTATACATAGATTTTAGTGGGTTTATAATATAAATTTATGAGAGTTCCAAGCAGCCTGTGACTCATGTTGCTTGAACAAGTAGGTAAAGACACTGAAGATTATATTTGGCATGTTTATTTTGGTTGAAATTTTGTGCAAAATTAAATGTCTCCAAACACTTAAAAAACATTGTGAAAGAATATTGCTGAGCTATTTTTAATTCCTTCTCCTGGTAATTACACTTAGTTAGAATGAGCTATACTGACCTAATGCACTTTTCCTCATTATTTAGATAGTTTCTTCCCCTTTTGTGTTTTGTTCAGCTTGCACACCAACTGTAGCCATGTCAGCTGCTGGATTCTCCTACCTACTGTTGCAGGATCTTCTTAGGCTGCAGCAGTAGTATTTTAACCTCTTAAAAAAAGATTTAGAAAGTATTTATCCTAATCATATTGACCAAATCTCTCCTGGAGCAGCTGCACTGCCTACCTGTGTAATTCATTCAGTAACTTAGGCTTTCCATGTAACAGCTCCTCAGATGAGCTGAGAGCACAAAGAAATTTGAGCATCAGGTGTGGGGAGAGCAAAGAGGAAGCCCGTGCACCTGCATTAGGTGTCTGGTACCTGTTGGGACAAAGCTCTAGAACAAATGTAAAATAAAGTGTCTTCCTCCCAGTCTGGAACTGCCCTGGCCCTGGTGAGCATTTGGAGGACATAGGTCATCTGCATGAGCATTTACACTCATCTATTGATGTGCTTGAACCTGCTGACCTGGGACTTTGAGGCCATCACACCATTCAGTCTGACACAAAGCCCTGTTGCTGCTGTTGCCAGGAGTGCAAGTATGTATTCACCAGAGACACCACTGGGCTCTCTCACAGAAAATGGGTGTTTTAGCAAGAGTGACTGCAGCTGAGAAGTGTATGTACCAGAGGAAAGTTTTATGGTGGTGCTGGTGTTGGGAGCTGCAGATGTGGGTTAATGTTTGGGCTGATTCTCAGCTACCAGTCCTGCTGGGCTTCTATCATAAAAATGGCCACTGCCTTCCAGTTTCCTGGTATTTGCATTGACTTTGGGGGAGGAGTAGGACGATGTCTGCATTCTCAAATGGAGAGGAAAAGGCATGGTTTTTTAGCCTACGTATTAAGCAGACAGTGGCAGCTCATCACGTAAGTCTCAGGTAGCCTAGTTGGTGGGACCAGCTGGTGCAAAATTTCAGTGGTCTCTATCCCTGTGACAGAGATGTTGTTCAAGGAACTGTGCTCTCTGTGTATATCTGCTTTCCTATTTTGTGGTTTTGATCCACAGCTCTGACTGTTTTCCCTTCCCATAACCATTCTGCAGCAGACAGTATCTTTCACGTTCAGAAATACTTCTCAGTGGCCTTGCTGAAGTTTCATCACTAATGAGGTATGACAGAAGGAGATATTGATAGATCTTCAATGGCAAAACATTGTTTGCCATCTGAGATCAGTGTGACAGGGGACTTATCCTCAGTGGATCAGCTGTGTTTCATCTCTCCAGCTTTGTGCCATGTGCTGTGTAGCCAGGCAGCTCCAGGTAGCTTTGGTAGCAGATTAGGTACAAGCTCTCCCAGGCTGAGAACTTCCTCCATCTACAGCCTCCCTTCTTCACTAGCTGGGTATAAGATAAGGGGCTGGAATGGACCGCTCAGTGACATTTTTAGCATGAGTTCAGAGCCATACATCTTGGTGCAATATAGAAATACTATCTGATCCCCCAAGAGAACAGGTTTACTGAGATGCAGAGAGGTTGTAGCACAACCGTGGGAGTGAGGAAGAGGAGTTTAGAAACTCTGGGAACTGATTCCTTGTCACCTGCCACCCTGCCAAGGATAGTCTTCCTGCATGACTGCTGGGATGAATGACTTGGGCAACACCATTTGCTGTCAGGCAAATCTTATAGCAGCAATCTGGTCTGCACAGTAAACACTGTGAGGACTCTGTCGCAGTGTGCTGCTCTTCCTCTCTTGCTATGGCAAGACATGCAAATTTGTTGGCAGCCCCTGAGGTGAACAAACTGGCATTTTTCAAAACTCTTCTGTGTAGCCAAGGCAAGTTATATTTTAGCACAAATCAGGGCAAACTACTATGGGAGATAGTAGATCCTGCATGCCTCGAAGTCTTCAAATTAAGAACGGACAGATTCCTAGATGTATTTTAATTAAATGCAATCTTAGTTAATCACACGATTGTCTGACTGAAAAAGGCTTGTGTTATAGAGGAAGTCAGGTTGGATGATGTAATTGTTCTTCCTGGCCTTATTATGAAAACAGATGTTTGCTGTGGAACAGGACATATTTAAATACAAGCAGTGTCTGCATAATGGCCTTAAAGTATGTTAGTTAAACATCTGCACATGATCTTTGTCATTATTAACTCATTCTGGATGACCCCAAGAAAGGTCTGTTATAGAAAATCGCCTTTACTGATGCAGTAAATTGCTCATTACCTCCTTCATGCCCACAATGGCAGCTACTTTGGTGTTAGCTACCTCAGGCTGTTCCAGAGATTGAAAAATTCAGACTACAGTGTGTGAAACCATGGCTTGCTTCTGGCTCTCCCTCCATCACATTTGTGTGCTATGTTGCCCAGTTTTCTGTCCGTGGTGGGAAGACTGGGGAGGGGAGCACCTATGGTGGCAGACTCAGAAACCAAAGGGGTGGAGAAATGGTCTCAAGAGAGGGGACATTGAAGTGGTACCACTGAGGAGGTGAACAGAACCTCTCCTGTAGCTCATAAAAAGTAATACCTTTAAGAAACATGAGATGGGTTCGAATCTGCCTCCAAACTGTATTTCCATAGCTGTGTCATTGCACTGAGTTTACAGCATTTCTGTAAACATACCTCAGGACAGTTCTCATGCAAGCAAAGACACTGCTAAGTGTGTTCTTTCAAAGCAAGTGTTATTCTAGGTAACTTTGAAATCATTATTTCCCATCTCTCTTTAAAAGGAGCTTAGTAAATTCTGCCCCCAAGGAAGACTCTCCTGCACCATGCAGTGTTATGGGGCTGTTCCATGTTCTTTACACCTGCAGCATGTGTTTTGACAGGGGTCATCTGGGAGGTGAGGAGTGGATAGGGGGAGAAAGGAATATTAATCTGGCTTGTCACTGCCAGAGAGCTAGTGTGCATTCTGGGCAAGAAAATTCCAGGCAGAGCTGGGCATGATTTTTCTGTGTGAAGTAAATTATTTTTTAAAAATATGCTTTTGAGAGAACAATAATTATTCCTATATCCAAGTCCAGTCTGGCAAATTATTTCTACAAAAAATATAGGGGAAATATCGGAAGAGTTGGAAATTATTATTTCAATCTTTTTAGAATGAATCAATTCAATATTTGAATTTTAAAGTTACTCTAATTTATATTGGTAAAAATCTGGCACTAGTCTGGGAGGGAAGAAAATGCAAATCTTATGGAGGGCATGATTAAAAGAAGGATTATCTTGTTAATTTTGTTATGGGAGGCTGTGGACTGCTCACGAGGAGGTCACCTGACATTTTAATAGTTGACCAGTTCTCTGTTTCTGTGAAAATAAGTTCCGTGGAGAAGAGCAGGCAGACAGGACAGGAAAGCCCTCTTCTCTAATCAGTCTGGCTACATTATGATCTTAGCATCTCCTACTTTTGCATGATATACTGCATGACAGGACAGGGGAAGTATGCAGCTGAGCAGGTGACCACTGCTGCAGGCAGGTGCTGCCCCAGCCCCAACCACAGAAACCGCCTGGAGAAAGAAGCAGCCCGCGGCCAAACAGGCAGAAGTGCTCGCATACTCTGCCAAAGTCAGACCTCAGCTCACAGCAGCTGACCCCAATGGGAGACAGCCTGTGCAGCACTGCTGTGGGTTGTGCCCAGCTGCCTGCTGGCATGGACAGCTAGAGCTGCTCTGAGCCAGTCTGGGAGAGGGACATTTCAACCCACCTACGCAAAATTATAAAGCATGGGGTTTATTTCTATTTACAACAGGGATTGCAGCACTGCTATGGGCAGGTACTTAAACCTGTGCCTTGCTTATGGAGAAAAGGCAAGATGGCAATCCTTAGCTGTTTTTGCAAAGCACTTGGAGCCTACCAACAGTGTGCAAGCGATTTATCACAGTGTTGCAGACCCAGGCTGCAGCAGAGTAAGAAGAGCCAACTCTCTTGGGCTGCTCCTTACACCATTTATTTCTGCCAGCCATTGTCCCGTGGCACTGCCTTTGGAATAGGAGCAGGTGACAAGCCAGGAGTTGGATGCCAAAAGTCCAAGACCCTGGAGAACAAACAAAAAAAGTTTAGTCACTGTGGCTGTGCTTCTCCTCTGGTAAAAGAGGGCAGGAGCTGGGACTGGCAGGCAGCCAAATCCATCTTCAGTGGTGATATAATTACTAGTAATGACATCCAGCTCCAGTAATACTTACATGGCTTTTTGAGGCAGGCACCAAACCTGGTCTGGTTTACATAAGATAAACTCAGGTTTGCTGAAGGGGAAAGAAGAGGAGTGGAGGTGTGTCTGATTTGAAGAGAATTGATTTAAAAGTGCAGCTGCCCAGCCCGCTCCCTTTTGTGTCCCCATGGCAGCGCAGGCTCAGGAAGCATCCCTGTTCTACCACTGCTGGTGCCATCATCTGAGGCCAAAGCATCAAATTCCTGCTCCCGGGGAGCAGCTTTGCAAAGGGAGTGCTGGCCCTATCCCAGCTCTGTCTCTGCTGATGCTGGTTGTGGCACAAGGTCTCACTGCACTGCAGATGAAGGCAAGAATGACTGACACTCCCAGGCAGCATCCCTGGCCTTTGGGATTACTAGCTGTCTAGAAGGAACCAGGCTGCACAATTTTGCTGTCCTGATGGCCAAGCCTTAGCAGGGCAGAGGAGAGATGTAGCACTGTCCTGTCTCTCCAGTTGCACTGCTAAGGTGGTTGGCCAGCCCCACCACCACTGTGCATTGAGGCAATTAACTGGGATGGGGGAAGCTAAAGAACAGCAAGTACTTCCAGAGGACAGAAGGCTTTTTAGGGTTTACCCTCTTATTGTATGCGAGTGAGAATGCCAGGCATTTTGCAGCTGGGGAATCAAGCCAGTAGCTTATTAATATTTGTTGTGTATTTCTGCCACATTGGATGAAAATGTAAAGTATTATTACATTAGTGCATTTAGAATATATGTTGTTGCTGCTGTTTTGAAATGAGGAAACTAATTTTTTCACATTTTTTCAGCTTACTACCCTTTGTGTGGATGAAGTTAACAATAAAACACTTCATGCCTGAAAATTGCTGATTTTTCAGGTATTGATATTTTCTTTCAGACTCCTATCAGTCTAGTCATCCATCTGATTCAGTTCAGTGTAACAACTGTAAGTTTCACCTCCACAGTGACTCAGGAAATATTTCATCTCTTCCCACTTTTCAGGAGCTAGGGAGAGAAAAGTGCAGATTTTATTCTTTGTATACTGAAAGACTGATAAAGGATGACATATTCATTTCATGTTAATCTCCTTTCCATGGCTTGAATGATTGAATTGGTTGGCTGGGACAGCATTCCTTTCTGTAACAGTCTGAAGGGTCTTTTCTAGCATATCTCACCTGTGTATGAGAAAGCACAGTTCAGTGTTTTGTCCACTTGAATGAGACTCTTCCTACTATTGCCATATAAGACTTTGAAACTGCTAATTCTCATCAAGGAGCTTTGCGCCTACAGTTCCGAAAATCAAGATAAGGATTTCCCTTTGATTTCTCAAGCTTTTCTGCCTGGAAGGCCAAACCCCCTGCTACACACCAACTCTGATGAAGCACAGATCTGTTTCCAGCCTCAACATCTGCTGCTGCTGGACACAGGATTGCATTTTGATGCTCACGATGCACTACCAGTGCAAAATTTGCCAGCAACACTAAAAGGGAAGTATCTGCTGAAAATGAAAGGACAAGACATGAATGTTATACCTAACGTACTCTTCCTTCATAGCTCTCCTAGGAGTGTAACATTACAGATGTGCCCCTCCATCATTTTGTGAAGGCTACAGCAAATGCTTGAGGAATTTCCAAGTGTCATCTCCTTTAAGCTTAATTACAGAACACCTTTCCTTGTTCTTTCTTATTTTTTTCTTTTCTTACAATATTTCAGAGACAGTATGTACTAAAACTGATTTGAAAGGTCTAGAGCAATTCAGAGATTGAGACAAATCTAAATCAAACCATCAGCTGTAATTTCTGTCATGTATATATTCAACAAACTTTTTATCCTTGCAGGGAATCAAGCTCATGTGTTTATTTCATCCCAACTCAGCATTAAGGTCATACAATAGTTCATATAGACTTTTAAGTCATAAAATGCTCTTTAAAAAAAACAAGGGTAAATGTTTCCTCTTTTCCTTGATGACTTTCCATTTTTTGTTCTGCAGCAGAGATCAACAGTCCTCCTGTTTACTTTCTTCCAGCACTGCAGTCGGGGTCAGAAGTGATGGGAATAGGCCTGGGAATAATTTATTTCATTGCATTGCAGATGTAAAGGGAAGCTCAAGAGCACTTAAGTAAATTGTTAACTGTGCAGATGATCCGACCTCCTAAGAACCAGAAGCTTGCACACACGTTAATTTATTGGTTCACCTTTTCTTCATCTGCCATTTCGGACTGGATGTGCCAGTGGTATACACTTTTGTTTTTCATTACAAGTGGTGACAAAGAAAAACATAGACAATAAAAATTGGAGTGAAGAAGACTGAGTTATGATCTTTGTTGTTGATCCTTTACTTGATTTTGGGACAACACTGTCTCCATTATTCAAAAGGAAAATAAAAGGAGGATAAATCTGTGACATGATAGTAGTTCTCTCAGATAAAATCTGTGTTGTCATCAACTTTTAAGTGCACTTTTAAAATGCTGAAGTAACAATCTCAAAATGGTGGCATTCCCATTAATACATTGGCAGAGCCTTACTGTGTGATGCTATAGTATAGATTTTTAATTGGAGACTTTAAATTATATATACAAATATATATATATTTGTGTATCATATTAATGATATTTACTGTAAACTTTGCTCACCTATCAGGAATAGATCTAGAGTCCTATAATAGGTGTTACTCACCTTGAAGGAGAAGAAGGAGGAAGGAGAAAATCCTACTTGTTTTGCAAAGGTGTGTCATCATTCTAATAAAATAACAACTTAATCCTCATTGGAGCAACACATGAATGAGTGCCAGTACTCTAAAAGGCAGGACTGATTCTCAGCTGCTCTCAGTTCATATTCCTCCATTGACTTTAAGTCAAGAGGTTGGCCTGGTGTCCTAAAGAAGCCCAGTCTAAGTAGGCTTATTAAAAGACTTTATTAAAAGATGTGTGCTGCTTAATATTTGGGCACACCCAACACATGTACGAAAATAGTTATTTCTTTCCGAGATGAATTTGATCTCTTTGTGCTCAGCCCGGTTCTGGTGATGCCATGTCACAGGCTCCAAAGGAAAGGGAGAAATCTCAGCAAAAGATGGCAGAGCAGTTAGCAACCAGGAAAAATTTCTCTCTGACTTCATGCAGTTTGAGCTTGATTCATCAGTTTTCAGTGTACTGCCTTCTGATTTTCTGTAAACAACCCCTTACTGCTGTATCAGGAAACAGTGGACAGCAATGTGTTCTTTTCCTCTCCTGCAGTTGCCCTCACTTCAGTCAGCTCTATCCTCCCTTCTCTTGCTCATTTCTAATCTGTTTTAGTGTTTTTGATCTCTCTCTGTCTCTTCACATGGAAATCTTTTCCAGCCTCTCTCATTTTTAGCATCTCTCCCTGGAGTCAGTCCTCTTCAGCATCATTTTCTTTGAGACACGCACCCAGGATATGCCACGGGTTTACTGAGTAGCGTTTAAGTCTTCTAAGCTTTAATTTTCTCCCAATGATATGTCCTGACTATATGTCTTTGTATGTCTTTGCTTTTTAGCCATCCTGTGAGTGGGTCAATCATCACCTCTGGGATATTTTTCCTTTGTGGTTACAGCTCATCTCAGAGGAACCTGTGTTACAGCCAAGTGAAGCCAGGCAGCCTTGCTGCCGGCACACACTCGCCCTCCTTTCCCCAGTGCTCCAGCTGGGGATATGGTCAGGCTGCTGGCACATGAGTTCACATCCAGCAGGGTTAGTCCCTGGAAGCCAAAGTGTTGCTTAGTAACCCACTCATGGAAGTACCAGAAGCATTTTTCAATCTGTCACATTGGCAAAAAACACTGGCTTCTTGATTTAGAGGCATTCTGCTGTGCATGGCAGGGCTGTGCTCCATTATCTTGCATCCAGCAGTATCTGCAAGTGAGGAAATGAACCTCCCATTTAATGGAGGTTCTGGGGGAAAGTGAGGGTGTGAGGCACAGAAAATATTTGCCTAGGATTGTGTATGAAGCTTTTAGCTGGTTCTCCTGATCTTAATTCCCTTCCCATGGGAGATATTCCCTTCTTATGAAAGTGCACTCCAGGGTCCTATAGCAATTGGCCAAACAGGACCCTGCAGCACCTTCACCTATTATGAGACATTACTGCAATAAAACATGGTGTGTCATAGAGAAACTAGATGAGGTATTGCAATATTTATGTTGTAAGCCTCAGTGTCATGGACAATTGCTACAGAATAATGTATGTCTTTTTTTAATGCAGTGGAGTAGTCACAGCAACTTCACAAGAGCACACTGAACACAGACCATCTGTGATTGCATGGTTTTCTCAGTTATTTTTAAATTATTCTGTTATAGAGACTTAAATGAAAAACATCCTATCATTTAAAAATAGACTGTAAAGACTTTTAGGTTAATCCCCCCTTTAAGAATAATTCAATTTGGGAGCAAAACATCCAAGAACCATGTTCCAACTTCAGAGGTTTACTCCTTTATCTGGCACTGGTTTATCATTAAAAATGGCTTCAAAAAGTAACTTGAGGGCTTTTATTTGAGGTACCTTATTGATTTTGCTATAGCATCTCTTCAGTTTGGAAATTAAAAGGTATTTTAAACAATGTCTAGCTTTGAGCTCTGGGGTTCAGCTCTTCCCATCCTACTTCTCATCATCAGAGACAGTAGAACCATAGTCTGTGTCAAGTCCCTGTATCCCTCATTTCTATGGCTTGCCTCCTGCTGACAGATTGTGTCCTGGAAGCCTGTTGCAAATAACTGAAGGACTTTTATAAGGATCATGGAAGGTCCAGGGTGGTCTGAAGACAAGGTTGTTAGACAACTGTACCCAAGAGGCTCTTTTGATCTTCAGAGAGTCTCTTACCTGGGATGATGCTCAATATTTCAGTGATGCAATCAGCAAAGTTTGTTTCTTGTGTAAAGACCTTTCAGTGCAAGGTCAGTGATACGTTGTGTGCTAAAGCTTGGCTCAGCAAAAAGATGTAAAAACATCCCACAACATGAGAAGCTCCCGACTTGATTTTTGAGGACTTTCTGAGGAACTGGCTGGATTCCTGTGGCCCTTCCTAGTCTAACAGATAAATTCAGGTATGGGATAAAGTCTTCCAAATTTATTGTATGCAGCTGTATTTTTATTGCACATAGTTTCAGAAATACAGAAAGTAATAAAAAAATTTTCCTGATGACTGGCCAGCGTAAGAGCAATTGATGAACTGCTGTGGATCCCAGTGCAAAAGTGTTTACATCACAGAAATATTCAGAATGAACTGGTTTCTCTAGGGGACAGGGAGCACTTTTGGCAGGGCAGCAAAGACTGTGAAGGCCTGATCTACATTTTAATTCTTAGAACTGGCTGTGCCAGATCAGAACTGATGGAAATCTTGCCATTGTGACGCTTTGCTCTGTGGAAAGAGGATTCAGAGAAGCACCACATGTACAATGCATTATTTGTTTTAAAAGTATCAGGGTATCCATTTCCAGTCTAATACATTAACCTTGAAGTTTGTTCATAATTAAATGGTCTAGTCTTACCAGTTAGGAATTGAAGCAAAAGAATCATTGTTATAGAGTGGGCTAGGGAAGAGCAGGTGGACTGGGTAACTTCCAGGCAATACTGAGAAAGCACATCCACTCCCTGCATTCACAAGGGAAGAGTACCTTTTTCTTTGCACATACTGCATATTCTGCATCATAAAATTATTTGAAGTGAGAGTCATTTTAGAGCTACAAAGCAGGGGATGTTCTACTAGCATTAATTCTTGTTGCTTATTTTTTGGGTTTTCTATCTGCTCATATACTCACAGCCTTCATTTCAGCATTTGAGGATGCTCTAGGTTATCTTTGTCTCAACTACTTGGCATATGCCTGCCCTTACAGAATAAAATGTGGGTTGGAAGCTGCCCCACTTCCTGGCTGTACATACCCCTACCTATACATTATATATGTGTATGTTGAGTGATTACATCATAGTGGCTTTTGTAATGCAATAACTGTGGTGTCAAGATAATGTGGTTGGAGAAAACTATAAATACTTACAAATTAACATGAATAGAAAACAAAAGTCACTGAAAAGGCAATACAGCTGAAGAATTCTTACTGTGAGCCACCACCATGTTTTCTACAATACGCTGACTTCTGTATCCCCTAAACAGCCTTTTAGCCTCTTTGCAGCAGAAATGTACTTGACTTTTGTGTCTATACTCTGAGCCAGAGCCATTGGTGTTCAATCTTTTCATAATGTGCTGATGAATTGAAAAGCTAACTTTATCTTGGGTTTGCCAACTTGTGTAACTTCCCACCAAAATAATCCGGTGCCAGTGAGTGAATAGGCTGGAGGAGTTTTGGATGCTGGCTGAAGCATGCCATTGAAATATTGGTCTTCAGGGCAATAGTACTAACGAGGTTTTGTATTGATGCTTGTGAGAAAAACCCAGCAATCTCAGATGAACCCAAATGTCTATTAGTCACATGGCAAGTACAGAGCCAAGCCAAAACAACTGAGTGAGGGGAAAAAAATAAGGGCTCCTGCCTGAGGAAACCCACAAATACCACTCTCACTTCAGAGGAAAAACACTTCTGTGACTGATCCTAGGTGGCATGTAGGTGGGCTCACAAGGCTGGAGAGACACATCCCTCTAACGTGTTTGTCACTGTGTCTTAGATTTTGTAAACGTATCAGAATAGGAGAAAAATGCCCGTCTTTCTTTCAAATTCCTTTTCAGCCATGTACACTACCTCTGGGTTGCCTGTTGCTACACCTGTGAGGCCTCATTGGAGTTTACACTATGTTGCTTGGTAATCGTTTGCTTTTGGTGGCCACAGACTAAGGTTACAGGTTTGGGAACCAGTACATAATTGTAAAGACAGCTTCTTGTGTTACTTTTTTTTCCCTTTCCCTCCTTTGTAAAGTGTGAACCTTTCTTTTGAACTCTGAAGTGACTGTATTGTTACAATGTGTGTATGTAAAGATTTGTTTTGACATGGCTTGTGTGAAGGACCTTTGCTCTTCTTCTCTCACACTCAGTTTTATTAAGTGCTTGGTAGCTTTGCTAGCCTTTTGTGCAGGAGGAGTGGCTTCAAAACTTGCCTTTTTCTTGAGGGAAATTTGTGCAGGTTTGTGTAGAGCGGTATGATAATCCAGGGTGCTCATGACTGTTCTTCAGTCATCCTGATCTAATTGCTTCCTGGAGAAAGAGATTGGCCTTGAAACCCTCAGAAAAAATATATTGCTTAATGCACTAAGCCAGCACTGATCAAGAAGGCCCATCAGTTTGTCATGCATGGAAACTTGCATGATGTTTCACCCCCGTTTGAAGGTGTCTATTGAGCACAGAGTGAGTCATGACTACTCACATTGCTCTGTGGATGCTAATGGAGTCAGCACAGCTTACACCAGCCAAGGATTGGCCCTCCGTGTTTTGGTGGTTAGGAAACCTGTGAGTGAAATCCTACAGGGGTTTGAGAAGAGAGGGCAATAGGTATTTGAAACCTCTCAACTTCACAGGAATTCTTTGGTATTCATACACATTTGCAAGAATGTATTCCAAGCATCTTGTACTGTTATTAGTAATTTGTACTGTAGTTTGTTAGCTGTGTTGACTACCTACGTAGCTAATATTCTGTTGCAACTTAGAAAAAGTGTAAACCATTGCAGAAAACAGGAGTTTAGAACTTGTATGTACTTTTTTTTATATATTAAAGCACTTCAATTAAAAGTACAAGGAAAAATGCTATTGTAGTTTTTGTTGTCCCTTTGTATCTGTTTGGATAACAGATGTCTGGAAAGGGATGGGAGCGCCCTCTTTCCAAGATCTTCCCGGTTTGCTTTGGTATTAACAAAAAGAGATGGTCAAAATTTTGGGAAGAACTCTGGGTGTAAAAGTTTATTTGGCAAACAGAAGATGCCAGCAACCTAGTCCAAAAGACACTATAATCTTGCAGAGTCACTGCAAGTGAAGTTGAAGTGTCTGAGGGATCGCCAAGCCAACACTAAGTGGTGATTCACACAGATGTATCTACAAAGAGGTTGTAATCTGGGAGCAGTTAATGAATGATGCCACTAATATGTTATATTTCCTTTATGTTTATCACAAAGTAGCTCAGAGGTCATTGGGAGGCTGTTGATTTAAAAATGGAGGAAAAGCACCCACAGTCCAGGGTTATTTCAGGCATACTGGTAAGTTGTGGGTTTGGGTACCAGAGGAGGTGCTTTGGAAAACAGCAGCACACAGGCAACAAATGGCCTTCACCACACATCCCAGAAATTGTTTCTCTCTCCTTTCTGCCTCCCTGCCCCTCCTCAATGTGCATATCCAAATACTTTTCTGGATCACATCACTGTGGGATCACTGTGCATAAAAAGACATCTCTAAAGCGGCTTGTGATTTGGTGATCTCAGCCCAGCTCTTAGTAGCCAGATGCCCATAATATGAAAACAACCATCAAAAACTGTCTCTTTTGCTGGCACTGTTTAATCAAAGGGACAATGGGAGAGAATGGCAGTCTTATTTCTACAAAGAGCCCTTCAATGTCAAATTTGCCATACAGTAGAGTAGCATTCACCTCTGTGGCACAGACCACAGCCACTCTAGATAGGAACAAAAGCTCTCAGACAGCACGCAATTAATCCAGCATCTATTAAACCAAGCACGGGTAATTTTGAAGGAACGTAACAGATTTCTGCTTTAAATTATTCTAAGCACTATTTTTTTTTTAACTCTAGACAGTATGCACAGCTCAAAGTACAAAACAGAAGGCTGTGTTTCTGGCAGCTGTTGTCTTCCTGGTAGCTGTTTTACATCCTGGGCATCTCCTAATCCTGAGACAAAAATCAAGTAAAACGCAGAAGAGGAACGACATTAAAATGCCTCTGTTTTTCCTGCTGCCTGCAGCCATGATCAGGTGCCCAATGCTGGAGCAAATAATTAATTCCATGACCAAGGGAACCAATGAAACCTAGTTTCCTATGGATTTATGACAATATGTTGTCTTAGTGCCAGAGACTTGAAGAGTTAGTCTTTCTGCTAATACCTTGAATCCAGGTGAGGATTTTATCAGCTGTAGTCTCTGAGAATGGCTTAATGAACTTTGAAATGGTGATACATTTAGAAAACAAAAAGAGAGATACATTACATGCTACATGTGAGAGATGAAATTTAGTGGTGGGAATTTATAAGATAATTAAAATCACAGATCAAAACAAATATAGCTTGTCTGCTAAGTCCGAAAAACAGGACTGCTGCTTGTTTGATTTCTGTAATGTCTGTCCATACTTTTTCCAGTGCAATGCTATTGAATAATAGTGTGATTGCCAGTGTGGTGGTTCCAATAAAAGACACAGAGTATTTGAAGCAGTAGAGCATAAAGGTGTAAATAAACAATATGTTTTTACAGGGGAGGAAAATTACTCAGAGATCTAAGACGGACATGTATTTTTTTAATCTATTTACAAGTGATTTGAAAAAGAAGATGAAAAATGAGGTGAGAAGTTTACTGAGAATGAAAAACTATTCTGGGCAGTCAAAACTAGAGCTGACTATGAAGAGCTGCAGAAGTTTTTCATGATAATGAGGGACTGGGTTGTAAAATGACAGATGAAATCTACTGTAGATAAATGCACAGTAATGCTTCTGGGGGGAAAAAAATCACCCTAATTATACATGCATAATGAGGGGCTCTAAATCAGCCATCACTTCATGGGAAAATGATCTCAGCATCATTGCTAATTCTGAGAAAATGACAGGTCAAGGCTGAGCAGGTGTCAAAAACACAAGTAAAATGTTAGGAATAACTAGGAGGGGAGAAAAGAAAAAGAACAGAAAACATCATTATGTCCCTGTATAAATCTGTGGCATGGACCTGTGCTGGGTAGTGTTTTCAGCTTTCTTGTGCTCCCACCCTCCCAGTCCCACAGCACAGCACATATCCAAAAAGCCAGAAGAGGCATAGTAGCCAGAAGAAGCATAGAGGACAGCCAGAAAGCATTGGCAATACAGAGAAGCTTCCAGGAAAGGAGAGAGAGAACAAATGTGCTAGGACTTACAGGCTGTTAAGAGAGATGGCAAATGAGAGAGGTTTGCAGGTTTGCCAGGAACCAGCTGCCACAGAGAATAAGCTGCATTTCTAGCCCCAGACATCCTGAAGCATCTGGGTCACTGCAGCTGACCAGGCATAGCCCAGATGTGGGATGTATGCTCTATATGCACCTTGGTACTCATTTTTTTGGCTCTCAAATTTGTTTTAGAAGTCATTGTTAGGGAAGTTTATTTCTGCAGCCAACCCCATACTTTGGTTGGTTGTCACATCTTGTTTTAGTAGAGTTTATTCCTGATCCTGGATATGTGTTCTTACCCCTTTAATATGAGTCCATAGTGGGAGAAAACCTATTTGACACTTGTAAATATAGTCCTTCTTGAGCAAGTCCAGCAGTGCCTGGACTTTCATTCAGTACAGTTGATAAAAGGTTATCAAACAGCTCGTGGTTGAAGCCTTCATCTTTTTCTGACACAAAACCCGTATGAAACAGTAAACTGAAACTCAGCAAACCACAGCTAAACTCAGAGGGTGCAAACCTAGCACCACATCAGTAGAGGGTGAACCTCCCATCCACTGCTGTGGGGCCAAGATTTCATCTTTAATGTAGAAGCTTCCTAAGAAGATACAATGGTGATTGCAAAGACTGAAGGTGGCTCTTTGTCCCAGCAGAGATTGATTTAGTGGCTTTTTATTATCTGCTCCTGAAATGAGATAGTGCAACTATCTGTTCTGATACCACAATAGCTCACTGTTGCACAGCCTCTGCTTTAGTAACTTGTTTACATGCCCACCTTATTCCCTGGAAATAAGAATCCATAGGAATTGAAAGAGCCTCAAGGCTGCCTGCCTGTGCTGAATGGAAGAAAGACCTGTCAGTCTCAAAGACAAGCTATGGAGAGCAAAGGTACCTCCCCAGCAGCCTGACCTTGGCAAGGAGACAGGAGACTCAACATTTGCGACAGCCAGCAGCTCCCTTTAATAAATATTTCACAGCAGAGAACAGCAGACTTGGGGAGAAAATGGAGGGCATGGTTCAGCCTGTGACGCAAGGTGATGTGACCGGACCTTGTCGAGCAGGGCTGAAGGCCACCTAATTGGCATTCCCATGCCATGCTTATGAAGAGCATTCTGTAGTCCTCTGGGAACACAAAAATAATTAAAAGGCCCCTCAGCATGCAGTGTTGCTAATGGGCTATTGCCTGCCATGTGATGCTTTTGTGCTCAATTAGAGCAACACAGACTGCTAAAAATTCCCATCTCCCCCTGAGAGACACCTGGGTGGACCAAGCCTCCCTCCTGCATGATGGCCCTTGTTGTGCATTGCTCTGCAGCGTTTGTGATAAGGAGCTGAAGATAGAGGTGGTGGCTAAGCTTCATGCAGCAGAGTACACATTGCTCTATATACTGTGCCACAGACTGAGCTCTGGCACAGGGAGCAGAAAACATGAAGCTGGTTGGTTCAGAGCAGTCATCCTAGCACACCCAGGCACCTCTGAAGTGACCTTGAGCTGCAGAATGACTGGGCATATGGTGCAAAGCAAAGGCCCTGGATCTTTTCCAGGCAGGACCTTGCTCACACGTTGCGTATCCGTGTGGACTTCTGGCTTCTCCTAGCACAGTGCAAGGCTCAGCTGATGCCAGCCACAGCTGCCTGGCAAAGAATTCCTTCAATATTCCCCCCTTTCACTGTGCAGATCACGTATGAGATGATGCCAAGAGACCTATCAACACCTTTTGTGCTTTCTCAGGAGGGATTTGGCCATCTCAAGGCAATTTCTCTCTGCAATCTCAGATTTGCCTTCTGTCCAGGCACCTGTTTTATTTACTAGCCTTGCTGTGTGCCTAACGCATTGTTTCCAATGCTCTCACAAGCCTTGATTCATTTTGCAAACCATTGGTGCAAGCCACCGGTGCTTTGCTTGGGCCAAAACAATGATTCATCTCCAAGGTAAGGTTGTTTGAGTATTCATGGGCTAAACTTCAGGTAATTAGCATTGTTAATGTTTTCTGTGTAATATTACAGCTGTGGGCCTCATTAAAATATTCCTCTGGGAGAAGCCAGGTGAAGAGTCTGGTGTCAGCTTTGCTTCACGTGGAAAAGCATGCCTTTCATTCTGAGAGAACTATTTGTTTAAACACAGGATTTACACATGATGATGTATTTAATCTCCAGTTCTTCTGATAGCCAGAGAACTGGACTGAGCTGCTGAACAGCACCGACATGGCTCAGATGGCCAGCCCCTGGCAGTCTCATCTTCAGGAGGATACTGGCCAGNCATGGCACCACCAGGAGCAGTGCCAGTCATCCCAGCCTGTTTTTGTATTTTATGCAAGGAGTGGGAGACTTTGGCACATAATTGCCCTGGGCAGTGAGTAAGCTCCTCCAGTAAGAGGTCTGGAAGAGTCCATATACCTCCACTGGGCACAACACATCTGTGCTCTGCAGGAAGCTCTGCATTTGCTCTGTGACCTTCCCGAGTCCTTTTTCTCAGGGCTGCCAGCAGCTGCTTGGGCAATTATTTCTGAACAGGAGTTGAGCTTCTCCAGCTGAAGGAGGTGGCTGTGGACAGATGTCAGTGCAACACATGGGCACTGTTTGCAGGCGCTGAGCAGCTGTTTGCAGGCGCTGAGCACCAACAAGCAGAGATGCCCATTAACAGAGGCAGAGATGTAGAGAGACTCATGCTGGCTCCAGACCTGGCCTGCTGTAGCTACACAGAATTTAAAGCATATATGGTGTTGCTATTATAATTTTTTAGATTTGTTTTATTTTGTGGTTTTGTTTTTGATTTGTTTTTAATTTTTTTTTAATGTTTCAGTGTGTCTCCAGTGTCATTACTGGGTTGACCTCAGGGGAGCATGGAGAGCTGTGCTTCTGCCTGGGAAGAATGGCAATGCTGTGTGGCTGGGTTGAGTGCACAGTCCCAGACAAAGTCTTGTGTTTTGAGATGCCATACATGATTGTCATCTTGCTGCCATCTGAAACCAATGGCTGCAGCTTCTAGGTAAGTTTCTCCAGCAACAGATTTTGTTGCTATTTCCCTTGAGGGGTTTGGCAGGCTGCTCAGATTGGTAATGACCATGTCTGGAAGTCTCCCACTTCATTTCCATTTTATCTAGTTAAATGTCCTTGTTTCTCATGGATCTTCTTTCTATCAGTGGGAATCATAGGTGGCTGGAAGAGCAGAGAGGTGGAGAGATGCTATGGAGGTATCAGACTCCTGGTGTGAAGAGAAGCTGAGGGCCTGGGCAAGAAAGAGAGATGGCGATGGCTGAGTAGGAGGAAGTCTAAAAGGATGGAAAGTGGGAGAGAAGAGACTGCAGGATGAGGATAGGTATGGAAGATTGCCTGACTGCAGGGAGAGGATTTGTACAGCAGGATGCTGCTTTGCATCCATTATGCAAATTACCTATACGTGCTGTGCAATTTTTCTTTGGGTTTGCTGTTTTGGCAGAGGAAGGCTGGCTGCTCCCCATGCTGCTGCTGCAGCCACTATCACTGTGGCCAGCACCAGGCCAAGAGCACAGGAGGGTAAATGGAATTGCCTTGGTCAGCTCTTCTGTTAAACACATCAGCTGCCTCATACTGGAGTACCTCCATTGAGTCTGCTATGCTGTCTCATACCTGCCAGAAATATGATCCATCAAATTTTGGGCTGAGGGAAGTGTTTAGTTCTTCTGTCACTAGTAAAACTGAAATACATCAGCAAAATTGCCTGTTATACCAGGCCCTGCTTGCTCTTTTAGGAACGTGTTATCAGAGCTAGCTAAATCCAGTCAACATCCGTGTTGTTCTGGACCTTCCCAAACCCAGGAAGAGACTGGAACAGAGGAATCACACAGTGGAAAGCTCAGAAGGGTCCAGTTTTTGTCCATATATCTATAGTCCACCCTCGCCCAAGCCTCCAATGTTTCAAGAGCTGCACACAGCCTGGTGCTGCACAAATGACTCTTAGAAAAATTTGACTCTTTCTGTAGCCAGGGCATGCAGCCAATTAAAACTGCAAAATTTGGGTCCACATTTTTTCTGATGCCTGGTCAAGGTATTCAGAGTAGAATTTTACTTTGCCTTGTGAATTGGAGGCAAATAGAACTAAGGCTGCAGTGCTTGCTGCAAAGCCTTTGCTATACCCAGACCTTTGTATACCTGCAGCGGAAGCCATGGGCAGAAATTCCTGGTAAGAATGGAAATCACGTAAGAAAAACAATTTTGTTTCAGGAGAATTCAGAGCAGGTTTTTATACATTGGTAGAGGCCAGAACAGCGCAGTATCAACTACTAACATCTTTACTAATAACACTAACTTTGGAGAATTGCTGGGCACAGGGATTTTATCTCATTTAAATGTAGCTCTCCTGTGTTTCCTTTGCTGCAAACTTGTGGAGATGAAATGAAGAATAACTATCTCGCAGACAAGCAGTTCCACGTACCAGAGATTAGCAGAGGCACCAGTGAGGAGTGGGGCTCCTGCCGGGTGCTGACATTCCTGCAGTGCTGAGCAGAGCCTGCATTCAAATTATTCTGGGGAGAGCCAACTCTTCTGCAGGGACAGCACAAGGAATGCATCAGGGGCTGAGCAAAGGGCTGCTTGTGCCTCACAGCTCACTGAGCACAGGAGTGTCCGCTCATTATCTGCCTGATGGACTGATGTGGGACTCTTTTCCTCATGCCCTGGTGCACGTGTGTGTTTCCGTGTGTATCTGTGTATCTGTTTCAGGGCTGACATGTTCATCTGATGATACATATTTAAATAATGTAAATAATTGACATGCAATAAGGAAATGTGCTTTATCAAATGAAGCGAGACCAGGCAAGGCCCAGCATCAATTCATATTCATACACTGTGCACTTCCTCCCTATTTAATCTGTGTTTTAAAGGAACCTGTCCCTACTGGGAATTCCACTACCAGCCCTCACCGGCCTCATTTTGTGCCTAGTATGCCTTCAAAACTAATCCATCCTCAAAGCCAGAGGCTCACGTCAGCTTCATTTTGAGAGTGAGCATTTAATTTCTGTTTGCTGCTGTTCTTTAAAGAAACCCCAACATTTAAGCTAATAAAGGGAAAAAGCAGTGATGGAGTAGAGAAACAACAATCTGACTCCATCCATCAATCCACCACAGCTAAAACCAGTATTTTATTATGAAGACAGATATCTCCTTGCCTCTTTCTACCCTATGTTGACATTAGAACTCTGTGCAAGACCCATTTCTCCTGGATTTAAATTCAGTGCCCTTGCACTTCTTTCACCTGCTTTCAAAAGTTTCTTCTACCATCTGCTTAGTTTGTAATGGCAGCAGAAAGTTTTGAATGACCAAAGAGGATTTAAATTTGTAGTGCCTCCTGATCCTGATAGGAAGTGCCAGGTGAATGTACAAATCTTCCCTCAGTCCAGCTTCCCTTTGATCCAGCTGTGTGTGTATCCTTTCCCGTTGCTGTGCCTCTAAACGTTCCATCTTTGGTTTTGGGACTGTGTGGAGAAGCACTTTTATTAATTGTGCACCTCAGCCTGTGAACAAATTAGCACAAAGGTGCTCCCCTGGCCACCCTGTCTGTGCTGCTACACTTAATTGGTGTGTGTAGCAAGGGAGAAGCCAGTGGGCAGGCACTGCATTTAGCTTCCCTCTTTCTTCCCCTCACTCAGAAATTCTTCTACATTATTTTTGATTCAGAGTCTCCAGGCATCTTGTTTAATTTATAGTGCAGCTTTCTTATTGTCCACGGAAATGCAATTGGAAAGAAAAAATCCATGCAGAGGATATTTAGGAGAGGGTGAGGAAAGCTGCCAATGGTGATTATGCAGTCAGACAATCAGCATGAAGAGTAGCTAAGGCCTCTGAACAAACAAGTTATTGGTAAAAAATGGTGGCTTTGATCAATTTGTGTTTAATTTGCCTCCATGCAAGGCTGTAACTCTTTAACTTCAAATCCAGCTGTTGAACTCAGGCTGCTCTTTCCTGAGAAAGGACTATAAGGAAAAAACCTTTCTTCCTTCACCTCCCCCATTTCAGGCAGTTAGGATTAGCACTGCATCTCCAAGCTTATGCTTGGTGTTTCTTCACCTCCTTCTGAGCCTGCGCTTTTGTCTTTGGCCTGCACTGCTCTCCTGTGCTCTGTCCTGTTCTCACTTACACAGACCATGAAGAACTTGCACATCTTCAGTGTTTTCAGGGGAGGCTGATGAATGTACTGCTGTCCAGGGAATACGCTCCAAAGACACTGGCTGGAGCAAGATCTGAGCTCTTCAAAACAGTGTGAGGGAGCAGTTCTGTGCACTTTGCCTTGGGTATTTGTAAAGTTGCAATCCAGAGGGAGAGCTTCTGCTGCCTGCACTGGAATGTGCCCCCCACCTTGGCATTTGCCCCCAAGACTTGTTCTTCCCTTGGGGGTGAAGGGAGAGAAGTCTGGAGCCATTCCTCAGCCAGGGCATCTCCCAGCATGTCCTCTAGTTGGAAATTCTGCCACAGGAGGTGGTCTTGGCACTCCATTCCTCACAAGGCTACAGTTTGTAGCTGCACAGCACCATCCTTTCCCAGTAGCACTGCTTTTACAGAGTCAATGGCCCAGCAGCACTTGGTAGCCCATAGGACTGCAGGATAAAGGAGAAATTAGCATGCATGTCCCCATGCTTCTTGGGACCACAGCATCCAGGTCTCATAACTCTCCCTTTCTTTGTGCTGTCCTGATGCCCTATTGTTTCTCATCAGCTCTCATTATGTTGATTTAACATCTTCTGCTTTGCTGGGGCAGAAATAACACTCATCCTTCCCCTGAATCTTCAAGACAATGCCGTGCAGCTGTGGAGAGCCCTTGAGAGTGCATTAGTGGCATTAGTGGCAGCTCTGGCCCACAGCCATCTCTTACTTGTCTGCTCCAGGTAAGACATTGAATTCTCCAGTCCTACAGATTGTAATGAGAAGGTGAACAGGAGGCTAGGGTCGTTACCTGGGTAAAGCAAAGCTGTCATGCTCTCTGCAGAGGCACTGGTTCAGTTTGACCTCGGTACTCCCACTCAAGTGTTTTGATGACAACCAGAAGAGTTGGTTTTGGTACTGTCAGAACAGTGCCAGTTGCCTGTTTGGGCCATGTGTAAATGAACAGGACCTCCTCGGAGCACAAAAATGTGGGAGGTACAAGACTTTGTCTCCCCCATGCTGCCTGCTGTTCTGATGCTGCACATGTGCTGCACATGTGCAACGCAGGTGCACATGTGCCCAGGCCTATCTGCAGTGGACAAAGAAACTGAGGGACACTATAGTATGCCTCAAGTATGGTGCAGGAACAACAGGTTCAGTTTGTGCTCAATGCACAAACATGTGACTGTCCCAAGGCCATACAGTGTAGCAGAGGAATCATCCAACACAAAGCTTTCGGTCACTTGAAATGCAGGACTTGCTGGAAAACTGTTCTTGCAAGGTCACTTAAAGGTATTGCTGAACTCAACAGCTCAACATTGACTGTTGAGCTGTTCAGAAGGTAACAAGAAGCTAATTTCAAATGTGGACTGAGGCTTGCTAGGAAGCCAAGCTCCAGGCTGAGCAGTCTGCTTTGCCCTGGGCCAGTGCTGACTGCAGCATGCCTCCACCCAAGTGGACTCGCAGGGCAGTTCCAGGCTCCCTGCAAACCCAGGACCCCTATGAAACATTCATCAGTCCTAGACAACCTGCAGCTGAGCCTGAGCTTAGCTTTGGGTCTTGCACAAAGTAAAAAGCCAAGTGTATTTTCCTTGGCTTCACCACACCTCCTGTTCTTGTCTTTGCCTCTCGTATGCAATGTCACTGCTGTTGTTTTACTCCTAAGCATGAGTCAGACAGGCAGTGGCATCTTGTCCTGAATCCACCGAAGTTTTCAGTAGTTTCTTGCAGAGGTGGTTCCAGCTCCTCTGGTTTGCAGTTTTGTGCACCAGCTTCCCCTTCCCTCTCCCACAGAATCACAGAATCAACTAGTTTGGAAAAGACCTTCGAGATCAAGTCCAACCTATTACCTAACACCCTCTCGTCAACTAAACCATGGCACTAAGTGCCACATCCAGTCTTTTTTTAAACACTTCCATGGACAGCGACTCCACCACCTCCATGGGCAGCCCTTCCAATGGCCAATCACTCTTTCTGTGAAGATTTTTTCCTAACATCCAGCCTAAACTTTCCCTGGCACAGCTTGAGACTGTGTTCTCTTGTTCTGTCACTGGTTGCCTGGGAAAAGAGACTGACCCCACCCGGCTACAGCCTCCTTTCAGGCAGCTGTAGAGAATGACAAGGTCTCCCTTGTTCTCCAGGCTAAACAATCCCGGCTCCCTCAGCTGCTCCTCGTAGGGCTTGTGTTCCAGACCCCTCACCAGCTTTGTTGCCCTTCTCTGGACACATTCGAGCATCTCAACATCCTTCCTAAATTGAGGTGCCCAGAACTGGACACAGCACTCGAGGTGCAGCCTAACCAGTGCTGAGTACAGGGGAAGAATGACTTCTCTGGTCCTGCTGGCCACACTATTCCTGATACAGGCCAGGATGCCATTGACCTTCTTGTCCACCTGGGCACACTGCTGGCTCATGTTCAGTTTCCTGTCAATCAGACCCCCCAGGTCCCTTTCTGCCTGGCTGCTCCCCAGCCACTCTGTCCCCAGCCTGTGACTCTGTATGGGATTGTTGTGGCCAAAGTGCAGGACCTGGAACTTGTTAAATCCCAACTTAGGACAGGCTGAGACATGAGGGATGATTTTGTGTTGGTACTTGCATGGGGAGCCCAGTGTGGGAGCTGGAAGCTGGCTGTTTCTGGGCTGGAAATTTTGTGACTGCAGGAAGCTGGGCAGCCAGGGGCTCTGGCCACAGACAAAAGCCACCCTGGTTCCCTGCCAGAAGCTCTTCCTTGTCCGTCTCCTTTAGGTTTCTCCCTGCTTGAGGCAGCAGGTGAATCGTGATTTTGAGGAACTGGCAGGGGGACAGAACCAAGCAGACAATGATGGGAGGTCTCACGGAAGTAGATCAGACAGGAGGGCAGAGAAAAGAGGGAGGAAAACTCAGACAATAGCCTTCTGATGCAGTTTCTGGGGAAGACAACTTTATTGCCAGAAATTAAAAGGTTAATTCCCTTGACAACCTCTCCTCCTCCTCCCCAAAGTCTACCTCAGAAATAATCAAAGTATTTAATTAATATTGCACTAGTCCAAATAAGTACAATCATCTTCCAGGAGTATTTACATGTCAGGCTATAATTAGCAACCTCCTTGGCACCAGCCCACATGAGGTGACAGGTCACAGTTTCCATTACATACTGCATTTTTCCATATCATTGCTCAGTCATGAGTGACTATGAAATGAGTTAACCAGAGTCAGCAAAGATGAGGGATTGAGTGAGCCATGATGGCGACCAGAAGAGGAGCAAGTGATTTTTCTTGTCAGGAACTTGCTGACAATCATCAACACCTCGGTTAATTGATAATCTCCTAAACTACTTTTTAAAAGTATGCTTTTCAAGTAATTTGAGAAGTGGAATTTTAATATTTCTGTATTTCCTAGTGATAATGAACCATTTCTACCCTGACTGAACTTCCTTCTCCTACTTAGGTGGAGGGGAGTGCTTTGTCCATCCTACTTGAAGATGTCTCTTGTTCCAACAGAGGCAGATGGGTTAAGGAGAGAGAGCACTTAAAACCCCCAAAATGTTTTTTAATGCCTTTTACTCCTAGACCTTGCTGTCAGCTGGTCATGACAGGACATGTAAGGAAGCTCAATGAAGCTTCAGACCAGAAATTAACTTCTGCCTGTGCAGCAAAGTTATTGGGTTATGATCAGAGCCTCAGGAGGCCGAGTCCTGGAGCACTGGCTTCCTCCACTGCATATGCTGAGATTTTCCTACTTTTACTACTGTTTTACTCCAAAAAAGCTATTCATAAAGGATCAAAACAAATACATGCATAAATCTAGAAAAAGTATCGATAAGCAAATTCTCACCTTTTCTCTTACAAAAATGTCAGCATACTTATTTTGTCACTCAGACATGCGCGTTCCTATTTGCAAGAACATCTGGCTGGGCACAGGCTCAAAGAGGTGGGCACCCATGCTGACAGTCCTCCAGTCTCCCTGGGTGCTTTTTGAATTTCTTCCTGGAACTTCATCCCTACATAATGTACAAGGGTTTTGCAGAAATGCTGCATCTTGGGTTTGTACCATGTTGACTTCTCATTTAACTGGCTTTCTGCTTGGATGTGAAGCTCTAAAGATGGTTTTTCTGCACTGTTTCTCACTGACACGCTCAGAAGTCCCGTGCTCCATTTTGGGTGGGAATGCAGACAGAATATGTCGAGGGAGAGGAGGGAAAAGAAGGATGAAGCATTTAGGGTAGGTGCAGACTTCAAGTTGATGCTCTGCCTGGCTGCTGTGAGGCAGCAGGAACATTAATGCTGACCCCACCAACTATGGTCTTACAGCTGCAGCGGGATAAAGATGCAAAAACGTTTAAGTGCTGCCTTAGGCAAGAGAAAGCCAGTGAAAAATTAGAAGTGTAAGGAAATACAAATTAGATGGTTTTGAAGTGAAGTTTCCTGCTGAACCTCTTGTCTGGGCCTCATGCATGGTGGCTGCTGCTGCTGCCAGACCCCATGCTGGCAGAAGTGGACTGCCCTTCATGCCTCAGAGCATGCAGGGCTCAATTATGCACTAACATGTATTCCTCAGAATTGGCACCATCTGGACCACCACCTGAATGTCATTTTTCCTGCACAGCTTCTCACATGATTTGGCAGCTTGTGTCTGTAACTTGGAGAAGGATGTATGTGAAAGGTGATGAGATCTGACACAGGTGTTTTGCATAAGCAGTGCCACTGACAGAACTTTAATTTAGGATTTAATAGATCTCTGCACCTCTTTGGAAACCTGTGCCACTTATTCAGAGGAGCTCCCTAAATCTGTGTCAACCTCCAACTGAGGTAAGTTTATTCCTCCAAAACAATAAAAACATTAATCAGCCTAAGGACAACCTCAGAAATAATAAGCAGCTTCTTGTTTGAAATGCTTCCACAGGGAAGGGAGAGCATACTGGGACAGGACTTGAAGAGGACAGTTTATGTTGAGTGGCTGTTGGTTCAGGTAGCAAAGGCACCCAACCAGCATCCTACAGATCAGCTCACACAACCTGTTCCAGGATGCTGAGGTGAAACACTGCTCCATCACCTACAGCACAGTTGAAGTTCTGATTACACAAAAGTGTTCATGACCACAATCTTCATTTTAGGAGCTTGCTGTATTCCAGGACACAAATTCCTAAATCAAATTATGATTTTGTAAATCTGACAAATCCAGTCTGTTGGCCTGTTACTGCAGAGTACACTCTTGTACCAATGCTGCCTCTTCCACCAATCAGTTGCTGTATGAACGGCACAGGAAAATTATGCAAAGGCCACTATTCATAGAGGCTGTACTCAGATGATACCTAAACACACTGTCCAGCTCTACAGGATCCAACTATGTCCTGTTTCAGGAGTGAACAACAACAAGTACATTGATCCACAGGCAGTGAAATTATTTGCAAACACCAGTAAAAACATTTAATAATGAAAAATAAAATTTTCAAAATACTGATCTTTTAATAATATTAAATATATTACTTTCTACAGGGAAACTTGGAAAGTTCAGTGCCTCCTGCCTTCACAGAGGCCTTGAGTTGGTTGCATTGCAACCAATAAATTACAAAATTTCTAGTTAAAATCTCTTTGAAATCATGCTGCCTGATAGTGCATGTCAACCAAACAAGGGTTTTAAATGTTTTAGCATATGCAGACAGTCATGCCACTACATACACCATCACTAGTAAGCTAACCCAAGAGTCACACCCCTCTGCCTCCCTGGTACCGAAGGCTGTGCAGTTGGCAACATTGCAGAAGTCCTGCAAATGCACAGCTGTTTTCTAGACACCTGTGATCACTGATCCTCAAGAAGAAGGAGGTCTAGATACTGCCTCACCAATGAAGTTCAAGGAGAACCAGGAACCATGGAGAGTGGCATTTACTCCCGGAGGGGACTAGTCACATGGTGACTGGGTGACACCTTCACCGGTATTAAGAGGAGGATTTGCCATTTTGGTTCTTCCCAATGGTCAATACATTAAAAAGCAGGAGTGGTCAGTGTTGGCTCCCCTTCTGTGAAGAAGAAAGTGGGTGCCTTGCTAGGGAGTGCTCATGAAAGGGCCTAGAGAGGCTATGTGCATACTCTGTAGAGATACTTCCATTCATACTCTCACTGCAACGTAACTGCAGCAAGTCCTCCAATATGCCCATGGTAAGGGAAGCTTCAGGAAGACGTTGCTGAGGAAATTCCACTGCTAAGGAAATTCTACACCATTCTTTGTCCACCATTAACTCATAGGGGTCTGCTTATATACTTTTCAGTTTGGGGAACTGGTCATTCTGGGTGTCCTGCTCCTTTCATTTTTTCCAGTCAGTGAGGCTGTATCATTAGCTCTGTTGTCTGCACCCTCCACATTTACAAATAAGCCAGCTCCACCAAGCAACGGCCTTGTTGTCTGGTGGCCTTCTGGTGGAGTTGTAAAAGCTCTCCTAGTTTACAACAAGCATATCTGTTTTAGAGACCAAGACAAAAACATATCTAATCCTAATTACAGGGAGAAGAAGGGCATATTGTCCTCTGCAGGGGGAGCTCAGGTCACAGCTGACTACAGGTAAGTGGGGAGAGCTGTAGGTCTGTACTAACAAAAGGATTTGCCATGTCATTTTGGGAACCAAGCAGGTCTAGGTCAGCCAGAAGCTCTGCCAGGGAAGGTCCATGGGTGTCAGCCTTTTATTTGACTTGATTGCAATATCAAGAGTTCAGCTGCTGGTTCAGCACAACCCTAATTAAAATGTGTCTTACAGCCCTTTAATGAACGGTGTAACAAATGGGAGTAGGCATTCATTGTATACCAAAAGTCAGTTAGTTTTGGCTGCTCCAGTAAAACATGAACAGTATGTGAATATAGCTACAAAATAGCTCTTAGCCCCCACGCAAATGGATTAGCATACACACCTGGATTTAACTCCAAAGAAACAAAGAAAAACATGCTTTTGTTCAAGATGCAGAGAGAAGAGGTCCTTTTCCTTCTTACATGCTGTTCTAAGTTTGAGTAGAGGATGGATGGATGGATGGATGGATGGAAGGAATAAGACAAGAGAAATTATTGAAATTCCCGACATGTTGCTTATTTTTAACAGATGGAATGCTTGTTGGTATTTTTTTTGTTAGTTTGTGTTTTGAATGTTTGTTTTGCGGTTTGTTTTTGTCTTTTTTTTAAATAATGTACCACCTCTTCCATGAAGTCCAGGGTGCAAACAATTGCTCTTTTCCCCTAAAAATTGAGTGTTGGAGCTGTGCCAACTCTCAGAGAAATAAAGTGCTAGCCAGTGGCAAGAAAATGCAATTTGATTTATTCTATACCTTTAAAATGAGTGGTGGGCCTGTACATTAAACCCAGCAGCCTTTTAATTATGGATTGGCTATTTCTAGTAGCCCTAAGATACAATTATCTGTCCAAATGAAAAAACAGCTGGGTGGCAAGGCTGAAATACAGGCTTGCTGATTTTGCCCAAACAAGGAGACTCTAACAACTTCTGCTGAAGTTTTAGCTGTGCAAATAGTGTAGGCACCCACCCTACAGCTGCATACAACCCCATATATCACCTCTATCCAGAGCACAGTGAATGATACTGACTACAGTTTTTCAGCAAATACATAAACAAGGTTTGACTGTGTTCACACCTCTTTTCTTTCCAGAAATATTTTGAGTTAGAGCTTGACTTAGAAGAATGTTTATGGAAGGTAGAATTAAAACAAATATCAGAGAAAGACTGAGCAAATCCCACTGTAAAAGTTGTATCCATATTTTTGGGTGGCAGAGACAATACCAGGTGATCTGCATGTCCAAGGAAAACTAAATAAAGTTTCTTGCACTTCAACTATCCAATATCAGTAGCAAATTCTGCAAATGAGCCACAGAATAATTTCTCTCTGGCAAGTAAATATTTGGCAAGTATATTCAAATAGTGAATAAATCTTGAAGATGCTGCAATCTACTCATGGGCAATTTATTAACACCAGAAGAAATGGAATTTGTCAAAAACATCTTTACCCAGGAATGATAGGCTCATAGGCTAATA
Source organism: Calyptomena viridis (assembly GCA_013390005.1). Classification (NCBI taxonomy): domain Eukaryota; kingdom Metazoa; phylum Chordata; class Aves; order Passeriformes; family Eurylaimidae; genus Calyptomena; species Calyptomena viridis. Next base: position 4,854 of record WEIV01029092.1, on the reverse strand, counting down.
GAAATTAATTTTCCATCTCTAATATTGGGCACTACTTCTGCCTGGTATCACAAACCTTGACAGTTCTTTGGCATGTGATGTTGAAAACAGCCAGTTGCATTTTGTGTTTGCTTTTAAATCTACAATTTAGCTGAGGGGGTAGAAAAATGCTTCCTGTTGGGAGCAAATTCACCCCTCTGCTGGGCCTACACAGACTCTGCACTGTGCTTTGAAGTTCCCTGTAAACCCATGGAATTGGTACACGGTCTCACCTGGCCCAGAAGGTCATCTGGTATGTGAACACTCAAGATATGACTGGGACAGGGACAGGTTGCCTTCAGCATATTTGAGGTTAACATCTTGAGCTCTTGTGCTCTGCCTGCATTTTCAAGCCTCCCATCATCACTGCTGTGTAGTGGTAATGAGCCTAGTATGGATGATGGTATCCCCATATCCCCATATCCTCTGTGACAATAATAAATTGCATCCCTGATGGAAGTGGTATCTTAAGGAAATGATCCTGTATTCCAGGCCATTATCCAAGCATGCTGGAGAGGCAGGAGGAGATGGCTAAAATTTATACACACAGGAGCTTAGGAGCCTCAAGGGAGCTGAGATGGTGAGAGGACAGCACACCAGGAAGATCAAAGGACTTTCTGAGTCATCAGCTCATCAGCTGGGTCCTTGCTTCCAAGGATGGGGATAGAGAAAGTGGGAAGGGCTCTTGCTGGCACCTCTTTCTCAACCCATGGGGATCTTCCATCAGCAAAGTGGAGTGCCCTCTGTCCTGCTGAGACAAAGCCTATTTGTACCCAGTCAAACTCTGCTCCCTCTGCTGTACATATTGCCAGCAGAGACCCCAGTGCAGCGGATGCTCCTGTGGTCTTACAGAATGAGTAAACTGGATCATTTCAAGTGCACTCCTACACAACTGCTTAGCTGGGATGAGTCACCGGGAGCATGCTGGTAATCTCAGCAGTGTCTCATGCCTGGCTGCAGTGCTAGTACAGCACTGAACAGAGCCCACAGCATTGCCATGAGAGCTCCTACAGGGCACACTATAGGAAAAAACACATTTGTCTTATTTTATGGGAAACTTGTGCATGGAAAGCCCTACTTGATTTTGGAAATGTCTGCTTGTGTGTATGTATTGACTGAGCATGATGGTCAATACCTTATCCAACATTGTATAAAGTTTTCTCTTAACATGACTGCAGGATGGTTGTATTACATGCAAACAAAAAATCCCTATGGATATTACACATGCCCTTTCTGTGGAAAAATGATTCCAGGAGTGATGTGTAGGTGGTTTTAACATGTTTTATTGGAACTGTTTTCAAAAAGACCTTCAGTCAGTGCAGCCAGGTGCATCAGTTTCCATGAAGACAAATGTGCAGGATTTTGAGATTGTCATGCATGTCAATAATAGAATAATTTTCAGATCCTACAGATTTTTCAGTTTTAAAGCCTTTGGAGCTCTTCCTGGACTGGGAACAACTGCTGATTCCTCTTGTAGTGTTGGGCATGACCCCTTTCTGATGGGATTCAGATCCCCTTTTCAGCTACTGTGACAGAATTGAGAATGTGCCCAACAGGAAAGCTAGAGTGAGTTTGGCATTGACTCTGTCTCCCCTTGGCACTCTTGCTAGGGTAAATTTGCAACTGAAATTCCAAATTTGGCAAGAAAAGGAGGAACTGTTTTCCTGGCAACCCTCCATTGGTACTCAGGAGAGTGGATGGGGGGTGGTAGCCACAGAACAGATGGCAGTGTGGGATGAAGGTAGGTAAAGTGGTCAAAGATATGCAATAAATAGATTTAACAAATATGTTACACCACAACATGTGTGACACATGCATGTAGTTTTCCACAATGAGCACAATGCCAGGGTGACACCTCACTTACGCAAATGACTGGGTAATTGTGCCGTATGGACAAGCACAGCCCGTCTGTCTTCACATTATTATGTTTTTCCTGAGTGATCTTTTAAAGAAAGAGAAAAGCAGCAAAATCAATAGCAGTCTTTGAGAAACTGGCATATGAGAAAAGCCTCAGCTGTTATAGTCTGAGGTGGGGATAAGGCTGAAAAGAGACATGATAGTCCACAAATATCTACACTTTTCACAATGGGGAATGGATGTTGATATTAAGTGCAATAAAATCAAGACAATGCAAGGAATACATTAAGGGAAATACTCAGGGGGAAAAAATCTACTGTGCTGAACACCCTTTCTATTTGTGGCCTACAGATGCCTCTCAGTTTTTTTAAACTTATTGAGAAATTACTTTTTATGTTGTATATCAGACCTTTTTTTCTCTTGCAGTAAGAATGTTTCAAGTATGGAAAAATGTGTTCCTGAGGGCGTCTGCTAAGGTCCCATCCATAGAGCTTTCAGAGGTGTGATAGATAAAGCAACCTCAGTGAATATTCAGTAGGGAAAATCCTGCTGATTACAGGGAACAGTGCTAGATGAGCTGCCAGGTCTTTTATTATCTATGACTCCATGACTATTGGTAGTGAAGGGAGTTCTTGCATAAAAGCCTTTACTGGCTCTATTTATGCCAAGGCTGCTTCCAGGAAGGGGGAATCCATCATGTCAGAGATGAATGCAAACACAGAGCTTTCTCTCTTGCCCTCTCTCTCCATTTGGACTGTCCTTTCATCTGACAAAGAGACTGTGGTGTTCTGTGTATACTCTTTGACTTGATTTGCTTAAGACTCCCCAGAAACAAAGACACACTGAGGGCGGGATCACCTTAATACAGTAACTTGACTGTTTTCTGGGAACTGCTTGCTTGGTCAAAAGAGAAAGTCAGAGAGGGAAGGCCAAGTCTCATGAGAGTGGGTTACAGCAATGCCCTGACACTCAGGCAGAGAGCCAAAGGAAAGATGCTGATCTGGGTCCCTCCACCTGGACCTCAAAGCCCTGTCAGATGAGAAGAAAGGTCACACTGAAATCACTGTTAGAGTGATGCAGAACTGCCACCATATTCATTTGGTAAACAATACCCCAGGTGAGAAGGAGAAAACTCACACAACCAATTTAATTTCCTATTTGATGCAGGTAGCTCTAGCACTGCTCTTGCCATTGCTTTCACATTTTAGAAGCCTGTGGTTTGCTGTGCTGCTTTTCATAAAGCTCTGACAACTGCCTAATTAAAGGGTGGCAGAAGGTAGCTAAGTTGTGCCCAACTCTGGCTGTGAAGGCTGTTTTGCAGAGGGGAAGGCAGGGTGCATCAGAGTAGTTCAGCATTATGGCAGAGCGTCTCCATGTCCAGAGGTCGGTTGTCACAGGAGGACAGGGATTTTTGGGTAGGGTACTTACCTACGCAAAATGCATGACATGCAGAACCTTAGGGGTTTGGTTACAAGACAGTGCTTGCAGTTTGCAGGTGGCCCACAGCAGATGATCCATCATGCTATGCACAGAAAGGTGTTCTTTTTCCCATGTGTTGGATGTGTGTGTGTACGAACAGGGCTGGCCAAGGGTCCTGGTGAGACAAACTTTATTTAGACTGTAAAGGGCTATCTATCTATGCCCCAGCAGGGAGGGTCTAACATAGTGTATCAGCCATCAGCTGAGAGAAGAATTTGAGGCTTTCCCTGCTATCATCTATATAAACAAATATGCAGCTGCACTGACAGACACACATGTCAGAGATTCCAGCTGCCCAGGGGTGACAGCATGGCCAAGAAGTTCTGAACACAGTGTGTGGGCAAACACTACAAACTTGGTTTTGCCAAGGTGCTGCCACTGCCTGAACTAAGGAAGTGCCAGTTCTGCTCAGAGGCACTGTGGGATTGAGATTCAAAGAGAGGCGAGTCCTCCCCTTGCTTTTGTAATTTCAGAGGAGATACAGAACTCAAGTAGCCTTGCATGTGGCAGCCCTCAAGGAGTGTTTGTTTTAGTGAAGAGACTGATTAGCTTACCTGGAGAAATATTAGTTTGACAATCCCTTCATGAGTTGCACAGACCAGTCTCTCGAAGAGGTGCTGAGGCAGTTGAGAACCACAGATGCTGAAGCAAGGGAATGTGGGGAAGATCCAGTGTAATGGTGATGCGGTGTGCTGGCAGCATGATGCATGAAGGAGCACTGATGCTGTGATGAGCAGAGCTGCAGGATGGCTTGAAGGTAAATAAACAAAGCAAATAAGCCTGTCCTGCAGGACAAGGGACTGCACATCACAACTCTCTCAGTCTGATTCCCAAGATTAATTAAAGATGGATTCCCCTGTGCACTAAGCAGGGGATCTAGCTGAGGAAGGTATTGGTTTCCCTGGCCCCTACTGGTCCCTTCCTGCAACACCAGCAAACGTTACAAGTCCTTCAGAGACATGTGGCACACAGAAAAGAGATGCTCTGAAGGAGTAAGCCCGGCAATCTTGAGATCCTACCGCTGGGCACAGCGTGGGTGTCCCAGGCAGGTCTGGGAAGCAGGACAGCCCTCGAGTGGGGTCGCTGGCAGTCACACCTCGTGGTTCTGCAGGCGTGCATGGGCTCACTTTGCTGACCAAGAGAGTTTGGCCTGCAAATACCCCTTGGCTCTGGGACCGTATGAACCTGAGAGCCACAGGTCTTGGTCTCCTGTGAAGCTGAACACACAGCTCGCTGACGGGCAGCTTTCGGGCTTTTTTGGGAGGCGCAGAGCCATTCCGAGGGTGCTGGCGCCAAAGGGATGAGGGTCATCGAGGAGAGCGTGGCTGCCAGCAGCATGGACATGGGGAGCGGGGAACCAGGTGCCTTCAGCACCCCCCGGCACGTGACAAAGCTTCCAAGCTCGGTGAGCAGCCTTTGTTCTCGGCGTTTGCTGCGGCTGGAAGGTCCCTTGGGAAGGGTTAATGCCGCGGGCGGGGCGGGCGCAGGCGGGGGCAGCCG
>WEIV01029091.1:8569-31612 GCA_013390005.1 Calyptomena viridis | reverse complement strand
GAGCGTTATAGGAACACAGAGAACGGAAGCACAAAAGGTCAGATTCTGCATACCCTCCTAAGGTACTTTTTTATAATCTTATATTTTTAAACAGAACACTTTGTACACATTTTATAAAAATCTGTTAATGGTATCCAAAGGTTTTCTGAAACCTGAAAATGAAAATAGTGCTTTAAAACACTCAGAAAGTGACCTTAAAATCTTTTTAATTTACTAATAAGATACTTTTATTTAGCAGCCAGTTCCAAGTAGAACATTCATGAACTTCAGCTACAGAAGGCATTTCATATATCATAAAATATTCATATTTTCACAGAACAAAATGTGTCTGAGACCTATCTGAATTGTAAATTGATTAATGTAATAGGACAATTTTAAAAAATAAACACATTGTGTGTAAGCAGCAGAATTAATTAAGCCTAGTTTTGTATGAATGTCTGTTGTTTGTTTGCTGAGCAAGGACACTGGCACCACCAGACTAACCCAGTCCTTTACCATGACCTCTACCTACTGGTGAAAAAAGACAAGGTATGACACCAAGCTGAAGTGACACTGACTGCCCAACTAATGTATAAGCATCAAATGAATGCTAGGCTACTTAGCTTACTGATAAACAAAATATACTATTGACAATTATTGCAGTTCTTTTCCTTCTTTGGGAGGACTAGTTTTAGTATCTCTTGCCTGCGTATTTTTTGTCCTTTTCACTGCAATAATTCCTGTTCAGTACAGCAAGACTGCTCCACGTTGCATCTCATACCACTATCAAGACAACATACCTGGTTAGCACTCACTCTATTTTGTCCTACCTCTGTGTTCATGGTCTCTTCCCTGGTGGAGGGTACAGAGAGAAACAAATGGTACATTCATCTTTATGCGAGAGACATCTTAATGTGTAGATGGGACATAACAAAGATCCTCACTCAGACATGAAAGCTATGATGCACTTTTAACATCTTTAATACAGTAATATCCTTTGTGACATCTGCTCCATTTTCAGATTCGTTCGTATTTGGCTAACAACTCATAACTTTGGATTGACAAATGGACATGTATGTACAATGCAGCTACACAGGCATTATATGAATACAGTAAAGCATGCAGAACAGTCATAGAAAAAGGAAGATGATTATGAATGGGAATACCTGGACGGAAAAGCATCAGAAGGAAAAAAAACGAAGCAGAAGAAAGCTTTAAGAGTGGCACTTAGATTGGCAGGTGATCTAGGTACACACAGTTTCTAAGGACATCTAAGTCACAAGAAAAACTGGGAGTAAATTTTGACAACTCACAGAGATGGGACAGGCTAGAGAGACAAAAGCTATCTGCTCCTATATGCTAAAGAAAAGGCTTACTCAAAATCAGCACATGGTTGTCAACCTAGCAAGAAACCAGGAGACAGCATCCCTTGTCCTCCTGCTGCAAGGAATTCTGAAGGGACTACCTGGATACTCTGTGAGTGATTTGCGGAAATACCACCTAGACACACATCGTGGTGCCCAAGAGTGTGGGGATGGAAGAATGTGAATGCAAATACCAGAAATCTCTTTTGCTTCACTTTTGTTTTAAAAAAAATCACTTTTCCCTTCTGTGAGACCCAGCATTGAGACTTGCTATACTGATGCTACAATGTTGCAACATTATGTTAATTCCTTAAGAAGCCAGACCAAAAAAGTAAACTAAAATAAATTTTAAAATCTTACCATACTGTAAAGTAAAGCTTTACCAGAAGTTGAAGTTGAGAGTTAGGATAACTCAGCATTGCCTTTTTTATATAAAGTGATTTTGGTTTCTGACACGATTCACTCTCTAACAACTCTATATTGAATAGTTTATAATCAATAAAGAAATCTTGAATCTGTTTTTCCACAAAAGAACACACGGGAAAATTCTTGATGTGTCCTTATACTTGTATATTTTACCTTCTCTGACTGAAAATGCAAATCACTATCTACTTCTTTTCAGTAAGAACAAAAATCAAGCATGAAAAAGGTAAAAACACATGAGATGAATGAGATAAGAAATTTTGGGGTGGTGAAGTATTGACCAATGTAAGGAAGTGGGAAAAGGCTGTGCATGAGCTCACCTCTTGGTGACTGTGGTGGAAGGCTTCCTTGCCCCAGTGACGGTAAAGCTCCAGGATACCAATCAGGTCACCAATTGCAGTGACAATTGGCAAACACAGAACAGATTGGATACGGGTCCCTGATTCCAGTCCAGTACCTTTGGGAAATCGTTCATCCTAGAAAATGTGAACATAATCTGATAAAATGTAAATATCATAACATTAACAGGGAAGACATACTGATGTTTTCCTCCATCTCCTGGCCGATCAGATCTGCAGCAAAAATAAAATTCACTAAAACTCATCTCTCAGCATAACTTACACATAGTATTAAGACATCTACTAAAAAAATGCAATTTAGAAGTCTCAACATTAATTTACATCTACAGATAACCTTTTTGATGTAAAGTCAAAATTAGCTGTGATATTACACACAGATTTGGGTGTGATATATGTTTATATAACACTTTTTTCTCTGATCTCATAGGCAGCAATACCAGCACTTCATTGCTAATGCCAGTCCAGATTAAATAAAAACTTAAACACACAACTCGACTCTACCACCACATTTCCCCATGAAAAAAACCCCAAAGCATTTGTAATCACAAAATGGACTGCTGAGATTTCAGTGTTACTGAGCAGACAGCAGTGCTTGCAAGAGAACAAAAATTGAAACGTGAGGCTAAGGCTTTAGGTTATACAGTTATAATCCTAAACCAAGTCCTTAGGAGGAAAACGTGCCCAAAAAATTAGGCATGAGAATAAGCATCTTCTCAGTCCTGAATAAACTGGCACAAGTTACAGAAACAAATATTAAAATAATCCTGCCAGCTGCTATAAAAGGCCCAAATACACAACTTTCAGTCTATGTAGGGAATGTCTAAGATTTATACCTTCACTTCCCCATGTAGGAAAAATCATAAAGACCTGAGAAACCACCTGGATGTTACAGTTAGTAAAGCAGTTACTAGCCAATGTGAAGTATGCAAGATCCACTTCATTGCATACCAGCCCTTCAGTACTTGATTCATATCAGATGTTCCCCGCATGCTGTGCTCAGGCAAGACTGACACCTCTTCAAATCTGATCAAAATCTCTCATTTCTCAAAGAAAACAGCAACTAATCTCCACCTTAATTGCTAAGATGACAATAAATTTGAACATATGACAGACAAAGGAGAGTTGGAAGCTAGCTTTCTGCTTTCATTTTTCAATTCTGCCCCTCCATAAGAAAGGGCTGGCAAGTCTACCTGCATGTGCTTCATTTTCATTGTTGAGAAGACCCTGAAATCACATGAAGGCAAACCATGCCACCAAAATGAATCTTCCTGTCTGATCAATGATTCACTGATATTATGACTTCTCCTAACCAACCCCTGATTTTATTATGACTGTAAAATCAAAACATACAACCCTTTAATAGAAGGATATCATGATATTATTGGCAATCATCAGTAATAATTTAAACCTATATGTGACTGAAAAAATGTACCAACACATAAAATCTTTAGAGTCCAGAGTGTATTGAAAGCACTGTCTGATACTGCAGGAAAAGCAGTTTCTGCCTTTTGTTTTTGTAGCTCTGTTTAAGCATACTTACATTAGGCATCTGGTATTGTTTATAGCTCGGGTTTGCACAACAAAGGTCATACATTTTTTAACAAATAATTTTAAAAATAGAGACAGCAATGTCCAATTTTGGCCACAGCATCCAAAGATTGTTATTCTGGACAGAACTTGAAAGGATAGGAAACACTGAAGAGAGAATAGAATGCAAACTTCCTTGGTGTTCTCATAACCAGCTAATCATAAAGTGCTCTCATAAAGTACAGTTTAAATACCAACTTCATACAATTGCATAGATATAACTAGAGAATGAAGTTTGGTTTTTTTTAAATTAAGAAGAACAGACACACAGAGTGCCAAAAATTATCAGAATATCATTTCAGGAATTTTTGACTCCTGTTGCAGACAAAGGCCTGAATTTTTATATCAGTTACATTACTGTACCTTTCATGTAGCCCTACTGATACTATAAGTATTCTAGCTTTATCTAAGAGTACGCAGAGATAAAAAATCCTGCCTAATAACCAGAATTCTGACTGACATTCTTGTGAGCATGAGCTCTCCATTAAAATTAAATCAAACTTTTATTGACTATATGAAAGTTTTGTTTGGGATTATCATTTCAAGACCAGGAGGACAGGAGTTTTAACTGGTAGGTTTCTTCTCTCTAAGTGAGTATGATGCCATTACTTCGTTTATCTGACTACCAAAAAAAATGTTAAAGTAACTCAAACAAAAAACCCCTTTAAATTTAGAAATAAATGAAATATTCTTAAATTATTCCATCAGCTAATCCAAACTCAAATTTATTTTCTTGGTAGCAAGACAGATGTAAATTTTATCATTATACATTCATCTCAATAAACATTTCAGTATCAAAACATTCATTCTAAGAACATACTACAATCATCTCATTAAAAACAGAAAGCTTTTTACCCCCAAAATATCTTCTACTAGCAACGTTTTTCTGGATCTGGCTACATAAGCTGATACTGTAGTGCCATGTGCAATGGGGCCTGCAGGAATAAGTCGTGGTTGTCCTTCTTTAGCTCCTGGTGGTGTAAATATACACAGACTCTAGTTAGAAGAAAAAAAGAGAAAGAAAGGAAAAAAACCAAACTGCAATTAGAAAGCATGGTTACTTTTACAGTTACTGTGCAACTTAAAGACTAGATAAAGTAGACAATGTGGAGAAACACTTACAGACAATGAAAAGTAGTTGAATAAATTCTGCTTAATTCTTCTGAAATATTAAAAAATCCCCATTCTGACAGTGGATAGCTTTGGATAACTCCACTGGATAACAGTGGATGACTAAAGACAGTTACCATTTATATCAGGGTAGAATTGCACTTACAGAGCATAAAGACTCACATAGGAAAACATTACCTTGTAAGAGAAAGGTTTTTTTTTTCTTTTTTGTCTAGGATGCACTTATCTATTTCAATAGAAAATACTCAAAAAGCAGAGATAATATTTAAATTTCTTGTTTATATAATACCAGACAGATGACAGTGCCACAACACAATGTATTATAGTTTGGGCTCGATCTCCAAGGTCTTTTCCAGCCTTGTTAATTCTGTGTGATTCTGTGTATGATTATTAACATTCCTGGTAAGAATGGCCACAGATTATGCCACTCCTTTGCTCTGATTAATTTTACTATCATACTTTGCTTTCATTAGGGCTGCTATGAAACAGGGACTGTTTTTGAGCATGGAATACGAAAGGTAAAGTTTGGATGCGAAAATTCAGCATCTACTGTCAGCTAAAGAAAATGAAGTGATGTCATGAGATGCATCCTCTCGTAATCATCCTTTCTTACGAAGCAAAAACATGCATGGTGCATTATAAAACATAATAATTAAAAAAAAAACCCACACTAAAATGTTCAGAAACTAAGGAAATGCAATACAATGCACCATATGCATGTACTCCTGCAGTGGTGAAGGTACTTTAGCTGTAATGGATTAACAGCATTTTGGAAGGAGAAAGCTGGACTTTATGCTGAGGGGAAAACAAATGGCCAACAAAAAGTATGCAATTCATAGCCAAAACAAGAGGAGCGTCTATCCAAGAAGAATCAGTAGTCCAACAGTTTGTGTATTTAATGAGTTCAAAAGAAAAACACCCAAGATTCTGACAAAACCAGTAACTATTTGTCTTATTCTTAAGCAGAAAGTCAGTCTCAAAAAGTTCAGCAAGACAAGGAAGTGAGTTTTCCATCCAGTAAGTAATTCGCTAATATTGTGGTACAAATGAAATTTAAACGGTCTCAAAAGAGAAAATAGAGGTGCCACAAACTATTTTAGCACAGAAAAGTGATTTAAACAGTTGGAAGGAAAGATACTTCTTCCATGGACTCATCATCATCATGGCTAAGCTTCACAAATGAAGATATGGGAAGGGCTCTACCCACGCTTGCTGCAAGTGCACTGATGCCTAAAAAGGCTGATGCGGGAGAGACAAGTCCGGGTACAAAGGGCACAGCTAAAAGTCTCCTTAGGTGGTGTACTGGCTCTATCCGAGCCCCAGCAGCCCTAGCAGTGCTAGGAGATAACACTCCACTGTTTTGACTGCTGTGAGGAAGAGGNTGAGGCCAGAGTGGACCACTGATGGTAGTCAATATGGCCAAGACTGAGATGTTGTTTCAGGGAGTCCTTATATCTGCTCTTTGAGGCTCCTCTATTGCGGCAGCCGGTGGCAAGTTCACCATAAAGCACAATCTTAGGGAGGCAGTGATCCTCCATACTAGAAATGTGCCCTGCCCAGCGCAGTTGCGCAGTTGCACAGTTGTGTTCCATGGATTAGCCTTGCCGAATATGAACAGTATTTGCACCATTTTGATGTCTTGCATTATGGTATGAGTGCATGAAGTCTTGAAATTTTCTGTTTACTCTTATCCCAAACCTTAACCTTATTCTTCAAACACATTTATGGTCACAGCCTCTTTGAAGTGTGGCCTTTAGCAGTGAAAGACACTGGAAAAGTTGGAATGTTTACTTTCCATGAATTGCAAGTACAAACAAACAAACAACAACAACAAAGGCAATATTCAAAAAATTTAAAAAAAAATTACAAAATCAATGCATTGAACCTGCCAGAACAAGCCTGCTCCTTCTACCAGAATAAAAAGCTCCATTTCTTCTTACTTTCTTGTCACCTAATAAAGATACATATAATTCCTAAATGAAAACTTAGTTTCACAGTTACTTGCCTTCATAAGGTTTGGTTCATGTTTTCACATTTAATTAAACAGAACAAAAAAGAACAATTTATATAACATATCCAAGAAAAGCACACTATGATCTAAAAAAAAAATACATTAGTCTAATAAAACAGAAAAAGCCACAGATCATTATTTAAATCAGTGTTCTGGTATAAAATCATTTTTTAAAAAATCAAAGCAGATATAAAATATAAAGGGCATAGAAATACAGAAATACATATCTTCAAAAATATCTAATCTGCTACACCATATGCTTGTAGGAAAAAGATTTACTATTTAAAAAGTACGTTTCCTACTATAGGCAAAGTAACACTATAGTGTGTTCAAAATTGAAAAGATGGTTCCTCTTGCAGAGTACTGCAAAATTTAGATGCAACACAATGTTTAAAGTCTGATTTACGTAGTCCAGGTAGTGGAATGAGTCAAATTAAATCAACAAGACATCAGAGACTGAAGTTGAATTTTCCAAAGATTAGTAACACTTTCATTCACACTATTCTTCTTACTTTTTCCTAAGACATACTTGATTCTTTTTGCCAAGGTAGCAATGCATGACAATTAGCAAAGAAACTGTGCTGTTTAAATTACGTGTATAAAATGTGCTTTTCTACGCTCATCTCCTGAGTCATGCCCACCACTAAATACAAAACAACACACAAATCCTTCTCTTCTCAGAAAGAACTTCTCAAAACAAAACACAAGAAAAAAAATACAGAAAACCAAACAACCACTTCTACCAGAAAACAAAGAACTCACTTCTTCCACACATACATATTTTTCTTCAGAAAATGCCTTCACTGAATCTTCAATTGTCAAAAACCTGTGTTGACACCATGAAGTATTGCCAACAAAAGCTGCTTCCACCAGCACAGTCTTTCCTGTGTCCTTGTGTATCAGTTTGGCTGGTAAATCTCTGTTGCTACCACCACAAAGTACTTCTGTGAATAAGCTTCCCTATGTTTGAAAAAGTTCAGGAAGATTTATTTACTTCCAGTGATAAAAAGAGTTTTGCAGAAGCAGTCCCATTCTTCTTCTTACGGGAATCTGCAAACCCCACAACTAAGAGCTCAGTGATCAAAAACTTCAAACTACACAGTAGGGTTCTAAATTTGCCACTGTTCTTCCCGACTGTAAGGATAGAAAAGTATGACTGTGCAGAACAATTGATAATCTTATCCTGACCATACATCACTATTAAAAAGGTAAATTTTATCACAACCATATATAAGCTGTAATCAATCCATAAGCTTCTAACATTCCACACTGACTTCATACATACACGTAAAAAAATGTCATGAGAGTTGATACATTCCATATAGGATAAATTTAAATCTGAATGAATGAATTTAAATGTTCATTGCCAATTAAGGATGTGGAAATGTCTCAAGTTTTATTGGAGTTTTCTTAACTAGGCTTTTGAATCCTAGAAGACATCAACGTTAAGGTCAGCCAAACAAAACACAGTAAGCTGTGCTCTGCTCTACTATGGCATGTTACTGAGATAATCTCTGAGGCATCCCACAGACACAGCTTTAAGGTAATCTCTATAATTATCATCATCCAAAGCCATCAGGCTTTTCACATCATCCAGCTCACATTTTGTTTTTTCTATTGCTTAAGAAAATACTTATTAAAAGTATTGCTGTAATAATAAAATTCATAGTCTTCTAACTATGAATGAGTCCAGCATTCTTTTAATTTGCAAATGTACATTCAAATCATTTTTCATTAGCTCAAAGGGTAATTAGAAGTGTTTCCATACAGACATCAGATATATTCAATACAGCTTCACAAGTAAGAGAAGAAATGGATAGATTGGGTTCTTTCAAATTAATTGCATTTCCTCAGTTGGCTTGAATATTTTACTTGAAAAAAGACTCATAATGATACTGAACAGTGATTAATAACCAAAATGAGGAACCAGTTGATTTTTATCCACAACTTAAACAATATATAGCCAATAAAAAAGGAAAAATGAGAATATTAAGACCCATGATTTACCAAACACCATACTGATAACTCACAATGCAGTAAAAGGAAAAGATTGAGGAAACAGCAGGATGCTTGTGCACTGGTCACAGACTCTTTTGGTACTATAACCACTTGCAACGAGCCTGTAAGTCAGTATCAGAAATGGATAAATACCAATAGTTCTTTACTGATACTACAATGTCACTGCCTCTTTCTTGGCAAAAGTTAACTAATAAAAGATAATTAGTGTAAAAAGATCATTAAGTATCTTTACTGATGATGCGAGACAAGACAACCAAGATGGGAGAATCACTCCGGGTTTGATAATCTACCAAAAGAGTAAACAGTGGCTTGGAGAGAGAATCCCTTGAAAGCTTTCAGGCTCATGCATTCTGGCACCTGGTAGCCCATAGGAGTCTTCAATTCCATATTTTGATCTGTTTCCCCTCCTTCAAGACAAAGACAGAACCTCCTTAGCTACCTCAATCTCAACTACTCTATTAACAATATTTTTCCAACAAGTTCTATATGGTGAGGGATTTCTTTCTTTAAATGCAGTAACATTGAAGTCTGACACCAGTAACCTCCTATACCTTGTGGAAACCTCAGAGCACGAGATGCTTCCTTTCCTGTCACCTATGATTGTTCTGATAGGGCCTAAAATCTTCAAAATTATTCTTGCCCTCCTAGTTTTATCTCTTAATTCACTTTGATAAAGTCCACAGCCAAAAAACCTCCTGTTAATTTTGACTGATGTTACAGTGTGGTTTGGAATCCACTAGTGATCTATCACAACCACAGAGAGCAAGAGGTTCTTAAAAAAACCAAACTGAAACAAAACAGAAAAGTCCAAAACAAATTATGGCCACAGGTTTAAACACTGGTGAACACAGACAAATTTTACAAAATTCACTCTTTCATCTTGCTGGTGTTAATGGTTGAACTCGATGATCTTACAGGAGTTTTGCAACTTAAAAGATTCTATGATTCTATTATATGNATTATTTAGTGTTTAGTATTATTATTTTCATTGTGCGTTTGTTAAATCAATAGGTTTTTTTTTCCTTTCACTTTCCTTCAAGGAAATATTTCTCATCTTGAACCTGGTGGGAGAGGGTGACTGTGGGCTGTTTTAATCAGAGAATATTTATCCCTCTGAATATATTTGTTCCAAGCCAGGACAATAGGCAACATATTATTGTCTCTAATGTCTTTTTAAAATGGCTTCCAGTCTACAGAAATGCAGAATGATGTACACTGTACTCAGTTCTCGAGTGATACCAACATGACAGCATTCTCAATTCACAGATAAACCAACAAACTTGGCTATCAGATACATAATAAAATCAGTACATATTCAATAAGCAGCCATAATACCATGGCTTTTGGTGCTCTTTTCTTGGTGCTGTGCACAGAGTCTGGTAAAATTATTAAGTCATTTATCTTGAATCTCTTACTCTGGCTGAAAAAAAGTTTTTACTCCTCATTTCTAACTAAGTGTATGCACATGAAGAATTACTCATGTTCATCTTGTCATGCTGTCATAACTTGGTCCCACGGTTGGTTTTTCTGTGAAAATGTAATGCTTGACAGAGGAGGCAGATTAAAATCGCAGTAAAAGGAAACATCAGGAGTAGCAGCAAGTCTCATAACACAATAGGATCAGCAACTCCTGACGGATATTCTTACAGAATATCCTACAGATTTCAATGTTTCTTTGACTCTTCTAATGAAGAGGTCAAATAAAGGTATAATTGAAGCTATTTTCCCAGTGGCTGCGGGTGTGTAGTCTGTTGTAACCCAGCACAACACCAAATCCTAACTCACAAAGACTAGAAACCATTAAATTAACTACATAAATTTTGCTGGGGATGGATTTAAACCGCAAACAAGTATTGCTCATCATTTCACAAACTGTTTTTTCTTTTTTTTTAATAACTAAGTCAATGACAATCATAAACCGATTTTTTAAAATTTCTTTGCTGAAAAGAAGTCTGGATAAGAACCAGGTTTAATGACCAGAATGAAGGTTAAAGTACATATGTAACAAACATTCCACTAAGAAACTGTTCTGGTGATATGGGTGACTGGATTCTGGTCTAGTTTCTTCCACAGCATAATTTGTTAATGAAACTGGCCCTAATGGAAAATCATTTCATATTCAACTGACATTAAATGAAAACCTTAGTACTAAAGCATTGCAATACGATTTGATGCTTGGGGGAAACCCCCACCTCCCCCAAAACAAACATTAAAGAGAAATGGAAATTGAGCAAGTTGATATTAAGTGAGCTTAATGGTTTTTGCTGCTCACATCCATTTCTGTTCAGTAACAGCAATAGATTTTTACTTTCAGTAAAGGACAACCTAAATGTAAGACCATCAAGCCTCATGATAAAATTATCTGCAGATAGCAATGAAGGCTGAGCCCTAAGGCCAGTTTTTTAGCAGAAATAAAGCTCATCACTGTAAGTAATGATGACCAAGAACACCAACCAAACAGAAATAATTTGGAAAGTATTCACAGTCAAAAACCTTAGATTTGTAAACTGGCTAAGTTGAAGTAGCATCCCAATACTACCATGTTAAAATCTTAAAGAGCCATAGGCAATTATGTCCTGGGTTTAAACATGAGTGCAGCAATTCAACTGTAAGAAGCACACAGATATAAAATAAGAAAAAAAACCCACCATCACCTATCACCATTGTTTATAAAACCCTATTTCCTTCATGATAACTGACAGTGTACTTGACAGGAGATTTGCATTTTTAACCTATACAGTATGTACTAATGTTGGATACTTGTGAAATGAAGATGATACACTTATATACGGCAAATCTACTAGCAGTTGGTTTGGGGGTTTTTTTTATGTTTTCATCCTTCTGAATGGTATCAATTTCTAACTGCACTTCACTCCTGGAAACTTTCCAGTTGATTTATACAAGTGAAAAAAACCACAAGAGTTATATCAGTGCATTGACACAGAAAACCAAGTTGACATACCTCTCTCCCATCCCTTCTATTTTAAGGCATGATCAACTACGCATTTTCTGAAAGACGTTTGCCCAAGCATGTCTTAAACAGACCTCCAGAGATGAGGATCCCTGAGCTTTCACAAGCAACAGACCGTCGTGCTTCACTACAGCCACAATTGAGAAAGTTTTCCCAATGCCAATTCAAGCACACTACTTCTTGTCCTACACACCATAGGCATGGAGATGATGCCCTTCCTCTCAGCTTTATCCAGGCATAACTTCACCCCTCGACTTTCTTTTCTTTAGACAAAGTAAAATCAGTTCTTTTCTTTCCTGACCATTCTCCCTGCTCTCTCCTGAACTCCCTTCTGCTCCTCTATTTTTTTTCATTTTTTTTAAGGTACAGTGCTTAAGCCAGCCATATTATTTCATCTAGGGCCTTAAAAGTGGAGAGAGGATTGGGATGATTACTTTACATTAGGGGTAGAGTTCTGTTTCTGCTACATAAACCACTATTTTTCTGATACAAGAATTATATTGCTGACCATGCTTACGCTCAAATTCACTGCAAACCCCAGAATCTTTCTCTAAATCATCAACTGCCCAACACAGAGAGAGGTAATCTATGGAAAGCCCAGCACTCGTCTTAGCTGAATCATTGTCTGGTTTCTTCTGACCACTTTCCCAAGGCCATTTTGAATTCTAATCTCCATCTACACAGATATCTGCAGTCCTATATTCTTTCTTCACTCATGCATTAATTAATATACTGGGTAAAAACAGATACCTCTAAAAATCTTTACAGACTCACACAAAATAACCTCCCATTCTGATAGTGAACCACAAACACGTACTCTCTGTCTAGTTTTCTAACAATTTCTGCATTCTACCTACAGTATATATTGATGTGTGCAGAGACTGGGGAACGAGACACTGGAAAGCAGTGCCACAGAAAGGGACCTGTGGGTCCCAGTCGATGGCATGTTGAATATGAGTCAGCAGTGCCCTGGCAGCCAGGAGGGCAAACCATCTCCTGGGGGGCATCAGGCAAAGCATCACCAGTTGGTCGAGGGAGGGGATTGTCCCGCTCTGCTCTGCACTGGGGCGGCCTCACCTTGAATATTGTGGCAGTTTTGGACGCCACAATATAAGAAACATATAAAGCTCTAAGAGTGTCCAAAGGAGAGACATAAAAATGGTGAAGGGCCTTGAGGGGAAGCCGTATGAGGAGGGGCTGAGGTCACTTGGTCTGTTCAGCCTGGAGGAGATTGAAGGGAAACCTCAGTGCAGTATACAGCTTCCCCATGAGGGAAACCAGAGGGGCAGGCACCACTCCCTTCACTCCAAAGACCAGTGAAAGGACCCAAGGGAATGACAGGAAGCTGAGTCAGGGAAGGTATATTAGAAAAAGGTTTTTCATCCAGAGGGTGGTTGGGCACTGGAACAGGCTCCCCAGGGAAGTGGTCACAGCACCAAGTCTGTCTGAGATCAAGAAGCATTTGGACAGTGCTCTCAGGCACATGGTGTGACTCTTGGGAATGGTCCTGTGCAGGGCCATGACTTGGACATTGATGATCCTTGTGGGACCCTTCCAACTCAGGATATTCTACGATTCTATATTCATCATGACCATATTTCACAAGTCCATTTACCTGAATATTAAATGAAACAAGATCAAAATGTCACAAGATCTGGGACCCTTCCAACTCAAAATTGTCACAAGATCAAAATTTTGACAGTTATTTCTTTCAGCTTGATAATTTATTGACTCAAAATTAAACTCAAACACTATAACTCATAAACAACTTTCACTCTCTGCTGAGAGTCACTATAGACTGGAAAATAAGAAAGCAGTAGATATCTTCCCCTTACCTAATAAGAATACATGATGCTAGAAATTATTCAAGGATAAAACCCAAAGTGTTCTGAATTGACTTGCAGCTAGATGGTTTTCACCTGGAAACATGTTTAAAAGTCTCAAATTTCAGAGAAACTGTCTACATATTCAAAATATACTTTAGCTTGGTACAAAAACCCGAGACAGCAAGCAGTAGATGCTTTTTCTTGAGTTCTTAATAATTCAAACCACCTACCCCATAAACTCACTAGGTGGCACTGCACATCAAGCTGCAATAACTTCATGACCACAAATTCTAGGATGGCTTAATAAAATACACCCCGAAGCACAGGGTATGTGCACATATTTGTGGCATCACATAATTATTTCTTACAATAAAGCTGTTGGAAAATTCTCTCTGAAGCAAGGATAATCTGTTTGTCAACACAATTTGCAGTTTCAGGAACTACGTAACACAAGACCTAGTAAAAGCTACTTTAAGTGTATGCCTATTAAATTTGAAGTTATACATCTTTACGTAGGAATCACAATGTAATCATGAGGTGAATTACTCGTACAAGCAAAAACTATAAACAAGAAGTATCTGAAGAATCACTTCATATAATAATACATTATAAACTTTGTAGCTGTGATAAGTATTTGAGAAATATTGCCTTGTAAAGATGTCAGCTTCTGGGCTTAAATCCATGCCCAGCTAACATAATACTTCGGCAACTGATTTACACACACATACACTATCAAATATGAGGATTTAAGTAAATCCTTTAAGTCATGTTTGAAGATGACAATTAAGGTCATAACAGAAGAATTATGAACTATATATTCATCCCCATACGGAAAAAACAGAAAACTGAAATAAAGTCCTTTGCTGTAGAGTTGTGAAACATTCCTGTTTGATTTGGACTTCTCTTCAGTATATAGTATTTGTAAAACGGCTGTTATGTACCTTAAGAATAAATCATTTTATTTGAGTAACTACAGTAAGCCATGGACAAAGACAATTCCTCAGATATGGAGAAAGTTCGAACACCAGAGGCAGTATGGGAACAGGTCTGTTCAGATCACTGGACTCTGATGAGGAAGTTGCATTGTTTTTAGAACCTGAGTACTTGCAATGTATTCTATCATATATATAGCATAGACAAAACCAGATTCTGATATACGAAGTAACTTTAGAGGGAAGGAAGGAGTTGGACATGCCAGTGGAGCTTACATGCTAGAGAGCAACAATTTGAAAAGCAGAATCATACTATCAGAACACTCTTAGTAAGGAGTGTAATGAGTGCTAGTGCTTCCAAGCAACTTGAACAACCAAAAGACTACTAAAATAACTAAACCGGCCACACTTATTCTGGTACTAATCCTGAGTCATACTTGCCCAGAGAAATGCACCGTAATCTGCAATTAATGTGGCATCTTCCATTTCAAGCAAATTCACTCAAGTAAAGATCCTGAAAGCATTTGACCTGAACAGTCAGCCAGAAGTTACCTTGTCCTTATGCTGTTATCCAACTCTAACACGAGTCAAAATACATTTTGTAAACTTCAAAAGAGAGAAAGAAAATAAGGCCACAAAGAAACTTTATAGATGGACAGGTATTTTAATAAACTTACTTTTGTGCCATTAAATTCCAAAGGAATTGTTTTTAAAACAATGTACTCCTGTAAAGGCCAGTGTATCATCTATCTTTTGCAAAAAGAACAGGACTGGCTAATCTAGAACTTTTCTTCACATTAAGCAAATTTTCTTTCAGTTCTAATATAATGTTCATGTAAAGAAAGTGCTGCCCATATTAAAATTTGCACCAAAGAAAGGTTTACAATGCATTCTTAGTAACCCACGAAAAATGCAATTTACAATGATATGGCAGTTCTCTCAATATTAAGAAATAATAGCACACAATATGTAGGAAACATTTACTGATTTTCATTTTGTAAATAAACAGAATTTTTGTAAAAGGAAATTATCATCTATCCTAATTAGAAATTCACTACTTAATCCAGGCTAAAGTTAGTTATGGAAATCTCATATTGCAAATCTTTGCTGAGATTAACACAAGTCAAAATTCTCAGTTTTGGATTTACTTAAGCAATCAAAAACCTATATATATTTAAAGCAGGAGCTGAAATGAAATAGAGCTAATGCTTTTGCTTCACTTTTGATCCTAAGTTTCCTTACATAAAGTAGTTAGAACACACATCTCTAAACACTAGAAAACCATTTGGGAGAAAGTAGGCATCTTCTTGTTAACAAGATTCCTTCATTCTTACACAATACCCTCCCAACACTTCATTCTCAAAAAGACATATACACACTTCTAACTACACAACTAGCAGATCTATGTATATTACAATACTATGTATAATAATTAATACTATATTAATTTATGTATATTTTTCAAGCTAACAAACAAAAAGCTACATGGGGGAGGAGGGAATTTTGCTGAGTTTGCAAAATTTAAATCACAAAGCAAGCATTAAAAAATTAAAGCAGCAAGAAGCATAAGCCATTCTTCAACACGTGGCCATAGATGTTCAACTACTTTGTCCATGCTAATCATAGAGTTTTTCAAAAATTTTTGAAATTTCGGCTTAAAAGCTCATTTCTGCTTTCACGATGCACAATGTTTTTGTTCCCACTTTAAAAAGACATTTAATAAAAATAAATAAAAATACTTTGCCAGTATTTGCTGGGGAATGGCTAATCTCACTTAGATACATCCTAAATTAAATATTCAAGAGACAAGAGATATCTAAATTAATTTCCAATGGCAATTTCTTATAAGAAGTAGGCTAATGCATTACCATTTAGTTACAAGACTACAAACACGAGTCTGGCCCAAAGCCCACTAATGTGAATGAAAAATCTCTCACTGACTTCAAAGGACTCGGGATCAGTCCCTCTAATAACGACATGAAGAATATTCCATTTTGGGTGATGCAGCTACACAGCAGTAGTTAATAAAGTCAGTGTGTGTTTTTAGTGGTTGGAACTTTTCTCAGGAAAGAGTTATACTGGGATACTGGGAAGCAAATCGATTCATCTACCTGATAGGCTATTTAAAAAATAAAAAAAAAGGTCATATAGCACCCAGGCCCTCAGGGTATCAGAAAGCTTGGAGTAATCCCGTATTATGCCACACTAATCTAATAGGAAAAACCTCACCATAGTAAGAATTCTCTGGGTCTCAAACTGTAAAGTTAATTTTACTGTAATCTTTTACAAAGCATCTAGAGATGAGTATGCTCAGCTGGCAGGCAGCCACTGCCACCGAAGCTGGCCAGCAGCGTGCATTTGGAATGGATGGCTGCACTTCCTGTGGGCTCCTGCCTTTGACAGCAGGAGGAAGCTTTTCAGTGACTGCATAACCCCCTACCCATTACAGTGGGTGCTGTCACCTACTAATGAAAACCAAAGATTGCATTCATAAAGGATGAACAACACGTTTCTTAAATTATACCTCTCAGTGAAAGTGTTATATTTATAAATATATGATATTTATATATGCTATTTATATAAGTAACACAAATCACTTAGAGAAGACTCAAATTTTGAATAATAACATGGATTATATTCATTATATGAAATAATCGTCATGTGAAAAAAATTGCAACAACCTATCTTCATTTCTGAAAGTAAATTTCTGTATAGGCCTTCTTCCTTATTTCTACATCAAGTAACCTGCAGGTTTTTACATTTTCAATCCTGTTTCTATTATTTCAAAAATGTAACTTTTACCCTTTTTTTCTGAACTCAATTATTTTACAAAGAGCAAAGGAAATTGGCTAATGGACTATACAAGAACAAACTATTAAAACTGGCTGTGTAAAGGAAACAAAACAATAAGAAAAATATTTTCCTCTCTAGTCACTGCTTGTTTCTTGAACCAGTGAGAGACATAAAATTTCTGACAAACTGATTTTTAAACTGACGGAACTGACTGAAGTAATAATCTGCATTTTCTTTTTGATAGCCATTTGAAGTAACTACAAAGTCTTGTATCATGCCAACTGTAAAAATTAATCTTGACAGAAAAAATGTAATGCATTCTAACAATGTTCAAATAAAAAGAGCAAATATTGGACTCATTTGAATTATTACATCAGAAAATAATTTAATTCATAAATTTTAAATGTACCTTTTTTGTGTTAAAAAAAATCTACATCTTAAATTTATATTATCTCACTATCAAATCACAGCTGACAATTAACAGAAGACCCGGTGTCTTCTGTTGTACACTCGGTAACATTTCAAAAAAAATAGAGAGATAACTAGATGTAAAGAATAGGCTATGCAGACAGTAAATCCACGTTAAGTTTTTTGTTTCTTAGACAATAATGGGGCTAAATTATAAGCTAAGCTGCTACAGTCAGAGAAGCAACAGCACTACTGCCAAATCTTAAAAAAAAAAATTAAAGGCCAAGGATCTAAGGGCAGAGAATATTTTTTCATTACCACTATGTTCAATAAACTTCTAATTTACAGAATTAAAGATATGATAAAGGTAATATTCAGCACTCAGGTAATATTTCATGCTAAGTGACATGCAAAAGAAAACAAAACCATCATTATCAAATTGGGAAATGTACTTCAAATTGTACAGAAAAGCAGCATCTTAATCCAGTATACTTACATTATTGCATTCTCCCAGGAAATACAGTGCAAATCCATCAGCTTTAGTAGCTGTCAAAGCAACAATAAAATAAATAATTGTACTCACAGGGATAAATCAAACTTACACATCTCTGAAGTAAAACCACAGATTCAAATCCACTTAGGACAAATATCTAAAATTCTAAAGGTTAAGGTCTATTGCAGAGTCCTTTGAAACTTCTCTCTGTAGTTAGATTACTACCACACAATTCTTGTTTTCTTCATTGACATCTGCTACCCAGTAAAAGATAATTAGAAACAACTTCTTTATACATCTTATTCTTACTCCAAGGCAATATACAGACTAATGTCTGTATAGAAGTACAGAAGTAAGTACGAATGGTATAGAAGTAACATAAAAAATATGTATTTACAATTTAATCAGCCACATATCATTATAATTTCCATGACTAAAATAAATGGCATTTGTAGATGTTAAGCTATATTTGTCCTTGCCTTAAGATAGAAAATCATGGGAAAATGACGAGTTTCAAATATTGCCATAAAAATGTGTTTCCAAACAAACTGTTTCTGTTTTCTGCACCTCCCCCACATTAAAAACACTGACGCCCACCAGAAAGTTTATACTTGTCAGATTTCTGCCAGATTCAGACTGTTCTATGAAACAGGGTAAAGTCAAGTTCTTTAAACTCTCAAAAGTTTAAAGTCAATCAATCATCATAACTTCTGCAGTGAAAACTCTCAAAATCAGAATACGATATAGCAGACAATGCTTTTTACCCCACATTACACAACAGACTTAGAGCGTGTGTCTGTCTTTCCAACAGTTAATAAACATTCTACTCAGTAAAAGAACATATCTGGTACCTATTGGTACACAAGAATCAATTCAGTACATTTCAGGGGAGAAATTGTACTTGGGTGTAATCAAATCCAATGGCTTTCTTAATTTCAAAAGGAAAAAAGTCCCACTGTGTAGTTACTTGCTCATTGTCAACTGCACAACACCAGTAACAGTTGAGGGCCTGGTAATTTGCCTTCAGATCTTAAATCCTTCAGCTGTAGTATGTAATTTCTTGAGCTACAAGGCTGTAAAGGAAGATAATGCAAGTACCCCCAAAACACCAAGCAGTGGAAGGATTTAGGAAAAAATTTATTTTTCAAAGGCAAGAACGCTGGCTAACTGCATGTGTACAACACCAAGCATGAAAGAATGCAAAAACCTCCTCCTCTCCAACCCTTAGCATGCTTCATGCCCCACCTCGTGGGGGCTCCAAGGTCATCTGTGAAACAGTTCTCTTTCTCAGGGAGTTAATTGTTCTAAAAGGCTGGAGACGGAAAGAAATCCAGGCCTTAGCTTTTCAGCTACCTAAGGTCTCTTGAACAAAAAAGAGAAGAAATCCTTAAATCATCCTATCTTCTTGCCACCTCTTGCACAAGGTCCACTCATCCCCTACAAGGCAAATGAGCACTGTAAAGGAAATAAGATTAAAAAAACCCTCATCTGCCTTACAAAAGGAAAAAAGATTTAAAACATAAGCACTCTGTCAATTCTCACTTGCTGTGTATTAACAAAATCCAGCTTGATCTGCTGTGAGTTGGACATCAATATCCAAATAATAACTTAAGCAAAATTAGTAACCAGAAGTGGTCCTCTTAAAACATCATATACATAAAGCAGAACTATTACTTATCATTACAAAATGATGAAGTAACAGTGACAGTAAAATCCTTCTAAAGAGCTGACTGAAAGCTACACTGATCGAAGCCACTGTGACACTTCCTATTGAGGTCTGAGTACACCCACTCTGGCTAAAAAGAAGCTGAATTACACTTATATTGTTATTGAGATTTTTGGGGGGGTTATTTCTTAACTTTTGATTATATGTAGTATTTTCTTACCACAAAAGTTACTTACATGAGATAGGAAAAAAAAATTAGATAAATGAGTTTAATTTGAGATCACAAAAAATATATGCCTTTTTTCAGCAACATTTAATTTTTGTTTCAAAATGATTTTAAGTATGCAATGATATTACTGATAATTTCTTTTTTTCACTTTCAATATTGACACTGCAACACCATCATAACCAGAACAGTCTATTCTTTGGTTCATTTATCAGGAGACTCTAATTTCGCAATTGAATATGCAACTCCCTCCAAAGATGACATCCACTTAAGTGCAGTTTGGGATTCACTAAAGGACAGAAGGTGAAGTAAGTTCATACTGAGAGAACATCCAATGAGAACACCGTTATCCCTCACTACCTTTCTTTATTAATTAAACCACGTAAGAAATGTGCTGTGTACTGACGCTAAGTAACAGCTCAGAGACATCTGATTCTCTTTCTTACCTATTTTAATAATGCTGCTCAGTTCATACAGAAGCAGTTGGTTATCTCCTCCTGTATCCAGGCGCTGTTCTATGTAGCTGTTCAATTCATATACTACACCTTGCATATTCGTATCCTGGTACTATGGAAGAAAAGATGAGAAGAACATTTTAGAATAACTCAGATGTATTTTGCAGGTTTTAAACATACAAAATCATTAAAAATAATATGTTACGATTTCAATACTGCATCAGTCAGAACTGTCCTAATCAAACCGCCCGAAGAACAAGGTCACTGCTAAACAAGAGGCATAGGATTCCACCCTTTGCTCCATTAGACATTTGTTCAAAGCCTATTGAGAACATCGTTGAGCAATCAATAATCGCCTAAACTGGGCCAGGGTGATGGACAATGTCTCGAGAAGAAAATGAGAGATATGACAATTATAAAGTAAGTAGGCTTCAACTCCTTCCTTTTAAGTTCCTAGTTCACCATGAAAGGAAGCAAGCAGCTGCCTTAGCTAGCATCTTCCACCTCAAATTTATAAGCCAAATGACAGAATTGTGCCAAGTGCCAAAGCTTTCAAGTGGGTAGCTCAGGGAGGTCAGCCTTTCAAATACAGCAACAATTAACACCAACAAAGTGAAGGACAAAAATCATACAAGTTGACATCATGCTAGCCACTGTGGCCTCACAGGCTTCGTTTCAACTAACAGTGGCAGACACAAATCAAACCTGTTGGCAGATTACAAATCAGTTAGGATATATAGATGGGAGCTATGAGGTGTTGGTTGCTGATACAATGGAATAGCACGACATGGTTAAAATCTCACAGGAAAGGAGATGCAGCCTCCCTTCAGGGCCCCAGCTGCATTTGTTTATCCATTTCCCGAGTTCTGAAACCAAGTCCTTAAAGGCTGATAAAGTTGGCAGTAAATGTGTATGTGTAACATGACAGCATCATGAGCAACAATTTCACAGAAAGCAATACTTGGCACTATGTAAAGATTCATTACCCTGCCCAAACTGGTAATGTGATAACTGAAGAAAGTAATATGGTCAATTACTTATTGAACTCCATGATGCAGTAAATTACTTTGCTTAAACTAAAAATTA
Source organism: Calyptomena viridis (assembly GCA_013390005.1). Lineage (NCBI taxonomy): Eukaryota > Metazoa > Chordata > Aves > Passeriformes > Eurylaimidae > Calyptomena > Calyptomena viridis. The sequence continues at coordinate 9,883 of WEIV01029091.1, read as the reverse complement.
AACTGGTGATACTTAGACAAATTAATGTTGCTTGAAAGACTAAGACTTATTCTCCTGCTCAATTTTACTTCAGAGCCAAATTAATATAGATCAGATTAATATAAAATACTATTGAAAATGCCATGGATGTTCAGAGTGTCACAGTCTGCCCACCACTCCCATGTTTATGTGCATGTATGTAACTCCACTCAGTATCTCTTTAGATCTTCTCTGTAAATTTGTGTAAACCTGTACATGTGACACTTACGTGTGTCATGAATCTTTACTTAGTGCCAAATATTGCTTTCTGTGCAATTATTGCTCATGATGCTGTTATGCTACACATTCACATTTACTGCTAGTTTTATCAGCCCTTCAGGACTTGGATTTAAGCACATAACACAATATATTCCACGATACAACCTTTATTCCCACTACTACTTTCACACATTTCTACATACAAGACGCTATGTCATAAATACAGAGGTTATAACCACGCATATATGTTTAGGATACATTTTGCTGCCTCATCTCAAAAAAACCCCAAAATAACTCCACAAACAAATAAACCAAATGCTTGCTGAAAAATATCAATTCCCAATTTATTTAAATTAAGCAGATCTCAATGTTCACTTTAAAATGACTCCTAAGAATACACAATCTTTGCCATGATCCCTTCTTAATCTATTGCTCCACATGGACATCTTAGAACATTTGAGACCCAGGGTGTCCAAAATATTCTCAATGTATAACAAACCTGACACTTAATAATTCCTTCTATAAAATGATGTGATGATTATAAACTTTGACAGCGATGTAAGGTCACACTGCATAAACGCATAAACTGCTGCAAGTCTTGAGTTTACAATACAGCATGCCATCACCAATATTAGCACCATATGGCAGCTGGCAGGCTTCCATTGACCGCCCTCTGTTGTGTCCCACATTTACTACTGTACGATTATTCAAAAAGAGAAAACAATTGCATAGCTTCATGAAAGTGGAGCTTTTATACTTTTAATATAGCCATAAGTAGCCATATAACAGGAAAATGCTGAATGAGAGCCCATACTATTCATACGTGTTAACTCATATCTGCAGAAGTATGTGTAGCCACATACCCTAAGGCAACAACAGCTAATCAAGCACACTTGCACAAAGCCTTTATCACATGGAAAAATGCCTTCTCGGAACTTGGAAATGAATACATACTTCTTTGCCTGTGATGGACAGTCAGGATTTAAATCAAATCTTCAAAGGTTAAAGCTAATACACTATGAGAACACATCATCAAAATGAGCCCATTGGCAGAATAACTGCTTTCCCTGTAATCGA